>OU611754.1:15411859-15524359 GCA_914767535.2 Dunaliella primolecta | reverse complement strand
CGTTGGGCCAGCGTGCAACATGCCTCCTGCTGATTTGTGCACGCCCATCCCAAAAACTTTTCTTTAAAGCTAAAAAAGCCCTGCAACCTTCTACATTGGGCTGTCATGTCTTGACGCTCACATAGGCAATTTTCACGCGCTTTCACGCGCGTTTACCGCGCGTTTACCGCGCTTTTGGAATTGAAAAGCGCGCTTTCGAAGCTTGGCTAGAAACGTAGAATAGACAACCCCTCCAGGTCTTCATGCTTATGCTAGACTATTGTTATTCTCAATGGCAAGCCAAAACGATGAATCCTGCGACGTCCTAAATTTGAAAGCGCGCTTTCAGGGCTACGCTTTTGGCTGTAAAAGCGCGCTTTTGAGAAAGGAAAGCGCGCTTTTGATGAAGCTCATCTTCGTCTGCCCCAAATTCGTCTCTCTCGGCGCCGCGAGTGCAAATTAAGGTAAAATATACAATCATTATTTGAAAATCTTTGTAAAAGATGCGTCCCTGTCCGTGTTTGAGTAAGTTTCCATTGGTCCCCCGTGCGCTTTTCATTGCAAAAGCGCGCTTTTGGCACCAAAAGCGACCCCCCTTCGGGACAGTGCAGATGTCTAGATCTAATTCAGACTAGGTGCCCTCTGAATCATAGGCAGTTCAGAGGGCGTCTGAGGAGGCAAGCTGACACCCATATGTCTAGATCTAATTCAGACTAGGTGCCCTCTGAATCATAGGCAGTTCAGAGGGCGTCTGAGGAGGCAAGCTGACACCCATATGTCTGGATCTGATTCAGACTAGGTGCCCTCTGAACCAGAGGCAGCTCAGAGGGCGCTTGAGGAGGCAAGCTGACACCCATATATCTGGATCTGATTCAGACTAGGTGCCCTCTGAATCAGATGCAGTTCAGAACCCTCAGTTGTGGTGCTGTTGCGGTCACCTCTGATTCAGACACCCTAGTCTCTGAATCAGATACCAATCAGAGGCACCGTCTCAATCAGACCCCCTTTCAGATCCATCAGATCCAGAAACAGAGAAACCCAAACTTTCCAACGTATGACTCAATACCCAGAGACAGATTGTGGGAACACTTACACAGATGCCAGATGCCCAGCTAGCTTATCTCCATCATTAAAGGCCTCTACCGAGACGACAAATACATCCTTATTGACGGAGATAAACGGGCAAGTGTCCAGCCAACGCATGGAGCTAAACAAGGGTGCCCACTGTCACCACTCCTATTATCAATCTACGTTAATGACATTGGCTGTATCACAAATGGGGAAACAAGCGCGGTGACAGGCTTACCAAATTTTCATGTTTCTCATATGCTTT
Source organism: Dunaliella primolecta (assembly GCA_914767535.2). Taxonomy (NCBI): domain Eukaryota; kingdom Viridiplantae; phylum Chlorophyta; class Chlorophyceae; order Chlamydomonadales; family Dunaliellaceae; genus Dunaliella; species Dunaliella primolecta. The sequence continues at coordinate 15,523,047 of OU611754.1, read as the reverse complement.
ATGCAGATGACCTCGCTTTGACTACAAACAACCACACCCACATGCAAGCCATGTTAAACAAGTTGTAGGATTAACCCTGCATAACGTTATGCAACCAGAAAATGCCTGACAGTCAACACAAAACAAATCCGAGGTCGTCTGCTTCAATTCCAGAGCTGACACTCTTCCCCAACTGTTGTATGATGGTGAAAACCTGCCTTACACTGATTCTTTTAAATATCTAGGTATGGTCTCAGACAAACGTCTCAACCTTTCCACTGCTGCCGAGGCTGCTCTGAAACCTTGCATGGCGGGGACTTATTGTGTCAAAACCTTTGCTCACGACCACAACCTTACAAATCAGCTGCATGCGCTCATCTGGCTCTTGAAAACGTATGCTATCCCAACAGGAATGTATGCTAGCCAGATATGGGCCACTCCTTACTTACGGCAGGGCACGGAAATGGACAGCCTGTTGCAGAGGTGGATCCTGAACGTTTTGCGAAATCTTCTTGGAGTGAAATCCACAACACCATCTTGGAGCATTTTACGAGAATGTGGCATTGAACCTTTTCAGTTCAATTGGTTTCGTGCCACTATGCGCTTCTGTAACTCGCTTACTGAGTGCAACAGTCTCCTTCTAAAAAAGGTTCTCCATGCTGACATCAGCCTTAGCTCCATGACTGATTCTTGTTGGACGTCCCACCTCTTATCTGCGCTGGATGGTTTGGCTCACTCGGATCTGATGAAACGTCAAATTATCGCTTGTGACCCTGTGAACCTCAGTCAATTTGTGGTGGACCTGAGATCTAGACACTTGGGCTATTGGAACCAATTCACAGCCCCTGATCCAAGAGTAAGCAACAGTAAGCGGCTAACTTACCATCAATGGTGCGCTCTCCCTGTCACAAATTTAAATGCACATGCCATTCACCCACCTTATACAATGCCTAAATACATGTACTTGGATCTTCCCCATCATGTCCTTCGCAACACTGCCATATTCAGGTTGCGGATACACGCTCTCCGAGTTGAACGGGCTACTTGGTCCAATAATACTTCTCCGGTCTGTGATATCTGTGATTCTGATGACATACAAGATGAAAAACATGTGTTGTTCAGATGCTCCAATCCCCTGGTCTGCTCTCTCCATTAAAAGTATGCCTCATTTTTTTAGCACAATTTCTCTTTCCTACACCTTGACGTCTCCCACAGGATGTCCTGTCTAGGCACCATTCACCATGTGAATTCCCAGGATATCAATTTTTTTCTAAACCAAAATAACGACAAACTCCCTTTTTTTCAGCATGACCTCATGTGTATTTATGAACAAGCTAGCAGTCAAACGTCTTGACTGAGACCTTTTTCCCTTGTAATCCTTGCATCATCACTGGATGGCACTTCCTTTGAGACCCTTGTCTGTTCATGGTGCGCCCTTTTCTGTCCCCAAGTATTTGCATCTTGATTAGGGCAAGCACGCGCTAAAAAACATAGCACGTTTTCACTTACATGCTCATGCTTTCAGAGTTGAGACATCACTTTGGCACAAGCACACATCAACTTGTGATAGGTGTGACCAAGGAGGACTCCAAGATGAAAAGCATGCTGTGTTCCTTGTTCTTGCGCTTCTGTGTGTTCTCTTCAAAGGACTTATGCACAATTATTTTCTGACTTCCCCTCTTCTCATGAATTTTTCTGGACGAATCAGGCACTTCCTACTATTCTCAAGCTAGCTCTGAGGATGTTTTTCATTTCTTGCAGAAGCAAACTAATGAGACTTATCGCTTTATTTCCGATCTCATGGGTATTTTTTGTGCAGTTGGAACAGTTGAGCAGACAGAGCAGCCAAACTACCTGGCTGAAGGTCAAACCCCACTGTAACTTGTACAGAATGGGCATGGAGTTTCCTTGCAAGTGTTTCAGATCTCTGTGAGTCAATCCCTAATTTTTTGAATTGATCAACGGTATGGGCAGTGTAAATGGTTCCGCCCACACGCAGGAGGATTGGGTGGATAGTAACCTCAGCACCTTGACAGTTCTTTGAATAAGCAAGCCTCTTTTCCTTTTCATCTCATGTAGGGAGAATTCTCTGCTTACTTCCATTTTGTACTCATATCTTTCTTTCATGCTGCAAAGTGCCCGATGTGAGCAGGGTTTGGGCGGTGCATGAGGGCTCAAAGGGCAAAAAGCAAAGAAGCCAAGGAGGCATGAATCAATCAAAGGTTTGCTAAGGGATGCATGAGTCATGCTGGGCCAGGCGGTTCATGTGCACAAGCCGCGGAAATTGCTAACATTGCAATGCAATGTTTTTGAAACATCACCATAGGTTAAGGCAAAAAACTAAGCAAGTCGAACCCTTTTTTTCTTTTCTTTTTAAGCCAGTCAGTCAACAGTTGTGAATCCCTCCAATGGTTCCTTGCCAGTCCACCCTCTGTTATCTTTTGGTTTATACAAAAGTGAAAACCAAAATTACAGTATTCCTAAAAAAGCACGACTCGTCTCCAATGCGCTAGGCAAAACAAGCCATGATTCTCTACTATTGCCAAAAATGCACAGAGCGTTCAAGAGCAATGTTTTGCAGGGATGCCTGGGGGCGCAATGCACCCTGAGGATGGATTTGCAGAGAGCTCAGTAGTGCGCTAGACAATGGAGTACTTCCCAGGCCCTGCAGGCGCGTCGCGCCGCATCACCTTCTCTGTTGTCTCCTCCAGCACTTGTTTAAGAGCCTGTCAAAAGGGAGCCAGGGTGTTTTTGCAATTTGGCGCAAGCCACATGGCCAGTAAGGGGCATACACAACATTGGCTGCAACGATCGCTAGGCATTGCCAAGTTGCAAAATTCCTTGACCTTTAAAAGGACAGCCCCTGGACCTCAACACAAATCTTGCTGGCAAACCAGACAAGGGAGCAGCGCTCTCCTTGGTTTGGTAACACTTGCAGTCACACAAGCAGAGCTCTTGCTTGGCCATACACCCTCACCTGCTTTGCATGCTTGACTGACAGCTCTGTGGGACCTTCGATCAGCAGGTAGATCTTGCGCTCGCCCTCCGGAGGCTGCTTGCCTGGCGGCACGTACACGCCTTTGGTGATGAGCGCAGCCCCAGTGGTCTCGCCAATCATGTTGACAGTATCGCGGTGCGTCACCTGACAGAAACAGGGTCGGCAAAAAATATATTTGGTGAAAGATGAGCACATGTCCCTGTTTGGCAGCATGGTGCAAAGTTGAGAGAAATTATTGTTCAATTGACACTACATATCAAGTTGCACAAGCACACATGCCCAAGCATCATGGTTATGGAGGGCCTGCTAAGTGCAGGACCAATAGTTGGCAATCAAGCGACATCATGTTCCGTGTGAGAGAGCGCATATGCGCTAATAGCAGCCCACCTTCCATCTTGAGTGCTGCGGGAAATCATTGATCTCCAATTCTGCTTCATAGTGCTTAGTCTGCTCTGCTCCAGGTTCACCAGGCATCGCCTGCAAGCATGGGTGAGTGAGGATGGGGGTCTGTGCGCAGATTTTGGAAGAAATCATCGGTTTTGGGAGCAGAAGTGCCCATAACATTGAACCATGAGCGTGCCTGCGTTTGAACACGTTGCATGGTGGGCTGCTAAAAAACAGCAATGCTTGACCACTCTTCAGGTGTGCTACTTGCATCCATGTAACAGGTACAAGCAAAAAATGTAACTAGATAAGCTTTCTAATATGCTGATGCATGGCGCCATCTGGACCACCTCAACAGAAAAATGAAAGGCAAGCGATCTGGCAAGCAAGAGCCTCTGATTTTGCCTGTTAAGTTTGCAAGGCCCCCACCTATTCAGCTTGCAGGTGTAAGCATCCAAATCTAGCACGGCATAGCCTAAAAAAAGTGCTGGTGCTGTGTCTACCCACAAGCTTTGGCAGGATGGGCTGGGCTTATGCACTCCAGCCTGTCGGCACCAACACAAAACACCGGCAAGCAAGAAAAACTCATTTCCTGCATCCACAACCACTGTGAAATAAGTGTGTCCAGATAACTAACACACCACACCTTGGCAGCACCGCCTTTGGTTGCAAATTGCATGGCCAATGCGGCTGCACGGGACACCGCGTCCTTGGCGCCATGTGGGTTAAGCACATTAACGTTGGGTGGAGGGGGTGTGGAGGAAGGCGCAGGGGCAGAGGTGGGGGTCGGTGCCTGCAAGGGAAGGGGTCAGTTGTTGGAGTTTGTGCATGCCCAGATGGATGATTAAAAACCATGTGCCCAGAGGAGCAGGGGGGCAGAAGGGGATCCTTTCACGGACACAGAGGGGGACACATGCACCTGGATGAAAAGATATTGATCACATTTGCATGCAAGAACATGAATATGTGTGTTTGTATCATAGACAGCATACGTCCTAATCCTCACCTGAGCTTGCCCAGCCATGCGTACGCCTGGCATGGATGCCAGGGCAGCAGCCACCATGGGATTGATGGCGGGCTGTTGCGGCGGCTGTGGTGGCATGGAAGGCATGGAGGTCGCAGGCATGGGCGGTGGTGTAGAGCCTGGGGGAGGGCCGCCTGCCGCCAAGCGCGCAGCAACCTGCTGCGCTATGAGCACAGCAGGGTTGATGGCTGGGGCTGGGGTTGAGCCGGGCTGGGGGTGGGGGGTCTGCATGGGCTGGGGTTGGAAGCTCCCGGCAGGGGTTGATGCTGGAGGGGCCAGAGTGCCGGCTGGTGTTGAGGCGGAGGGTATGTGAAGGCCACCTGACAGGGCAGGGAGGGAGGCAGCAGCTTGGCGGCCCAGCGCAGCGGCTGCAGCCTTGGCGGCCTCCTGGTGTGCCAAAGCCATCTGCAGTGAAATGTGTGTGTATGTGTGTGTGTGTGTGTGCGTGCGTGCGTGCGTGCGTGCGTGCGTGCGTGTGTGTGTGTGTGTGTGTGTGTGTGTGTGTGTGTGTGTGTGTGTGTGTGTGTGTGTGCGTGTGTGTTTGCAAGTGCGCGTGCATGCGTGCGTGCGTGCGCGCATGTGTGTGTATGTGTGTGTGACTGTGCACGTGCGTGCGTGTAATTGTGTATGAAGCTTGTAGGCAGAGGATGGATTCAAGAGTGTGCATATCAGCAACTTGAATTCGGGGAGGGGGTGAGGTGAAGGATGTAGTGGAAGGTGCCACAGGTTCCAACACAACATGTGGCTGTGTGCTACAGCCTTGGGGTAGCTGACGAGCGGAAGCAAGTTATGTACAGACGGAACAGCAGCTGGAGGGGCTTTGTTACAGCAAGCTATGCATATCAGGAAATGCAACCAGGCACAAAAGGAGAACCCGCACAAAAGCTTCTGAGGATAAACAAGAGGCAAAAGTTATTAAGATAGACCGAGGTGCAGTTACTAAATATATCAAGTGCCCAAAAGACGGGGTTGGGCTGGCAACACAGACCTTGCTTGCGTGAATACCATGCAGCATAGCTGTCACAGTGCAGGTCGAGGAACACACTGCGCACATGCTACAAGTATTGTGAGATGGGTGAGTGACTAAGGACTAGCATTCTGGCACACACACCTGTGCCTGCTGCTGTGCTGCTGTCAAGGCAAAATGCTGCTGGTGAGCCTGGAACTGCAACGCGGCCGGTGAGCCGGGCGTCAGCTCGCTTGCAAACCGCGGTACATGCTGCGGCTGCTGCTGTTGTTGCAGTTGGGCCTGTGGCAGCTTGCCTTGCGCGGCAGCCAGCTCGCGCTGCTTAGCTTGCGCAGCGTGCACTGCTGCAACAGCAATGGCTTGCGCGCTCTCAGGGGGTGCCTCGCCACCTTCACCTGCTGCGCCAGAAGCCACCTGAACAGCGAATGGTGTGTTCAGCACATTATCATATTCACACACTTGCATCCCAAAATCAAGCGGGTTTGCCAGCATTGCATGACATGCCTGACAAAAAATCAAAAGAGCATGACGCACTGTCAAGTACGACCTTGAAGCCATTCATAATGCAATGAGGGTAGAGGATGCATGCACGCAAGCTTGCATGCAGGCAGGGATGCAACACTTGCGCAAGGCTATGAATCCTGCTACTAAATGATGGGGCTCTATCAGCAAGTAGCGATGAAAAGACTCTATTTACTAGACAAGCAGAGACAGGAAATGGTGCCCAGGGATTTGCATGAACTGCACAGGGCAGGAGGCACGCCCTTGGTGCCAGTCATCTTATGTCCTCCAGCATTACATGCATTGCATGCACCTGAAGCACTGCCACCGCAGCTGCTGAGGCAAAGCCATGCACTTCACAGACCGAATGAAACACTTTCCTACATGAATTAGCCTAAACCATTATGGTAGATGGCCACTCACCCTAATTTCATCATCACTTGAGTCGCTACCTCCACCTTGATCCTCGTAGCCGTAGCCCTTGGCAACTTCCTTTCTGGCCTGTAGGTGAGTGTGGCAGTTGAGACGTGCATGACTGTTGCAAAGCAGCTAATGGCAGCCTCCCCGGACCCAAAGCTCCTGAGCGAGCTCAGAAGTAATGGGAAGAGCAAAGGGATATGGTCCCTGACGTGCTCAAAGCAGTGACACCTCCTTGCTGGCACTGCTCCATTGTTTTTTTGGGCTAGCTTTCATGCCCAAAAAACTTTCAAGACTTGAAAGAGCAGAGTACACTGAACAGCATCACCCCTTTGTGCATCCCTTACATCCCCACTACCAAGGCCGGTTACTCAAGGCCGCTCACCAGCTTGTGTCAAGGAGAGCCTGGTGCTCTCTTGAAAGATGAAAGAGCAGTTTGTTCCTTGCATGACTCTCTTTAAATCTCACATAACTCCATCGATTCCATCATTACCCCTCATACCTTTCACACTAGTAGCAAGCATCTCAAAAGATGGCAGCAACACAGGTGCAAGCCACTCTGTTGTACCTGCTTGGTTTTGTCTGCCTCTTCGCGATCAAATTTGAATCCGGTACCTCCATAGCCAGACCCGTGGGCAGAGGCCAGGCCAGCTTTTCTCTTGGCTGCAAAAGAAGCCGCCATGAGCTCGAGATCCTGTGGGAGAGGGGCAGGATCAGTGCACACAGCAAGCATGGAAACGGTCAACAGTGGCAAGCGCATACACGACCAGGGAGACCAAAATTCGATGCACGCAAGTTTCATATCAGAGCAGACGCGAGAAGCATGAACAGACACAGATGTGGAGGCCCGGAGGAGTGCTATTTTGAAGAGCAATGGATTGACTGTGACATGCTGTTAGGCACTGGCTCTGCTGCTGCCAGCTCCTTGGCCATGTTAGGGAAAGGGAGCTGAACATTAACCCTGAAGGGCCAGGTGGTATTGTTGACCGTGCTGATTGACTAAGCAAGAACCTCCTTTTTCTTTGCCCGTAATTGTCATGCATTCAAGTGCCCCGGCGCTAATGCAGAAGCTGACAAAACTATTTATTTGCAAAATATCTTTTGAAAAATAAGTTAACGGGGATGGGCTCAAAACCTTGGACCCCCGGTTCTATTCCTCCTCCAACTGGACCTATAAATAACCGTTTGATAGCTCTTGAGTTCAACTTAATGAAGATGTAGCTGTAACTTGGATGCATACATGGTGTCAAGTGTTATGCTTCCTGATGCCTCCTTGTCAGGCGCCATTTACCTCTTACGGGGAGAGTCCCCTTCAACCGGTCACCTGCGGCACACAAGCCTTTGCTCACCTGTGGTGGCAAATAAGCACTTGCTCAACATTGGCGCACAACCGCACAAACACTCGCTCACCTGTGGCACAGGCGCCTTGCTTTCTTGTAAGGCCTTGACCAAATCGGGGGCATACTTGTCATCTTCGGGATTGATAAAGGTGATGGCTGTGCCTTTGTTTCCAGCACGACCTGTGCGTCCCACCCTGCGAGCAAACAGGTGCAAGTGAAAGTGCTGATCAAGCTGAAGTGCAAGAATTGCCCTCTGCCCCATCACCACACAAGGTGGTCCCACAAATAGACCCCCTCAAACCAGGCCAAACTGTCTCAATGTGATTTAAAACCATACCACAGCAGACCCTGCACCGCTTCCGGGCATGATAAGTGCGTTGGATAGCTGCTTTTTTGCTGTGCAGGGAGGTACAAAGAGGGTGGGGTGAGGGTGAGGTGCAGCGGATAGGCAAGAGGAGCAATTTGACCCATTTTGGCATAGTGTGGGCGGATGTGGGTGCGGCAGGAAGGGCCTCTAACAGCTTGCCCATGCTGCAAGCTCCAGCCCCCTGTTTGTCACAGAGATGCAAAGGAACATGATGCTTTTTGTGAGGCAAAATTGGGCTCAATCGGTGGCCTAGAATGCCATCCTTAGGAATGCCATCCTGTTTTGCCCCATTACTTCCAATACTTGACATATTCAAAATGTTATTTGAAGTCATGAGTTACGGAACCAATTAGTGTGCCAATTTTCAAACAGACCACCAGTTGAGCTGATTTTTATTTCAATAGAAGCATCAAGTTCCCCCGCAACTCTGCCAAATGAAAGGCGGCAGCTTGCAGCATGGGCAAGCTGGCAAAGGCCCCCTGCAAAATCTGATACCACAGCATGGTTATACGACCTAAGAGCAGCTCAAGTCCAGGAGCGCTGGTACTTTGGTGCAAGTTTGAAAGTCCATATTTTTCTGCCAAAAAAGGTGCAAAGCAGTTCCTATGCCATACAGAGCACCTCCACATGCCAACTTTTCTGGAACTATCAATGCTTGGGACATTAAATCATGTTTGGCATGCTCAGGGAATGCAAGGACACATGCAGGAGGTATGAGCAGCTAAAAGAAACTGGTTGGGGGGGCTGTTCGTGGAGATGACCACAAGCTTTTCCGCATGCACACCAGTATTGCTGTGTGAGACAATTGTAGACCCAAGATGCAACAAAATGCGAGTAAAGTTTGTTCAATCCCACAATTGGTCAGGAGGAGGGAGGCTAGTAAGCTCCCCAACTGACCATACCACCTCCATGTCATCCATCTTAAAGCGCATTTTATAACAAGGCAAAATGGGAATGGGTCTTCAGCGGGCGAATGCGACCTTTAAGTGGTCCTCCAAAGGCCTCTAATTGCTATTTTTTGCTAAGGAGGTTTGAAGTTTGACAAATGGCAATGTTGGAATGCGGTAAAATGCGTGTAAAGTTTAAGCGTGATAAAAAGCAAGAATTGAAGAAAAGAAAGTCATGGCCATTATGTTTACTTCAAATATGAAGAGACCTCTGGAGAAAGCGCGTCTTGCCCTTGAGGCCTGATTCCATTTAAAAATTGATTAAAAACAACCCATTTTAAATGACACCCTGGAATAAATGTTTTTCCAGACAGAAAACCACGATCCCAAACGCACCTGTGCACGTACTCTTCATGGTGATTGGGCGTGTCATAATTTACCACCAGCACCAACTCTTTTACATCCAATCCTCGAGCAGCAATACCAGTTGCCACTAGAATGTTGCACACAGCTCCCTGCACAGTATTAAACAATGTATTTACCATGAAATCATGCTTTTTGATGAAGCACTAAGCTTCCACCAAAGAAAGGAAATTCTTCAATGAACAGACTTCCACGACACAAACTTGATGTTTGCACTAACATCATTGGGCATGATTGCCTCCAGTTAGCACAAACACAGGAAGATCAAAGAGCCTCCAACACATACCTTGAAATCTGTGATGGTACACTCCCGGTCACTCTGGTCTTTGCCTCCATGCAAGCTAAGGCACGGATACCCAGCTTTCAGGAGGTCACGGAACAGGGTGTCACATTTTTCCTGGAAGCGGACAGGAATCATAGGACAGCAGCACTTGACGGAATAGGAAGGAGTGGATGATCAGAACAATGTGGAGGTTTACATGAACTCCCACCAAAATCAAGCAGATTTTAAGCCATAATACCAAGTTGTAAATATCTAGAAGAAAAAGGAAGGGTGCGGGATGACTGCATGCACCCGAAGAATTCATCATTTTAGTAACTGCGGGAAAATGTGGGATTATGAAAAATGTTATAAAGGAGTTTGAAGCATATGAACAAACAGGAAGGCCCCAAAGACCCGTCGCCTGCTGGGTATTGACAGCTGGGTACGAACAGCCACAATTCATTGCTCAACAGTAGCAGGAGGAGCGGCAGGAGGAGCAGCAGGAAGCAGAGAGGAAGAAGTTTAAGGAGAAGCTTTGCATGCGCAAGCTGCTGTGTGCAGATGTAGCTCAGTGCCGGTCAGTCAGAGCCTTGGGCTGTAGAACAACCCCTTGTAGCTCAGTGCATTGAGGAGGATCAGAAGGGCACACGCAAGCCCGGGCGCCCCCATTGTTGAGCTGCATGCTTGCTTCTTTTTCAAGCAACACTCAAATATACAAAATGCAAGATTTTGAATCGCAACCACTTTGGGTTGGTGTACACAGGACCAAATGTTATGTTTTTTTACTAGGACTACAGTGTTAGCTCTTGCAAATTTTTCTTCCTTCCCGTGCATGTGTGAAACACCTGGAAAGTGTTCAGGTAGGGGGGGAAAGTTTGCCGGTGAGGAAGTACTATTTGGTCCTGCAGTAATGTGCGGAATGCTGCAAAAAAAAGAAAAGATTAAAGGGCTGCGGATTAGGCGAGATTTAAAAAAGCGGAATGGTATAAGAAGGTGCAAAAAAACCTGGATCTGAGGCGCCAGCATGTAGGATAAAGGCCCTCCATTACTTTTTTATGATCAGACCTTCTGAATCTGGGAGGTGCTGGCAAATGCAGCAAGTGAGATTTAGTGGGCATGATACAAGCACAATGCATCATGCAAGGGGATATGCAAAAAGAGCATGCCTGTGTGGACTCTTGAACTTACCTGACATTCACATATTTAGGACAAAAAGGAGGAATGAGCATAAAACAAGACACAGATGACATGGGAGAAAACGAAAAATAATGCTCTGAACAATCCTTATCCCATCCTGGTTGTCCTCATGGCTGGACCCCCAAGTAGGGCTAACTGCGCCTCCAGGCCCAAACTCCACCTATGTGCAAGCTATGAACAAGCTTAACATGTTTCCTAGTCCCGAGTATTGAGAAATGCAGAAATATAGCATATGGAGGTGCCCTGTGTGGCTCTAAGGCTGATTTGCACCATTTTAGCAGAAAAGAGTGAGGTTCTCAAACTTGCACCAAAGGACCAGTGCTTCTGGACTTTTAACTGCTCTCAGGTCTTCAAATCATGCTGCGATGCCAGATTTTGCCAGAGGAGGGGAGCGTGCAGGTAAGGTGACCCATCAGGACAGGTGTGCAAGCCGATGCAGGAAATGACATCGCATTGCAGCCACTGCGTCCCCTGGCGACCTGAGCACGTCCCTGGGTGCTGCCCAGCATAATGTGTCTACCCAAACTAAATGAGGCCTGTCGGTGGACTGTGTAAAGGACAGTCTGCGTTTGACAATCAAATAATATTTTACAAGATATTTCTGATGCTGGGCAGTTTCCCATCGAGAGCACAGTGAGCTGATGGCGCCCCAACAGTCCCCTAAAATTTGTTATGTTGGGCGGTATGTTTGACGTGAAATTGGGTGTGAGGGTGTTTGTACTTGCAAGCGTGGGGAATAAAATCACAGAAAAATATGAAAACTGAAGATAATTTAACCTTTTTTTGCTGAACGTGCACTGTACCTCACCCCATTTTCTTTAACCTCCTTGTAGAGCCAAAAAATTGCTTTCAGACAAACTTTTCAGGTCCTTTTTTCCAGACAAACTCTTCAGGTGCAGTGGGTGCTGAGATGTGCTTACAAGCAATAAATGGCCGCGTTTTGCCTAGAAAGGGTGATCCAGCCATGGGAAGGACCTCCTCAACCTGTACAAAGAGCTGCTTTTAAACTTAATTTGCAAAGTAGATTGTTACGCAAACTCCTTCTGCCAGGGAGCAGGCTCGTTTCCTGAAACCTCTTGAACACACCTGTGAGCCGACAAAGATGATGAGCTTGCCCTTCTCGTACCACTCTCCTAAGATTTCAAGAAGGCGCAAGAAGCGCTCTTCCTCAGGACGGATCTCCACAATCTGAAGTTGCAACAGAAACAAAAGCTGGCATCAGACCAAAGCGCAAACTTGCCATGCCAGGACTGTAACAAATCCAGAGTATCTTTGGGCAATGGGGATGATTGTGCCAGTCTGCAGCATCATCACTTGAGCTGGAAGTGACTGGAAGCAAACTCTATGTGCAAGCATCTTATGCCTTTGGATGCGGCAGAAGGGTGCTTTTGCACTGTACAATCTTCACGTAGCACCCAAAAATGATCTTGCTAATTGCCTCATGAGCATATAAGTTGCGAATCGCAACTTGCGTTGCATGCACAGACTTAAATTACAAAGGCTGCCTGATCGACAGTCACCTGAGTAATATCTGGATTCACAATGGAGCGGCCGCCCACCAAGATCTCACAGGGGTTGACTAGGACCTGCGCATACAGCAGCAGGCGCAGCACGAATTTGAAAGCAGTGGAGAGCACACACATTTATAGGAGACAGGAGGGCAGAGCAGGAGGTAGATGTTCATAACATGAGCAACTTGCAAGGCAAGAGATGACTGTACAATTTTAAAAATGGCGCCTTACCTTGCGTGCTAAGATCTCCACTGACTTAGGGAAGGTAGCAGAAAACATCACAGTCTGACGGTCTGGACGAATATTGTGAAGTATTCTCATGATCTGCAGGACAACAAGCAGTAAAGATTTAAATGGGCAGTTCAATAACATGCTTCACTCAAAGGAGATAAGCAGCAAGACACAAAGTTTTGATCTGGATTTGCAAAGCTGAGGTAAGACCAAGCCTGTAGGATCCAGACCCGTCTTAATGCTGTGAGCATTCTGCCTTGCACGGCAGCAATTGAGTTTCCGGCTGCAGCAACAACGCTGCTGTTAGGCAAGCGTGTCATTCAAGAAAGGCTCGCTCCTTTTAAGGCACCCACCTGGGGCTCAAACCCCATGTCAAACATGCGGTCAGCTTCATCCATGACAAGGAAGGTCACGCGCCGCAAGTTGGTGATCTTGCCTACAGGCCAAAAAATTATGGCAGAGAAAGAAGCGTTCATATTGGCTGGCGAACGTCGAAACTGGCATAAGTCATAACTGATGAAATGGTCGCATTTACGATGACAGGAGGAAAGAGCAAATGCAGGACCTTTAACTTCCTTAACAATTGTCTGCTCCAGGAGCATGCACTCGAACTTCAACTGAGAGAAAACATCCCTGGGGATGTCATGGAGTCAGGGTGATTGCGCTCATTTTAGAACAGATTCATTTGAGCAAATGTTGGCCGCATTTTTCCAAAAACAAATGCAAGGTCCATAGCCGCATAGCTTGTTTCACACATGGCTCAGAAGTTATAGTTTATTTAGCCATCATCCCTGTATTGGTCTGGATGCTTCTTCTCTTCATTGCCATGAATGTCAAGCCGAGCATATGGATGATTAGGTGAGAGGAAGGCATGCGCCAACCTTGCCTCTTGCATGGTAAGCCCTGCTGATTTGGTCGGGCCGAAAAAAGGACAAAAAGCAAAGTAGCAAGCACGCAAGGGTGTCTGCTTGTCCGCACATGGTTCAGAAGCTACAGTTTGTGAAGCCATTATTCTGAAGCCATTATTATGAAAGTCTGGCTCGTCTTTTCGTCATCGCCATGCACAATGAGGGGCCACAGCTACTAAGCATATGGTAATGGAAAGGGGACAGATATTGTTGGTGCGCTCCCATTTGGCAAAAAAGCTTGGTGGCAATGAGAAGTGGAATTCAGTGAGGGAGGAGGTGCAAGGAGGTGATGGCAATCACAAGTTGATGCTTTCTGTGGCTATCAAGCACGAGGATCACGAAAACAATACCTCCAAGGAAAAAAGATTAAAATGCGTAGGCAGTGAGGGCACACTACATCAGTTAAGGAAAAGGAGACACATTGGCTCAAAGAACCATTAATTTCTCTCACCAGAAAAAGTTACTTTCTGTTAACTTTGCCAAGTGTGAGCCTTGAAAAGCCAATCGTTTCGCAAGCACATTTTTTATTGCGTATATGCCCCATTATTTGCAAAGACTCAATATTCTTAGCATTTCTGACTCAAAGCACAAACATTGCTTTCAGCATATTCCACAACAAGGACATCCTCTATCTGACACATCCCAAATGAAGGCCGCAAATGCAGCAGTGCCCCCTCTCAACCCTCCTAGTTCCTGTACCTACCTCCAGAGGTGACAAGCAGGTCGATCATACGTCCAGGAGTACATGCGACAATCTGCAAAGCGGCAGACATTTGGAGTGCGCACAAAGGAATCTGACGTGCCTTCTCCAAAAGAGGCACAACCATATGTACTTGGCTGTTGATTCATGTAGTCGTGCAATGCCTGTATCCACAGAGGCTGAGCATTTTCATGAGGCAGCCAAGGCCACCTGCAACAGCGGAAGTTTTTTGAGAGCAGCGGTGCCCATGCCCAGACATTCTGAAAAGAAAAAACAGCCGTTGCACAACCATTGCAAAAGCGCCAGACCATGTCAGTCCTTCGTCTGTGCACAAACACATGTGAGCATGTAGGGTAAACACTTACGGCTAGATTTGCAGGAAGTATGATCTGCAAATCCCCACCTCTGTGCCACGCTTGAGCTCAGTTATCTGATTGGCCACGCCACTACCGCCATACACAGCTGTGCACTCCAAACCCAAGGGTCGAGCAAACTTGCGTGCCTCCTGCGAAGCAATTAAAGCAAATGTGTAGCAGAGCATGTGTACGTCTGTGCATGCACATGCATGCGTGCGTACATGTGCGCATATGTGTGAGTGAGAGCAATATGTGAAGGGGGACAGAGAAATGAAAACGTACAAGTGGATGCTGAGAGGAATTTCAAATGCCATGTGGATGAAAGCAGGAGGAACTGTAAATGTTGCAGTACCAACTAAACCTGCATGCCAGGTCTCTATGGCATGCATTGGCAAATGATGGCTAAGGATGAAGAGGAAATAGATGGTTGCCCGCAAGGAGTGCAATGAGGACAAGAGATGCCAATACTGGCACCAGTTGATAAAAGATGAGGGTATCCTTGTTACAAGGAATTCAACCTCGTCATACTCCTCTGATTGCAAAAGATGGGAGCAGCAGAAGCAGCAGCAGCAGCAGCAGCAGCAGCAGCAGCAGCAGCAGCAGCAGCAGCAGCAGCAGCAGCAGCGGCATCAGGCAAGCCCTGGTCAGGGGAGCAGCAGCGCCACCAATGAGCGCAAGCATGGCTATGCGGATGGCCCTGATTTGTGATATCATAGGAGAAACGTTGATGATAAGTAAATGATGAGTATAGTCTCTACTGGACCCCAGCCTCAGTTGCTGTCCCTGCCTCAGCTGCTTGGAGGGTTTTTTCCACTACCCTCTTTGGCTGAGATTGGCTGCCCATCCCCTCAACCCAAAGTGTAAGTCCTCTGCTGCTGCCAATTCCAAGCCTTCCTCTACATCGCCTTCCTCGCCCTCTTCCACGCAATACCGTCCCGAGCCAGCTCCTGCATCTCCTCCTGTTTCCATACCTCCTCCCAGTGCTTCTCAAATGCACGACGCATCGCCATTTTGCAACAAAAAATGTGATATGCGGTGTGACAAGGGACACCCGGGCGTCCTAGAGCACTCTGTATCGCCCAGTTGCGGCGCGGAACTTTGCTGGGGAGTACCCCATGTGGCAAAAACATAATGTGTGTTTATGACAAATTAATCTAGGAGTCAGAGGGTGCTTTGGGCAAGTGCCCAACCTGCCCCTGTCCTGCCTGCCCAACCTACCCCTGCACCATCTTCTCCCCAGCAGGAGCAGAGCAGCAACAGCAGACTCAGCAGCAGCTACCAACGCAAGCAGCAAAACCCCTAGCTGACCATGCAAGCACAGCGGCAGTGCCTGCAAGCGCAAAGGGGGGGCAGCAGCGGGAGACAGCAGTAGTAGGAGAGGCTGGTGGGCAGGCTGGTGGGTCAAGAAATTGGGGCAGATTGCAGTGCTTCCCCTTTGGTTTTTCAAAAACCCTGATTTTATGACACCCAAATATGCCCATTTATAAAACCTTATTTTTACAGTTTCTGCCCACATGCCTCTGGCCTGCAGCCTCCCAGCTAAAATCTGCTGGGTGTTTTCATTTGAGACTTTGCTGGAAACTCCTTTCAAAAGGGAGCGTTGTTAGTTTGAAAAGCTGTTTTGTTGCTCCCTTGAGCTAGGAAGGTCACCCCCTATACTGCCAGAAGTATATTCCTGCTTATCTACCCAGTCCAATGACGACCACGCTTGCTGGCATCCAGACATTTCCTGGGTAGGGAAATGATACAATGCTGACCTCCTTGCTCTTGAACGCCCGCGCGCATGCTGTGAGGTGCTGCTCCTTGAGGCTATTGCTCTGGGGGTTCTTGAGGTACTTCATGGCGCTGGACATGCGCTCATCTTACACTGAGCCAATTCTTATGCCAGTGCAGCTCAGGGATGTGCAGCGCGTTGAACTCCAGAAAAGGCCGCTCAGCAGACACATCAGTGATGGGGCTCCCTGGCTGCAAGCGTTTGTATGTGCTTGCAAACAAAGTGTGCAGCTTTGGATCAGCTGCCTGTCCTGCACGCCGCTCTGCTGTGTACTCAGCACCCTTGTCCAAGCGCTGCTACCATGCTGTTCTGCCTTTCTGTGCTTGCTGCCATGTTGCTATGCAATCCTTGTGTTTCTTGCTCTGCTCATGCGAGTTAACACATACTGCCCTACTCTGGAAGCTAGTCTGGCATAAGATGCACTGTACCAATACCCATTGTTGTCATCAATGCCACCATCCTTGAGCCGATGCTTAACCAAGGGGCAGCTTGGGGGGTCATAACAGACAACTTGGAATTTGTCAGTGAGGCCATGTGGCTTTTTTAAAACTTTCTGTCAAATGGGCTACTGGACTCAAAATGTTGAGGGTGTCGAAGGCATTTCAAAGTGCATCCGACCCCTTTTCCACCAAAGCCCCTCGAGGCCCCAAATTCTTGGTTTTGTAGTTTTCAAAAATGTCCAAAATCCAGGACTTTCTAGCGATAGCTAGAATAAAGCGCTAAAAAGGAGGCACTGGCAGGCAGGAGGAGCCAAGGCATCCAGGGGGGCGCAAGCAGGGTGACATGAACAGAAATCCTGACCTGGTGAAGCAGTATTTTTGGTCGCAAGGATTGGACAAGTGAGCGGCTCTTCAGCAAGCTAGCCTTCATTCAGTATGAAAGGCGCAACCGCTTGGAAGAGCACCACCTGAAAGCCTGCCTCACCTTTGCCACCCAGCGCATGTGGGAGTTTGAGCAGTTCCCAATTGAAGGGGCAGTGGCGAAGTGGTTGGCTGCAAAGCAGCGGCACCCAGCACCATTGGGCAATCAGGAGCAGCAGCAGCAGCAGCAGCAGCAGAAGCAGCAGCCCATCGCCATCTTTGATAGCGATGATGAAGAATTAACTTAAGATCTGAGCATGGACAATGGACAGTGGTCTTTTCTATATTGGATGGCAGCTTGACCTGTCTAAAAGATCAGAGGGGAGGGCTAGAGACATTTGGGGGAATTGAGGGGGTGTCCACACTTTGCACACCAAGACCTCGAAACACTTGTTTACTTATTACTTGTAATCATCATGTAACAGCAAACCTGCTGCGCCATTTTTTTTGCAGAAATTGATTTGGCCTTTTTACACTGTTTTTAACAGGAGCATCCTGTGTAACCAATTTGCTACATACCACCATTAAGTTATGAGAAACACTGCCTTCTCCTGCTCCCGCACCTCCTCCTGCTCTCATACTTCAACCACAGGAGGAGGAAAGGGAGCAGGAGGAGGTGTGGGAGCGGGAGGTATGGAACCAGGAGGAGGCTCGGGAGCAGGAGGAGTTATGGGAGCAGGAGCAGACATGCGTACTTTTTAACACAGAACACAACATGTCTGTGCTTTGCATTTGTACAGCACGCACCTTGCTAATCTGCTGCACCAGCTCGCGCGTGGGCGCCATGATGAGGCCGATGGGGCCGTCACCCTGCATGAGCGGCGGCTGGTCTTTAATGTGGCGCAGCATGGGCAGGACAAAGGCCAGGGTCTTGCCACTGCCTGTCTTGGCGATGCCGATGCAGTCCCTGTAGGGATGAGCATGGGCAAAGTATGAGCACATGTGCAGCTGGATTGCGTGTGGGGCTCCGATGTTTAAGCCAGGGTTGTTCAGTGCGACGTTCTGAGATGAAAAATGCTATAAAATGCGTGTAAAATGCGAGTTCGTTGAACTGTTCGATCGCACGTTTGGTCGAGGAGGGGGATGGCCGGGCCAGGGGTCAGCAGAGCCCATACAAGCTTGCCCCGGCCTTCATTCCCTTGACCTTTCAATTTTAAGCGTTGTAAATGAAGATGAGAGGTCCTGATGAGTTCATGTGCCATAACAGTGGCCTTCAGGTGACCTTCTAGTGGCCTTCAAGTGGACTTTGCAGGCTGCATTTCGCAGAGGGGGGTAAAAGTTCGACGAACGGCACTTTTAAAATGCGATTAAATGCGTGTAAAGTGCGAGTTTGATAAAGTGCACCGTTCGTCGCACTGAACAACCCTGGTTTAAGCTGAGGCACAACAGTTTGAGTACCAGCATGGCTTCCAGCTCAAACGTAGGGAAAGGATACACTTGCACGCTAGCTCTCTGCATTTTGAATCTCGACACTCAAATCCAGTGGCCCTCAAATCCACCGGCCCCCATTAAATTTTGCGTTGCTCCTACCTCTGCAGTGCAGACAAGGCAGCTCAATGGCCTTGTGCACGGAAAAGAATGGGAGTGCCACATTTGCAGCCTTAAACTCATCGATGTCAATAGCAGCACCATGAAGCCATTGCCACCCACCTGCCAGACATGATGATGGGCAGCGTCTGGGCCTGGATGGGCAGAGGTTTCTCAAAGCCCTCTTTGCGTAGGATGTCCAACAACTGCACAGGTGCAAGAACCAGAGATGCAAGGGCACAGTTTTGGTCATGCAGCTGCTTGAGGGCGACAACGATGTCAGTCAAGGACAAGGAAAAAGGGATGAAGCGAATTGATGGGGCTACTAATTGCCAACTTTGTTCCGCACGCACATTGAGCACACGTCACTTCTTCAAACATCCTTTAAATGGCACGGTCACAGGCGAGCATGCAATGACATTTTGACTCCCCAAGCTAGGAACCAGCGGACAAGCATGAGGAGCAAAGTGTGTTCGGCTCACCTTTGAGCTGAGCCCTGCTTGTGTCCAGGCCTTCACGGGCTTGGGCACATTGCTGCCCCGCACCTGTCAAGCAAGGCCAGCCAAAAGAAGCATGCCACCAGCCATGCCCACATGCCATTTGCATACGCGCACGGCACGAACAGTTGTATTGCAGTCTAAAAGGGAATCATGCTGTGGACCAAGGAACAAACACAGATCACCGCCTAGGAATCGCTTGTTTTGGCTTAGTGCCAAATGACTCCAGCATTTGCAGATTCCGGAGGCAGCAGCAACAAGAGATACATGCTCAGAAAGATGTGATGTGTGTTGACCTGCAAAAAATAATCACGGTTACCTTACAAAATGTATATCATCCCGCAAAAATAATGTTTTTGAGGGGTGCGGAATGACTGCGGACACTTTAAAAAATCATTTTTTAGCATGCGGGAATGTGCACGAAAGTGAAAAATGATTATTTTTAAAATTTAGTGCTAACCTGATTCAGCAGCTGAGCAGGTCTTCATATTTAAATGCAGCGTGTGCACCTTTCATGCGCTTTTGAACAGCATCCTTTCTTTGAGTGCGGGATCCTTGCAATCCTTGCAAATTTTTGCATGCTGGCCAATCCTTGCAAGTTTTTACATGCAGGAGCAGCGTGGAGCATGAAAATGCAGTAGTTGGGGCCAAAGGGGGCTGATTGCTGCGGGAACATGCGGGAACCTTAAAAATAAATACTGAGGGGGGTGCGGGATAAAGGCGGGATCCATGAAATAATTATCTTCTTTAGAGGTGCGATCCACATTAGGATTAATGATCCACATTAGGTACGATATCATGTGGCATTCACCTTCAGAGTTGACATTCATAGCAACAGCCCTGGCTTCCGTGTCAATCTCCAAGGGCCCACATATGCAATTAACAACCTCGGTCTTTGCCCAGCACCCACCTTGATGCCATCCAGCTCTTTCCGAAGAGCCACAACCTCCTCATCACTCATGCGCGCAATCTCTGCCACCTCAATGTAGAAGTTCTTCCGGAAAGGGCCATAATTAACCTGCAATGCACCGAGTTTCACAGCGGCTGTATGACTGCTTGCTCCTCAGCATCAAGCACAGGCTGGTGTCTTGAACAGCCTCTGGTTTCTGAGCTGCAGTGTTGCAGTCCGCACTCCAGTTCCTAACCGTGCACACACTTCAGGTGGGCGCTGGCATGCACGCAGGCTTTCTGAGCAACCACGCGCCCTGACAAGGCATCAAGCCAAGCTTACTCGGCATCTCATTTCAATAAAACTTACGTGCATTTATGCACCATTCTTATCCTAACCCACCTTACTATGGTCAACCACACCCAGGCGGTCCCCCTTGCTCAGTTTGCCACTAGTGACATTCCTGGCCCACTCCTGCAAAGGCGACATGGACATGAAAGCAACATTTGACATCAAATGTCCAACACTTCCCACTGTAAACTTAATGAAACAAGTATGTACAACCATACAAGCCTTGCAGGCCACAGCAAGTTACACAACTAGCATGAAACAAGACCTGCTCAAGCAAGCAAAAGCTGCCTTGCATTTTCATTTCTGCGGCCTATTGGTTGGCATAGTCTCATCTTTTTCTTTCCTGCTCTGTAAATGCATGGACCCAAACTGGCAGATGGCACCGACCAGCCAACCACTCAATAGGGAGAGCTGAGCAGCATCAATGACATAACAACCTAAATCAAGTAAAAAGCAGCAGCACCCACCGCATCATCTTCTGATTTCTCGCCCTCCTCATCATCATCTGAAGCGCCTCCGCTGCTTTCTGAGCTGGAGCCACCTCCAAACGCTCGCAGCCCCATTCGCCGCCGTCCTGCACCCATGCCTACAGCACCACCGCGCTTGCGGAATGCTGCCAGGCCAGGCTTACCTGTCAATGCTGCGGATGAATGAAGATGAGAGAGGCATGCAGTTGTGAGCGCCTCACAATCGATGACAAGGCGCACTGTTTGGTGGGGGCATGTTCAATAAGGAAGGCTAGACAGCAACAGCAAGAGGCTAACAACACAGGGTTCTGCCCTTAACCGACTGCGTGCCCGCAATACTGCATCATACACTTGACCAAGCTTTTTTACATGCGAGTGGCATGATGCCAGCACCGAAAAAACATGGCCAGACCACACACCTGCTGAGCTGAGCGCTCCCACTGGCCGCATCCCTGCATTCGCGCCAACAAAGCCCTTGGACGCGACGGCGCTCACCCCGCTACCCCCCTGTCCAGCCTCAGATGGGGGCGGCTCCCCAGGCTCCCCTTTCACAGATGGTTCTGTTTTTACAGGCCTCCCTCCACCTTTTGTTCCAGCCGTGTGCTGCTCGCCTGGTGCCGCTGTGCCTTGCCCTGCACCCTCTTTTGCCATGCCCTGAGTCCCCTGGCCCTGCTGCCCCCCTGCCTCCTCACCCTCTTCCTTTTTGATCTTAGGCGCCACATGAGCCTCCGCCATGTCAACATCCTGCTCAGCCTTCACAATGTCCTCCTCGCGAGTGACCACCTGCGTCGCAATGTGTGATGGTGGCATGCCGATATATGACACACAGACAGAGAGAGAGAGAGAGAGAGAGAGAGAGAGAGAGAGAGAGAGAGAGAGAGAGAGAGAGAGAGAGAGAGAGATATGGGGAAAGCAACCTTGAAGGATGCGGAGCACAGGGTCAGGCAAATTGCAGGAGCCAGTCTCTGAAGTGTTGCATCTCATACGAGCAGGGGACAAGCGTGTGCAAGGTCGCCTCCTGCGCCTCAAGTCAGCCTTCTACTTTTTCAACAGAGTTTCCATAATCTCCCCCACATCTGGGACCCCCTTGCCTAGGCAAATGAGCGTCAATAACTCTGCAACCACATGACTTGCCCATTCCTGCACCATTGTAGAACCAGAAAAGTGTGTTGGATAGCTGTTTATGAGCTTTGCAAGTAGGTGCTGGGAGGGACTGGCAAAGCCCCAGAGCCAATGCTAGTGCCGTTCATCAACAGCTTCACCAATTTAAACCAGGTGCAAGCCAGGCCAGATGTCTGCCCAGGAACTGGAAGTGAGCGAACAATGGCAAAACATGATGTTTATCAAGGAGCAAACCAGCTTGCCAACTTCCAAACAGACCACCGATTGTCCCCATTGTTGTCTTGTCAGAAGCCTTGTTCTGTTCCGCAACTCTGTGCTACATTTGAACCAGACAGGTGGCAGTTTGCCCAGGCAAGCTGAGGGAGGTCCATCCTTCCGTGCCCGCATCTTTCCCGGTGGGTGCCCCCGACCAGCTCATTCCCCCAGTGCCCCCTGCATAACCTGACATTGCAGCATGATTTAATGTCCTAAGAGCAGCTTAGGTCCAGGAGCGCTGGTCATTTGGTGCAAGCTTGAAAATCCACCATTTCCTGTTAATATGGGTGCAAAACAGTCTCTGAGCCTCACACAGCACCTCCACATGCCAACTGTCTATCAAGGTCTATGCTTGGGACATTATAACATGTTTCATATGCTCAGGGCACACCAAGGTGCTCGCAGGACGCATGAACAACTCAATGGCGCTGTTTAGGGGGGTCTGGCTGCCGGAAAACCCCAATTCTTTCCTCCGAGTTCCAAGCACTGTGCATACCAAATCTCACGCGAAGAATTGCATGGCAGCAGTACTTAATGAAGGATAGATGCCAGCAAGAAAAGAAAAGAAAAGCAAGAGCAAACCTTGGGCATGACAGTAGCAGCCATGAAGGCGTCCAAAGGGTCCTCTTCTTCATCCCCTGCCCCTGCGACCACAACATGGCAGCATCCACCTAAGCCGATGATCCACCCAAAAAACCTCCTGGAGATGAGCAACAGCAAGGAAGCCACAGGAGTACATCACAAAACAATGGGAGCAAATTAGCTGACAGGGGAGGAACAGGAAATGGAGCAAAGTCTGCCAAAACAAAAAGGGCAATGAATCACACACACACACACACACACATACACACACACATTCACATTCACTCACCTTGGGCAGCCTGCTGGTGCCGCATCCTGTCCTCCTCTTCCTCCCGCGTCAACTCACGCGCGTTACCCGCCATGAAGGCATCCAAGGGGTCATCCTCATCGTTGTCAGCACCACCATTAGCATTAGTGCCTGGCACACAAAGGAACCATGGTGTTGTTAAAAGAGCCTCAAAGCAAGGCAATGCACACAAGAAGCATCTTGTCTTGAAGCAGGAAGACCGCTGCGCCCTCATGGTGTTGAAATGCTATTTGTAGCTCCCCCCTCCTCACCTGCAGTGCCTACATCAGGTACACCGCATACAGCGAGAGGAGCAACACCTAGAATTCAGCAATATTAACTCCAAAGAGCAACAGCTCAAACTCACAAGTAACAATGGCAGTGAGACGTTTCATGCGTGCCCTTGAAGCCTGAATCTGCCCAAACACACACTTTCTGGCAGTAGGGACAGGAAAGCACCCACCTTGCCCCTGCGGCGCCACTCCTGCTGCCTCATCCTCCTCCTCATCCTCCAAGGTCCACTTGGCAGCACCATTCGCATCATCACCACCCTTCTGCTGCTGCTGCTGCTGCCCAGCAGTCCCTTTAGGCCCATCTGCCTGCCCAGCAGGACCATTGGCTGCAGCAGATGGAGGCGCAGCGGAGGCACCCTTTGCCCCTGACTGGCCTCCTGCATTCTCAGCCTGTGGAGCAGGGGGGGGGGGGTGAGTGTGGGTGCATGTGCAGTATGGCAAGGATGAACAAAGTGCTGGGCATTGTGCAGCTGTAGCTCTGTCCAGTTGCATGGAATTACTGGCAGGGAGTACAAGACATCATCACTCCTCTAGGTAATATGCTTTCAGTTATGCGCGCACATTCAATCAACACATTCAGTTTCACCACATTTAAATTCATTGCACAAACAAAACAAATTACTACAGTCCTGACCTACCTCCCAAGCGTAGAACAGTATTGGACAAAATTGCCCGACTCTTGGTCCAAGGAGCGAACACACTACTTCAAGGCAAACACATTTGACAGCAGCACGCGAGAAAGAAATCGATGCACGCCAGAAGCATTGACTCCGACCTCGGCTGCCGCCCGTTTTGCACGCCACTCCTCCACCCTTAGCCGCCGCCGCTCGATCTCTGCATCTAGATCTGCGGCCTCGCTTTCACGTCGCTGTTGCGCAGCCTCCTCTGCGCTCACACCTGCCGGCGCTGGTGCTGCTGCCGAGGGTGGTAGTGACAACACAGGGGCAGGCGAAGCTGTCGACCTAGCTGCCTCTCCAGATCCTGCGGTGCGTGCACGCTTTGGGGAGCGGCTGCGCTCTCGCGACTTAGATGCGCTGCGGTGGCGGCGGCTGCTACGCCCTAAATCCCCTGCCCTGCTGCTGCTGCCATGCTTGCTGCTCTCCCGACCTCGTTCACGCTCACGGTCGTAGTCGCGATCTCTGTCACGCTCGCGCTCCCCTCTGCTGCTGTTGGATACAAAAGGTCACACAGGTTTGAGAGAATGGCAACAAAAAAGAGCACACGCATTGTGTACTGGAAAGAAATGAAATAGTAGGGATAGCTTGGGGCATAGAAAGGGTGCTCATAGGAGCGCAGCAAGCGAGATATCAAGTAGCACACGCCCACCTGTCCTTATAGCGCTCCTTTCCTCTGTCTCTATCACGCCTGTCCCTCTCCCTGTCTTTGTCCTGCATTCGCAAGCAATCATATCATTTGCTGCTGATTCAATTGTGCAGATTCATTGCATGTAAGATATGTGTGTTTTAGCTCAAATTTTGTATGAGGCACTTATGGACAACACCATCTGCAATAGAAGCGAGCTCACAGGACACTCTACACCTGCTGAAATCACATACTCCTGTAGGTATGCTCTTGCCAAAAATGCATTTTCAAACTCAAGCATCATGTAACATGAAAGGCGCGTGTGTATGTGTGTATGTGTTTGTATGTGTGTGTGTCTGTATGTGTGTGCTTGCGCGCATGTGTGTGTATGCGTGTGTGTGTGTGGGTGGGTGTGGTTGTGGGTGTGGGTGTGGGTGTGGGTGTGGGTGTGCGTGTGCGTGCGCGTGCGTGCGTGCGTGCGTGCGTGCGTGCATGCGTGCGTGTGTGTGTGTGTGTGTGTGTGTGTGTGTGTGTGTGTGTGTGTGTGCGTGTGTGTGTGTGTGTGTGTGTGTGCGCACGTGCGTGCATGCGTGCAGCATGCCAATTCCATGAGCAAAAACAGGTTGGCAGGAGACAAAGAGGATGAGCATGCAGGTGCCACATGCAAAGTATTTCTATTCATGCGTGTGCAACTGCCTGCGCTGCCTTTCCTCACTGTGCGCTGCTGTCAAGGGCCCTCCCACAGCAAACTGAACCCCTTTTGTTTCTCTCCCTCCATCAAGGTGTGACCAAGCATGAGAAACTTACCTTCTCTTTACGCTCCTTCTTGTGCTTGTGCTCCTTGCGCGAGGGGCTTAAGCTGCCCATCTATCTGGCTAGAGCTGTCCAGGGCAGGCCACAGGTGAACGCCTATGACCCGGCACCCATGCAACCTGAAATAAGCAAAGTTATTCGACAGAATAAGATAAAACTATTCCATTCGCTTGTGCCATCAACTTCTCAGCCCACTTGTTCGTCCCATTCAAAGCAACTGATCACATTTTAGACAAGGATGTGAAATAAATCTGGTTAAACTTATCACATGTTTCTGGCATCCCGTTTGCTGGGGCACTCAGCACGTCTTTGCCTGAGAAGCCCTGTGCGCAGTGTTCCTTACGCTGTGCCCACTCTGAGGCACAAGCAGCACTCAGAAAGGAGAGGGATGGCTTCCTCTGCCACTACTATGGACAGCATCAGTTATTTGTGAGTCTCTTCCTCTCTCTGTGGCTGTCCACAAGCAGGCTTGCAACTCCAGAATCCTGAGTGAAAGGTTCCGGCAAGCGTTCCTGAAGAGAGAGATCCAATGCCTTCGTGTGTCTCTGTACATTCCCCTCAGAATGTTTGCGATGCGGGCTGAACACGCCACCTGTGTCAGTGATCAAAGCTTGGAGATCACTGCGGACATTGCAAAAAAGCTTGGAAAGGACCACCATGCATACCTCTCACTCACCTCATGCTATTGCAATGCTGCATGCATGCTCACTCATGAAACTTCTTTCCAGATGATGTTTCTGGAGGGCAGAGGCACACTATGAACAGGTGGAACCTAACTGAGCCTTGCTAACTCACTTTGTTCGTGCGCACAACCCCTTGCGTAGATCCCAGACAGAATCAATAGCCGTCGATGAGGAGCTCATGGGGCCATTGGGTTTCTCGGTGGATCAGCTGATGGAGTTGGCGGGCTTATCTGTGGCTACATCCCTTGCTTCTGAGTATCCTTCTGAGCGATTCAAGTGAGTGATGGGGCTCTTTGCACGCGTGAGTGGATATGGACATGAACTCTCCAAATGCTAATTTGCTCGGACAACAGCAAACTCGTTTGCAACATTGCACTTGCACAGGCGCGTGCTGGTGATTGCTGGTCCTGGAAACAATGGTGGAGATGGCCTCGTGGCTGCACGCCACCTACACCACTTTGGTTACCAAGTGCAGGTGCGCAGAGGGCAGCTTCAGGAATGCCCTCAAGCTTGCATGTTGGGTTCATTCTTATCTTCTACCCATTGGCTTGGTTTGGGAAAATCCAAGGCATTTTCAGGCTTAGAATTCACAAGAGCGTGTGTGCGTGGTTACCCTAATGATCATACACACACACACACACACACACACACACACACACACACACACACACACACACACACAAACGCAGACAGCTGCAACAGGAAAAGGATGCATTTCTGCACCTGCCACGTTACTTGGAAAATCAGGAATATTCCTTCTTTTCCTGCCAACATCACAGATTGTATACCCTAAGCCGACAGACAAGCCCCTCTACAAGGGCCTCGTCACTCAAGCACACGCGCTGAAGTTGCCAATGCTGTCATGGGTAGACGTACAGGTGAGGTGTGAGAACTTAGCATATAAGGAGCGGCAGCCTTCGTTGAGCATCAAAAATGGCTGTTCAAAGCACTCTGCTATGCATTCAAAGGATTACATTTCCAAGATATCATGTATAATGTTTCAATTTGTCTTGCAAAGAGGGCCAATGCTAGCTGCTCATCCACTCTTCCAGTTTTTACCATCAATGTGGACCATCGATCAGGCTTGGATATGTGTGATTGTTCAAACCCTGTCGTTACCTAATTTGTGCCCTTCAAGGCTTCAACATGAATTTTAGCAGGTGTCATCTACCTTCTATGTTCAAACACTATAACATAGACTTAGATGTGGACATCCTTTACATGTTTGTGTTGCGACCTTGAAAAAACTGCAGCACTCTTTCTTTTGTAAGTGCTCACTTGTCTGCGCCTCTGTGCTGCAGGCGGCTGGGCCCCTTGCACAGCAGTATGATGTTGTGTTGGATGCCATCTTTGGGTTCAGCTTCAAAGGTGACCCTCGTCCTCCATTTGATGAAATTTTGAAGGTGTGTTGGGGATTGAGCCATGGCCATGTTCTATGGCTGCGCAGCAACCTTTTCTGTTGCAGCTGAGCAAGTGTGCTACGGGGGATTGTGGTTTAAGTGTATGGATTCAATGACCTTGTTGTCAATGCTCTGGAATGGTTATGTGTCGAGCAGCTCATTCCATAGGCATGAGTCCTACATTCTAATGCTGAGTCTTTCTGGCCGAGTACCTTGCATCTCAGAGCACAATTTGATGGATGGGCTGCACCTTAGCCGAGGCAAAGAAGGCAGATTTCTTACTGTGCAAATGATCTTTGATGTCACTGACAATAGAAGGCTCGCCTGGACGTGCTTGCTCAATATGCAGGCCCATCCTTTTCTTTCTTCAGTAACTGTTAAACTAGTCCCCACCAGATGCATGTATAGATGCCAATAAAGAAGTGTAACCAGGAACCTGTTTCATGCAACTTTCATGTGCTGTCTTGTGTTACTGGCGCGCACGCGCGCGCGCATGCGCGCACACACACACACACACACACACACACACACACACACACACACACACACACACACACACACACACACACACACACACACACACACACACACACACACACACACACACACACTCGTGGGTGCGTGCTCTTGCACGGGAAGCCATTCTTTACCACAGTGGAGGTATGTTTGGTCTTTTCTGCAGTAATCTTCCTGATAAAATAATAGATGATGCCAAGTGGAATAATGAATATATTGTTCTTGGTGCTGAGCACTTGTATTAGTTGCGAGTTCTTCCCAATGTGTGTTACAGTAACCATGGCATCTCAAGGTGTTTAATCGATACAGGCTTCTTGCCCCTTCTCTTCCATCCTCCAAAACTACCACCATAGTTGCTACATGCTCTCTGCATACTGGCGTGATACTTGCTTCAGACACAGAGGACTGCTTCCTCCTCATGGGTCTGTGCAGGCGCTGTCTCCCTCCAACGCCCCTCCTCCCATTGTATCTGTGGATGCGCCTTCCGGCTGGGGCATTGAGGAGGGGCCCAGGAAAATGGGGGACATAGAGCCCTTGGCGCCTGACATGCTGGTGTCCTTGACGGCCCCCAAGCAGTGCGCTCAGTACTTCAAGGTCAGTCTGGATTTCGGTGTCTGTATCTTGCACGATGGTTAATGTGCATTTGGGTGCAGCACCATGGAGCCTGGTCTTCACTGCGCTGCCAATCTGCTTTGTGGCACAATACCATACACTCAAACTTGATGCTGCGCTCTGGACGGGACAGTGCGCAAACATACTTTGTGCAATACATTGGAACTTAGGCGCAGGTGTTCAGTCATCTTAGCACTTCCTACTTATGAACTTTATTCATTCGCTGCACCAATTGTCAGTGCAAGGAATGCACCTCTGCAAAGGGCTGTGCTCAAAAACCTTCTGACGCAGCTTTCGATGCTTATAGTAAGCAAGCTGAAGTTCTTCAGCTTGCCACTCACTGGGAGGAAGACCAGGGCCGGCATAGCTTGACCTAAAAGTCAGTTGCCACAACCTAAGCCAGAGTTGGGTGATACTCTGCCGGTTATATTCAGAACCTCTTTTGAGTACAAGGGGTAACTAATTTGAAGGAAAGATTTAGTTTGGCATGCTGGGAACACTGGGGTGTGGCTCAGGTCGAGCACTGTGCATCAAAAACTGGCATTTCTCCCATTTGGACACACCAACTTTCAAGTATGCAGATGTTTCTATATGAATAAATCTTGGGGTGCAACATGTGCCCGATGCCTGCACTTCTCAGTCACCCCTAGTAAATGCCATTGTTGGGAGGGACCCTGCTCGGGTCCAAACTGCAGCAGTGAGTGTGTAGGAAGCCTGCTGGTAACAAGCAAGTAACTTTGGATTGTTACGAGGGCCCCTGTGCTTGTCGGATGTGGTCCCATGGAGAGGTACACAAAAGCAGGGAGGTCCAGCCAGGCCCCGATAGGCCACCTCGGTGCCCGCTGTTTGTCCTGGTTGACGCCTGGGGTTTTCAGCAGCAACTTTGACGCCGCAGGCTGCCATGCTGGGCACCAGGGATGAGCTGCTGGACTCAGCAAAATCTCTGGAGCTCATTTCTCCAAAAACTTTGCTCATGGAGACACATCCTACAGGTTCGCTTATGTTTTGCTGATGTTTCTAACAAACTATTAGAGTTGGGTTTGTGAGTCTGCTTGCTGCCTGCTTTCCCTCATTCTGCCTTTTTAAGTTTCATTCCGATAACTGCAACACAAATTTTGCAGAGGGGGTCAGCTAAGCATGTGCCCAAATATGCTCCTTTTTTTGCATTTAGAGTGCCCCCCCCACTCACAGCCAATTCATATGATTTTCACAAATTTGGCTCTAAAGTGTAGCTGGCGTTGCTAGCTACCAGAGCATGTGCTAGGATTTGTGTAAGTCGCCCTCTGTGATTAGATAGACTGGGCTAAAGTTCACATGGGGCACGTAAACCCTGATTCGGTGGTTTCTATGAGGAAATGGCTGAAATTGCCACATAACACCAACCATTGAGTCTTTTCAATCCATTTTTTGCAATGAGAATCATTTCTTACAAGGACTTCATATCACTAAAATCCACCCAATTTGGTGCAGTGAGTGTCAGATGTGGAGTTTGGGTGTCAAACAGTAGGGTTCACGCCGCGGCTATGTATGCATGTGCGCCCGAACTGCCAGTTTTGAAACCTTAGTGCTAGAGAAATAGGCTACTAGAGGAAACCAAGTTTCAAAGTTGCCATTTTGGGAGCGCATATGCGGGGAGCATGTTAAAAACAAGCAATTTCGGGTCTCAGCTGACCCCCTCTGCAAAATTGTATCCTTGCATCTGTGGCTGTCAGAGAAAACTTGAATGAAACGAGAATTTGGATTTTAAACCCCACATTAACACCCAGCTGACGAGCCTCAATTTCATTAAATGTCAATAGAAGGCTGTTCCCTATCATCAGCACTTCTCTTGGCTTGCTTTGGAGCACCCCCCAAAAGACCCCACCGCCAGCTCGCAGCAGGTGGCCACCAGGGCACTCAGGGCGCATCCTAGGGTCCACCTGCAGGCTTGGGGGTGCAGCTGGAGGGTTAGGGCACACAAGGGGTGAATTTGGCTGGTTGAATGCATAAGCACGCAGGCCTAGCGCACAGCAGGGTTCACCAAACAGGACCATCTTAGCGCTGGAAATTTGCTTTTACTACTAGCTTTCAGGTGGTATGTTCAGAATTGGCATAGATGGGCTGGCTGGCAAAAGGTAGGATATCACACAGGGATGTGGCGCCCGACTAAGAGCATGTTAAGTTCTTGTGAAGAAACAGAAATGACCATTTCCTCAGTGCTTTCAACGAAATTGGCAATGTCTGGCATTTCAACCAATCACACTGCATTGTGGCAAAGTGGCCAGCAGCTGTATCAAGCTACAGCACCTCTGAAGAACCTTAACTTACTTTATTGATTGCCAGAATCTCCATTGCAACATGTTGCAAACAGCAAGTTCAGTTCTTAAGCCAGGACTTATCATTGATGCGTTCAGGGTCGTTATCATTATCTTGGAGGGCGCTTTGTACCGCCAGCAATTCGAGACAAGTGAGTGTTCTGTGTGTTTTTGTGCGTATATGTGTGTGTAGTAACCTTCATTTCCTATGCATTGTTGCTTAAGAAGATAAGCAGTGCTCGAGGAACGGGAAAAATGAACAAGAAGAGAAGCCACAGCCTTCATCAGAAGTCCATACTGCGTGATTAATTGTTTCTTGTTTTTGCTGCTCAGTTCACGTAGTGAGAATGTTAAATGATTGTGAGCCTTGCGTGTCATCATGCATGTGAGCTTGGAAAAAGGGTACATGGGAGGTGTCTGCAAGCTGCCAATGCTGCTCCTTTTTGATATCCGTCTGAGCTGCGTGTATGTACTTGTTCGTTGTGATTGCAGGTACAAACTGACGCTGCCTCCCTTCCCGGGTACGGCTCAGCATGTGCGCCTGCCTCCTTTCCATGCTGACAAGCCTGCAGAGGCACAGTCAGCTCCCCCAGGAGAAGATACTGTGCAAGTTTTGGGCAGCAAAGTGAGTATTTGTACTCAAATGTCTTGGACGCCCGGTGATCTTTGCTTGAACTCCTTATGCTTTGCTTCTTGCCATGATCATTTTTAAAATGTCATTTTGTCGTTAAGTGTTTTAAGCAAATAAATACAACAGAGGTAAGGTTGTCGCGTACCAGGATATGTGCCTAGAAGTGTGGAAACTTGAGTACAAGAGAAGTTTGTGCGAAAACTTGAATAAGAAAATGAGGGTTGTGTTTTGGAACTCTCTAAGTCTATAGTATTTGTGTCACTTCAAAGCATTGCATTTTCTTTATGAACAAATGAATGAGCCAAATGATGCATGTGAATCATTTTCTACAACAAGCAGGATAGATTGGTTTTTGGAAATATCTTGAGGGAGCTTGCATGCATGCACTCTTTCTTGGCTCTCAAGCCCCGCAGATGCTGTTTCACTTCTATAATATATGAAGTCCTGCTTTACCTCTTTTTTTCAATTAAAACCTGTTGCACTTTTCGCAGGCATCTGAAATGCGCATCAACTACACTCGGGGCGGGCTACTGGAGAGTGACATGGCTCAATGGCAAGATGACCCCATGCGAGCATGGGCAGAGTGGTTTAGGGTAGCCACTGAGCTGAAGGTACCTTAAGCATGAGGATCTGAACCTCAGCGTAGCCATCCCTGGTTTAGGCTGGCAGAAGGCACTCTGTTGAAGATTAAAGCGCGCCCAAGAGGTGGCCTGCCACCGGTCTTGAGCATGCTGCAGTGCTATGAAAATTGAATGGGTCTAGCATGCATATTTTCCTTCCCACCCTTGATTCAGGTCTTGCAGTGATTTGTCTGCCTTGGCGCTCTCCATCTACCCTGCAAAAGGCTGGTGCATGTACATTAAGATAACTGCAAACTCAGACTTTGTTGTTCTGCGACCACCGCCACCTGCCTTAACGGCAAAACCACAGCTTCAATGCTTCTATTGTCCATGCCTGGAGGTGCATGCCTCTGTGTGCGCTTACAACAGGTGTGCGAGGAGCCAAATGCCATCTCCTTGGCCTCAGCCGACGCCCAGGGCCGTCCCTCAGTGCGGGTGGTCCTGCTCAAGGGCTTTGACACACGCGGTTTTGTGTTCTACTCCAACTACAACAGCCGCAAAGGAAAGGAGTTGTTGGGGAATGGCTATGCAGCTTTCAGCGTGTACTGGGAGCAGCTGCAGCGGCAGGTATGCATGGCTGTGAAAGAATTTCACATTCTTGCCTGATGCACCGAAGAAATGGCTGTGCACTTCATTGGGAGGAGGGGAATATTGCTGGTGGGCAGAGTGATTTACGCTGGAAATGTGTGACATTGCATCTTTCTCCTGGCTCTCTTTGACAAAAAGTGAGGGGGTTGCCATTGTTCTGGGCCTGCTGGGGCTTTTGGGGCGTGCTATTTTGATGCAGATTTGTCAGGGTTGGGTCATACGCGGGTTTGGGGGGAGCCGTACGCGTTCGAAACCCATATCTATGCGTATGTCGCGTATATACGCGTATTTTGAGGGCCATTTTTGGGAGGGAGGGTTTTGGGTGGGGGAGACCCACTTGGAGGCACCCAACCACCCCCCAGCAACCTACTCTTCCACCCTAAGGCCATACCAATGATGCCAGCATGACGAACAAGTCTAGGAGTCTGCCCATGGGCCTTGAGGGAGCTTGCAGGGAGCTTGCTTGAGGCCTTTCAGCCTCACAATGAGCTGGTGCCATCACAGATGCCATCATGATGCCATCACAGATGCTCCGCGCAGGAAGGACAGCTGCTAGTATGGCTGTTCAGCAACACTTGCCTGAAAAGAAGCAGCGAAATTTGATCGAGAGGCCCAGGGTGGGCCTGCGAGGCACTGCTGACACACGTATTTTTCACGTTTGGCAAACAGCCATTTTTAATATACGCGTTTAAACGTCATTTTTAACGATACTTAAAAGTACGCGTTTCACGTATGACCCAACCCTGAGATTTGTTCTTGTGTACCTTAGGGACAATCCACATCAAGAGGTCTAGGGAAAGGTGCCCCCATGTGCATGCGGCGGTGAGGACAAGAGAGACCTCTGTCTGCTGAAGTGTGAGAACCTGGTCAACTGGCTTCCATTATGAGAGCTGAGCATGCAGGAGTCCGAAAGGCATCACATGAGTGTGTCCTGCACCATCTTATGTCTGGGAGAGGGGCTAGGGTTCTTCCTTCCCAGGCAAAAATGAGGTCATCCATCCTCCCTCATCACAACCATTTGAACGCTAGGACCTGTAGAATTGAATAATCAAACAACATTGGCAAAGGAATGGGGTCAATTAGAGGTCAGGTTGCAACGGGGTGTGCTAAAAATGACTGGAATTTCGCTCTGGGCCCTGACAACCTTTTTGCATCTCCTGGCATGATGATTACATTTTCCGTGGGCGATTCCGGAAAAAGAAAATTGGTTTTCCGCGTTGATCTTTGCTCTTCCAGTATATTATGGTAATTCCGTTGTGGAATGTCACTTTCAGGGTCCAAATTGGGACAAATTTTCAACTTTTGCTTTTCGATTGGAGAGGAAATGAAACCAAAAACTGAGTTTCCCTAAAAGTGGGAGTGCGCGCAGGAGCAGGCTTTTTTTTAAATGGGATTGCTGCAACGCACCCCCCTTTCTACTCTCCTTTCAATAGTGCTCATGGCAAACTCTCCATACGGGCGCTGTCTCTCCAGCCCCAGCCCCAGTAGCTAGCTCAACCAAAGCCTTTGGCAAAGGCAAATTGCTCTAAGCCAAAGGCTAGGACTCCTCATGGAGTGAAATCGTTTAAGTTTTCCCTGCAGGCCCATTAGGATGCATCCAACAGCAAACAGTGCCACACAATATGCCGGCCTGTGCGGGCCAAGAGAAGGCCATCGGTTGTCTGGCTGGTGCATGGGGTGCAACAGCGTTGGCCGGATGCAAAGTGCAAGCACAGCGTGGGCGTGTGTACTGCTGGTGGAGCATAAAAAGAGCAGCACGCTTGGTGCCCACTCGATGGAGACCGCCAAACCACCAGGCAGGAGGGGGCCGCCGCAGCATTCCAAATTGAAAAATGCCGGCTCCAGCAGGCGCACCCAATTGTAGGGAGATCCCGTTTTTGATTCCCTTCTCATTCCCAATCAAAAATCAGAAAATTTTGGCCCGTTTTGGACCCTGAATGTGACATTTCACATTGAACCACCATATTTTCCGGAACTGGCCATTTCCAGTGAAATTTGAGTCCGGGAAATCCTCCCCTTCACACACACACACACACACACACACACACACACACACACACACACACACACACACACACACACACAAGCGCGCGCGCTTTTGCTCGCATGCACCCTTGCAAGCATGGACATGGAGTCGGCTCATTGCAGGCTTTTTTTGCACCCTCTTGAGCCTTCCCTGCCTCCAGACATCTCTCTTATTGGTGTGGAACCACTTGACATTTAAACAAGGCTTACAAGGGCTACAAGGAGGGGTTGGCCTACAGCCCGAGAATCTGGCTGATCGGCTGCTGGTGAAACATTCTCATCCAGCATCAAAAATTGAAGTCAATTCTGACA
This sequence comes from Dunaliella primolecta, assembly GCA_914767535.2. Classification (NCBI taxonomy): domain Eukaryota; kingdom Viridiplantae; phylum Chlorophyta; class Chlorophyceae; order Chlamydomonadales; family Dunaliellaceae; genus Dunaliella; species Dunaliella primolecta. Next base: position 15,487,896 of record OU611754.1, on the reverse strand, counting down.
AATTTTTTGAAAACCTGTATGAGTCTTGATTTAGAAAAGCATTGACCTTGAAATCAGTCAAAATGTGAAGTCTTGCCAAGAAGGGAATAAAATCAGTGTTTGGAAGCTGGGCAAAAGTATGTCACGGTCTAAAAAGATCAATGAACAGGTCCTCGTATTTTCTGTGCAGCTCACACGAATCAAAGCAATTGAAATAGAAAAGAACATGCTTCTCGTCCTGGACTTCAGCACTCCCACACTTATCACAAATATTTGAACCACCCAACCATTTACATGACTAAACCTTCGAGCAGTGGGCACGAAGCCTAAACCTACTCACATTCCTCATGACTCCTTTATCCAGATCCTTAAATAGATATGGTCACTGCTTTCCTGTTCACCTTTTGGGGACTGAGGGCATCCGCTTCCCTCCAAACCTTCTGCTGTCTGTACCTCAAACCCCCTAAAAAAATCCTGCATGGGAATCTTGGCAGCACTCAGCATTTTCTGTTTAAACACCTCCTCATTGCGCATGCCACTAAATGACTAAGACACATGTGCACACCAACAGGACTCACACCTACCAGCAAGGTGTAAATCTGCCTTCAGCACTTAGACGTAGTATCTCACTGTTAGAAACAAGCATATTGTTGAAATACTTGACAGTAGCCTAAACCAATAAAAGTGCAAGGGCTCTTGGCCACACTCTCTCAATACTGGCCAGTTCGTGGTAGTACTCATCACACCTAGGAAATACCTAAAAGATCATAGTTGCCTTCTCTACAATTATCTTTTGAACTCACTGCCTTCTCGTAAGTATTCTGTACCCCACACATGGCACGCATACATCCCAGCCGGAATGCCATACACCTTAGAAAGCCAAATCAGAGCACGTGGCCTATGCCTTAGATTATGTTCATGCAGGAACTCCTTAATCCTTTACTGGGCAGCCATGTCAGGCCGCACAGCATGCTCCTCAGACACCTTCAAATTCATGTGCTTGTCCACAAGCATACCGAGGTATTTAAACTGCTCTTTTTCTGGAAGAGCCACGTTTCCATACATGAAAGTAGGCAGAGAAGAACACGACCTACTATAAAAACGCATGACCTCTGACTTCGATGTATTGACAGTCTGCCCCTTTATCATTGCATAAGCCCAAAATCTATTCAGCATAACTCGCATTTCACCTGGGTCATCGGTAGTTAAACTCAGGTCGTCTGCATATAGCATGTATGAAACGCCGTTCACTCCATCCCCTGTCACAGAAATTCTTCGCTAATATCTCTGCCCATGTCATTGATATATAGAGAAAACAGGAGAGGGGACAGAGGACAACCTTGCTTAACTCCATTTGTTGGACGCACACGTGCCCTTTTATCCCCATCCATCAGCATATATTCATCATCCTGGTACATTTCCTTAATTGCCTGGAGAAGTAGTACAGGCATGGCAATGCGTTGCAGATGGTCCCAAAGTTGCAGGCGAGACAACATTTGACATTTAAACAAACACTTTTGAAGCAGCTTTTCAGAGGTCCTGACTTTTTCCGGATTCAATTCCTGAATTCCAGGATTCACCCAAACTTGACTTCAAGGGGTGTTGGGAGTAGAATTTTTTGTCCTGGGAATTCCTCAATCCGGAAATGTCAATTTCCCGGAATGATGTTTGAATTTCTGGTTTGCCCACTGGAAACAACTTTCCATTTTCTGGAACCACTGGAAACGCAGTCTATAGATGTAATGTTTATAAAATGTAAAGTCAATCTTCCAAAAACCAGCTCCTGGCTTGCACTTCAAATTGGACTGCTCCTTCATACTCACTCTCCCGGAGGCTTCGCATTCACAAACGCACAACATTTTTTTACGTTAATAAATTGGTTTAGTCATTTGACAACCGCCATGGCTCGTCCTGTACTTAATTGAATGCCTGCATTACATTGCTGCTTCATTCCAAGTATGCTTAGATACGATGATCAATACACGAGGTGCTTTCCCATCCTTGAAGTGGTGCTTCTTGCCGAGCCCCGTTTCTAGACCTAAATGTGTCTGTGTAGTTTTGGCAAGAGCTAAGACGAGCCTGTGTAGAGAGAGAATTGTATCAAAAGAGCATCAATCACAGGAATTGTGAAGATCAATCTTGTGGATTAGGAGTAGCTCAACTTAACAAAATTGCTGGATAGTCAAATGTAGGTGTTCCATGTTCCTTCCTGCTTTCTTTGCTACAGCGCGACATTTCAGTTCACTTGGACAGCTTCATACCTTGAAGTTCCACTTGGCAGGATGAGTGGTGTGCAACCAAGTCCGCAGATGTTGTTGGCTGCTAAGTACAAGTGGAAGAAAATGTGGTTCCATCCGACTCTGTATTTTACAGTCTGAGGTGCCACTCCTGTTGCACCCCCGTCTTTTGTCAGGTCCGCGTTGAGGGCACAGTGGAAAAGTTGAGTGAGGAGGAATCCTCAGAGTATTTCCACTCAAGGCCACACGGCTCTCAGGTGTGTAAGAGAGTACATGAAGGGTCTCCCTGTTTACCGATACAAAAGGATGCATGCCTAAGCGTCTAATGTGATGCAGCCCTTGTGAATTGTTCCCATGTTTCTTCAAGATTTCAAAGCTGGGTTGTGGGCTCTGCTAATTTCCGTTTGTTCTGTCATCCGTCCATTCGTGTGGGCATGTTATTGTGGTGGATGCATGCCTGAGCTGCTGCAGCTGCATATTAAGCTTGCATAGATCTGTGAACACGCTCATTGTTCCACACCCTTTCCAAGCCGCTATAACCACTCCACTGCACCATTCCAAGCAACACTCCATTGCACGCAGCTTGGGGCATGGGTTTCCCAGCAATCAGAGGTCATGCACAACGGGAGAGAAGAGCTGGAAGCAAGGTAGGCAACTCCTATTTTAAAGTAGGTGTAAGGAGGTAGCGAGTGAATTAAAAGATATTACGCTTCAAAGGTCAATTCTGCTGGTGTTTTATAAGTGCTTAAGTGGTGCTTCAGCATCACTGCACATCTGAGTGGTGCTTTAGCATCATCTAGCTTAAGATTCTAAATATGAGGCCTGGTTCAGGTGCAAAGGAGCGATGAAGCCAAGCAAGTATTGTCATGCGCCTCTATCAGGATGAAGCTCTGACACTGAAACAATCGTGAGGACAAGCGCAGTACGTGCTTGCTCAATGGCAAGGTTTTAGTAAGCGCATCTTGCTTGCACATGCACAAGCACGTTCACTTCTAGAGGATCCATGTACGGTCACAGGCAGAAGGAGCTGGAGGCCAAGTACCCCGAGGGAACACCTGTACCAAAGCCACCGCATTGGGGTGGCTTCCTGGTGCGGCCCACTGCAATTGAGTTCTGGCAGGTATGACATGCATGCAGTAGAACCTGCAGCTCGATCTGTATCTTGCATCATAACTCTGCAATTAGATTCTGCTCATGGTGAGCGCACAGATGTGTATATGAAGTGTTGAAATGTTACTGCTTATTCATGGCAATATTTACTTATTTAGCTACATCACAGTGAAAGATGAAACCTTTCTATATTATTTTCATTCTTGAGGTGCAAGATTGCACTGCTCTGATGCAGGTGCCTAAAAATTGCTGCATCATCCACTTAATTTGGGTGAATTGTCCTACTCGCAGGGTCGTCCGTCTCGTCTCCATGATCGCATTCGCTTCATCAGGCCAAACACGAATAGCACGTGGACAATGGAGCGGCAACAGCCTTGAGGTTTTAGCAAATGTATGAAATCTGATGTGAAGTGAGGACCTTGATGTAGACTGTGAGTGTATGCTTGTTTGGATCTATAGGCGTTCACTGAAACTGCTGCTCCTATGTTGTCAGCAAGACCTCTAAATTGCCAGGTACATTAGAATTAGGAATTTGCAATGATCAATGTGTGTATTTTATGTTACCTGGGCAAAGAAGTCTTGAAACACACCTTGCAGGCTGATGGGCGGTAAAAGTGGTAAGTATTCAAGCCCTCACACCGTGTGCATTAAGGAAGGTGAGCCATACCAACAAGTTGAGAATGTCAGTGATCAAATTAAGGCGTTCATCATGATGGGTGGCTGTGTGCCACGGTGCCCGTGCCCGTTCTTTTCCCTCTTATAAGCAGCCTATCCAGAAATTGATTTCAAAGGTAGTAGCCCCATGGGTGGCCGGTAAACCTGATGTATGTCTAAAGGAGGAAGGTCATATACAGTTTTCCAACCAAGGAGGCCCCTTTTGTTTGGTTGATGCAGAATTTGTCCTGCTGCACACACAGTCTTCCTTCTGGTGTATAATTGGGTGGGAATTTTGTGATTAGAACTCTTCTGAGCGGCACCTGGGAGACTCGATTGCAGGTCGACCCCGTCCCAAGAGCTGGAGTAAAAAAGGATTGCATAGCTGTACCTGCCTACGAGGGCAGCTCAGCTGTAATAAGAAGCTGAAGCGAACACTTATGCTCAGAGAGCTGTAAGTGCCATCACCAGATAGGAAAGGAAGGGTTACAGACTATGCTTGTAGCTGCACCTGCCTGGATACAACGACAACTAAACTACTGCATGCGGGCCCGTCAGCTGGTCAGTGTCCACCTTATTGAGCTCGAAAAGAAGGGGAAAGCATGTTCCATGATGACCTTGAAATCAAAACTGAAACTCTGTCACTGCGTAAGTCCCCCCCCCCCCCTGCAACCTCTCCAACCTCATCACGTGTACTATACAACCCCTCATGGGCTTTAAAGTCAAATTTTAAGTTGGAACGAATGGAATACGTGACCTTAAGTTTCCCTGAAATACCTAAGTACCACAGTGGCTCAATTCCAAGCAAAATATTCCAGGGTGGACATCAAATGTAAAATGGCAATTAATATTATTCTAGTAGACTTTCCGTCCACCAAAGAACCTAACACTGGTGTTATTAAAAAGAATCCTCACCTGCAAGAGTCCTGAACCTGAATTCTTATGTGTCATCTGTTTGAATAAACAAAACCACATTACTGGCCTCATTGATACACACCTTATTAAAGCGCTCAACTCCTCCACTAACATTGAAGCTAACCCTCAACCCAGCAACAAGCACCCAACACAGGTAGTACCAGCACCACAGCCTCCATCCACAACTCACTTTAGACATGAGATCACCGGACGTCGCCTCCCTCGGACACCCACTGTTAGGCCTGGGCCGGCTCCTACAGCTAGCCCTTCCAGTACGAGCACAACACGTCTGGTATATCCTGAGACACAAAACACCAAATAATCCAATAATCTACCAGCGACACGGTTCGAATCCTTGTGGCCGGGGTGGTGAATTAAAGATGCCCTCTTTGGTGGGAGTCTATGGGAGGCTCTTTCCTTAATGCAAACGGCGTAATGGCAAGTGTAATTCTTTCTTTCTTTCTTTCAGCGACACAATAATCTGCCCCCGGAGGATGTGGCTTCTCCCTTGGACTATAACACTCAATACCTACACTACTGGAGCTCTGACCCTCGTGACATTTTTTTGATGCCCAACACGATCCCCTCTCTTCCAAAGAAAAGAAAAAGAAAAGTCTACGCAAGCCAGGTCCAGCTGCGTACATTAAGGAAAGGTCCCCAAACTAGCAAGCTAGCTAGGGCCTCACCGAGGAGGTCCACAGGCCCAGCCCAAACCAAGCTATGAACCGATGGGGAATAACTAATGAGGGTCAGGCGGGTTGCTGTCAGCCATGCGCCTGCGGGCGTAGACTCTCCTCCTACTGCTCTGAACTGCCTCGCCCCCAGTGATGCCCCTGCCAGAAGAACCCTGCAAGTATAATGAGTGCCTGGTATTTATCATTTTTGTTAATGATTGGAGTGCATGGCAACTTAATTGAGAGGCTAATTTTTCTGCGTTATGTCTGGTAAGACCCAGCTCATCCTATTCATTTCTACAAATTCAAAGCCCACTCTGGCATCATTGGCAATGAGGGGGCTGACGCCTGCGCACGGTCTGCAGCTCTCACGGCCACCACAGACATTGAACTCCCACATGCCTGGGACCCATTCCACAATTTTTACTGGCTCTCATTGAAGACCTCACGCAATAGCTCGCCCAATAAACCCCCTGAATCACGCTGCATAAATAACAAAACATATGCAGAATTGATGGAAACAGAACATACACCAACAGGCTGGAACTGGTCAAAGCTCTACACAGGACATGCATGTCCTGTGTACAGCATATGCTTCCCCAAACCCCCCCAACTGCAACCCAGTCAATGGGGCCATGTCCCTAACACACACATACATCCTGAAAAGAAAAGAAAAGTCTACGCAAGCCAAAGGCCGCGTGCATTTAGGGAAGAACCCCTAATAAAAGTTAGAGGCCTCACCAGGAGGCCCTCCACCTAAGGGGTTTACAAGGGGTTTACAATGGTGGCCTACAGCCCGAGACTCTGGCTGATGGCAGCTGGTGAAACAAGCTCAACCAGTATCAAAAATTGAGACTAAGTCTGACACAAATCTAAGAAGTCTGTATGAGTCTTGGTTTAGGAAAGCATTGGTCTCAGAATCAGTGATAGTATGATGGCAAGCCAAGAATGGAATAAAGTCAGCGTTTGAAGGCGGAGCAAACACACGCAAAGTCTTAAACATCTCCTCAAAAAGGTCCTTGTATCTTGTGCGTAGCTCACGCACCTCAGTACATTTGCAAAAGGAAAGCACATGTTTTTCATCCTGGACTTCCCCACACTCACACTTATCACAGATACTTGAACCCCCAAGCCATTTACCAGACTCCACTCTCAAGTGATGAGCACGCAATCTAAATCTGCTAATGTTTCTCAAAATATGCTTGTCCAAATCCTTGAACAGATACGAGGGGATACAAAAAGGAGCACCTCTGGGACCACTCTCAGAATTCCCACACCACTTATGGTACGTCACTGCCTTCTTGTTAACTGCACGAGGACAAAAAACATCGGCCCCTCTCCACACTTTCTGCTGTCTGTATCGCAAATCACCAATGAACTCTTGCATGGGGAATTTCTCAGCTCTCAGCATGTTCTGTTTGAACGAATCACCATTCTGCATCCCACCAAAAGCATTAGAGACTTCAGCAGCCCAGCAAGAGGAATCAAAAGAAGCCAGACTTAAATCAGCCCTCAGCACACGACACAAAACTTCACTATTGGAGTCAAGCATGCTATTAAAAAACTTGATGGAGGCACGGAACCAGAAGAACTGCAGAGGCTCCTGGCCACACTCTCTCAACACCGGCCAATTTGTATTACTGTTCTTTACTCCAGGAATGCGCCTCAAGGAACACAGATGTCTTAGAGTTTAGGGTTAGATCCTCCACCTTAACTAGACAAAACTCTAGTTTAGGTCCTCCAGCTAGACAGTCCTCCTCCTAAACTAGAGAAACAGAAAAAACAGAGAAACAGACAAAACTCTAGTTTAGGTCCTCCACCTAAACTAGACAAAACTCTAGTTCAGGTCCTCCAGCTAAACTAGACAAAACTCTAGTTTAGGTCCTCTAGTTTAGGTCCTCCACCTAAACTAGACAAAACTAGCCTAGGAGAGAGCAAGAGACAGAACTAATGGGGATCCGGGGGATTGCTTGCCATGCCCCTGAGCGCTCGGACTCTCCTTCTCCCATCCTCTGCCGCCGCCGCGCGCCCAGCAAACCCCCTCCCAGATGATCCCTGAAAGCAAAGTGCATGTCTAGTGTTAATGATGGTGGATAATCTTTGGATGGCATGGTCCCTGAGCTGGGAGGCTACTGATTCAGCTTCTTGTTTGGTCAGGCCCAGATTTATGAGAGGTGTAAGTAAGTAAAGTCTACGCAGGCCACAGGCCGCGTGCATCAAGGAAAGGTCCCTTAACTAGCAAGCTAGCAAGGGCCCCACCAGAGGTCCCTCAGAACTACACTAGCTACAGCTAGCCTAGGAGAGGGAAAGAGACTGAACTAATGAGGATTGGGCGGGTTGTCGGCCATGCCCCGAGACGCCCGTACTCTCCTTCTCCTTGTATCCACCTCCGCGCGCCCAGCGAACCCCCCCCCCCCCCCAAAGCCCCCAGTAAGCAAAGAGCATGTCTGGTGTTAATGATAGTGGTCAGTCTCTGTATGGCATGACAGCTCAGCTTGGAAGCTAGGGATTTTGCTTTGTGTTTGGATAGGCCCAAATTGACAAGAGGTTTGATCGTGTACTCATTGTGAATAGTGCCAGCCACACCAATCAGGATGATGTGTAGAGTCACTTTGTTGTTCCTGTTTCGATTCCTTGAGCTGCAGGTTTTAAGTCTGGTTATAGTGTGAGCATGTTGAGTTGCTGCGGTTTCTAAAGTGATGAAAGGGTTGGTGTCTGGACAAAATTTCAGTTCAACGAGGTGAATGTCTCTGTCTTGAGGAGGGATCTTAGAAGGATCAGGGTGAGCTTGTCTACCTGGGATAGATCTCACAAAGATAACATCAGGGCGGCTCTGGTGCCGGGCAGAGGAGCCAGTACCATTAGGAAAAACCCAGTCTGGAATGGCTCGTGAGATGTTTTCTGGGACTTGTATCCCCTGATCCAAGAGTCTCTCATTACGGCAGACATCCATACCAATAAGGGATGAGCCAAACCTGCCTTTGCTAAGGGTTTTAACACAGAAGCTAAGGCCAACATGGTGTCTGTTGGTGTGCATCCCGCTCATTGTTGAGTTTGTACACCTGAGGACAACATGATTAATGCTATCCATGTCGTCACACAGCGGACACCTTTCAGAGGTGGGAGATTTGTTGAATCTGTTGGCATGCTTTTGTGTGTAGATTGTCCCTGTGCGGCATTTGATTACATTTATCTGTTGTTTGAGGGTGATCTTAGGAGTAGACCAGAAGGAGTTGCTGATTTCCTTGTTAGCAAGTTGACAGGTTGGGTTGCGAGCTTCTGTATTGGCAGTGGTGATTGGGGAAGTGGGTTGTATGGCATGGCTGAGCCTCTGCCAGCTACTGTAATGGGTAGCCAGGGATATCAGCAGAGCCTAGCTTGTGCTTTGTATGCATGTGTAATTTAAGTTTGTCGGTCAGGTTGTTGAGGTAGTGGGTTGGGAAAGTGTGGGAGCGGTACAGGCTATCATTTTGTCTGTGTGGGGTCTTCAATGAGAGCCAGTAAAAATTGTGGAATGGGTCCCAGGCATGTGGGAGTTCAATGTCTGTGTTGGCCGTGAGAGCTGCAGACCGTGCGCAGGCGTCAGCCCCCTCATTGCCAATGATGCCAGGGTGGGCTTTGACTTTGTAGAAAAGAATAGGATGAGGGGAGTGCTCTAATATGGTTGATATAGCACGAATGAGATCTGCATGTAGGTGATACCTCGTGCGCATTGGATTGAGAGTTTGTTTGGAAATCTGGGAAAGGCAGCGTGCACTATCAGAGGCAATGTCAGTTTGCCCTTGTTGGAGTGCCACAAGGATACCTGCAAGTTCTGCTCTGTTGATGGTATTTGTAGGTCCACGGCCATTGGGTTTCATTTGCAGCTGCAAGTGTTGGGAGGATGGACAAGTGTCCCTTCCCAGTTTGTAAACACTTGAACCAGAAAGTGGTGGGGAGTCATCATCTTTGCGTTTGATTACACTGCCATCAGTGTAGGTGATTTCTCTCCAGTCTTTGATCCTATGTGTGAACATCTTTCTGTAGTTGGCAGGTATGAAAGCTGCCCTAGCCTCAGGGCACTTGTGTGAACAGTTATGTGTGTCAGGGGTTCATGCTCATTCAGTTCAATACGCTTATAAACTTGATAGCACCAGACGCGCTCTTGAGAAGACTTATCTCAACTCTCATCGCCAAGATCAGGCACGGGCCACTGCTAGTAACCCTCCTGATCCCGATTAATTCTTTGTTTTATTTCTCCTGGTGAAGGGGGTTCATAAGCCCTGGGGATCCTTTTACCTACCTCGGTGTAGAAGTCACTATGACCCTGGACTGGAAACCCCAACATACTAAAATGACAGAAAAGTTTACCAAACAACTTACAAACCTAGCTTGCTCTTTTGCCACACCCAACTATGGATCTAATACGAACAGCAATCATCCCAAGCATTGCCTATGCCTTTCCAGTCACGTCCTGCTCTGAGAATGACCTTGCATGCTGGGATAAACTTGCCCTTAACACCATCAAAGAGAGGTACAAGCTCTGGCAGTGCACTGCCACAGCCATCCTGCAGGAAGATAAAATCAACGTTGGACTCGGATGTACATCTATCGCAGTAGAATATAATGCAAGGTGTGCAGCGGCCCTAACCACTAGCCTCAATGACACTGGCAGACACGGCCCGGTCACCAAGTCATTACTGGAATCCCAAATCCATCAACTCAGATACTTTATTCTCAGGAGCATCAACCCATCACACCACCACCCTAACTTCCACCTCAAGCAATTACCCCGTATGCTCCGTGTTAGGCAATACCTCTGCATCAGCAACAGCGCTCTTGACGTCTCCTTTAAAGGTGCACCCTACCTTCTTTCCAGCATCACTCCCGTATTAAATGTTCTCTCAATGCCAATGCAACCCACCCTTAGGACCCTAGCTTGCCACTGCACTTATCCCCTCATGGAACTAGGCATATCCAGGCTCTCCTCTCTGCTAAATGACAACCTTACCCATATTATTGACGGAAATAAACTCACATGCCTGTTCGGCCGCAAAATCAGGACCAGACATATCGTGGCCCTTAATAAGCTCTCCCATGCTCTCAACACTCACAATCTGACATCTGATCTCATCAGCACAATCATACAGAGCCAAGATAGCTCGCCCAATAAACCCCCTGAATCACGCTGCATAAATAACACAACATATGCAGAATTGATGAAAACAGAACATACACCAACAGGCTGGAACTGGTCAAAGCTCTACACCGGACATGCTTCCCCAAACCCCCCCAACTGCAACCCAGTCAATGGGGGCCATGCCCCTAACACACACATACATCCTGACTCCAGGACTTACAGGAACCCCCTCTTTGATTCTCAGGATATGGAAGTAGAAAATGCTCTCCCCCACAGCCAGGACAGCCCGTCCCCAAACAGTCAACCACATACAGAGATGCACGTGTGCCAAGTCAGGCGTACTCGCAAAAGAAACAACTCTCATGTGGAAGGACCACAAGCACAAGCATATGACACAGACTCACCCAACCCCTTTTGACACCCCTCACACAGGCCCTGCCCCTGGAACCCACACAGACCCCCAAAATTGGGGTCAGGAGGCCCAGAGGGAGCCGAGATCCAACAACGTACCTAGAATACCACACACAACCCATTATAACCCCATGCCCCCTACCTCCAAACACACCAGGCACTGACGATGCCCAGTGGCTCTGGAACTATAAGCAGGATAAGGCTGCTGAATTCAGCGCAGAACAAGTTAGCAACACCATCTTCCGCTATGACCATATCATCCTAAAACATTTGGGCTGGCAACATTTACGGAAATCCAAGAGATCCTCTCAAGAGAAGCAGCAAACTCAATACAAATTCCAATGGCACCCTGTAACAATTGAAAAGTGGGCCTTACCCTTTTTCCAAAATGATGGGCTGAAAGTAGCCTATTCAAAGCATGTACCTAGAAGGATTAAAGAAGACCCGTGCTGCCAACTCCGTTGGAGCCCTGTGAGCAAAGAACACACCCATAAATCTCAATGCTACAACGACATGCCCACCTGTGATACCTGCTACCGCACTTACCATTGGGGCTGCCTCATAGATGTCAAAGCATGCTCCCAAAATGAACGGGCACTGAGCAAACCAAATGAGCACTGGGACTGCTCTGCGTGTGCCCCTCTGTCAGACTCCCAAAAAGCAGAAAGGATCAACTTCTCTGAAGATTGTGAAATGATCCATGTGGAATGGCATCCCAAATGGGAAGCTGCTGATATGTTACAAATGCATCCAGATCTACATGCCCATGTGCAAGCCTTTGAGGAGGAAAGACTGGAACACACAGTAGACCCCTTGGACGATGAGGTAGACCTGGACAATCTTGTCAATCAAGGCTTTGAAGACAACCCCCAGAGCCTTTCTGACTCTCCATGGCTCTCAACTACCGGCTGCGCCATTCGCAAAAATGTCACCTTTTACTTCCAACCCACCAACCCCCAGACAGATATCATGCCAACATGGCAATGTGATATTATCATTAGAAGTGTTGACCTCTTGAAGGAAAGTCTCCAACCTGACACATCTGATGGGGTTACCATGCCAGCACAAATGCCGGAAGTTATCACCTCTGAATGTGCCTGTATCTACAATGCCCATGGCAAGTGCGTTGGTATGCTGACTATAGACAGACTCCAGACCCTGCTTGAGGCTTATGAAGCAGCCAAAAAGGCAGGCATCCACACCACCATCCAGCCCCCTGTCAAAGATACAGCAACTGAAATCATGGGACTGCTCTCACGTCAAAAGGCTCAACAGAAACATCTCTTTGCCCAGGGCAAAAAGGTCCACAATTATAACACGCTAATCACACCTCCCTACATTCGATCAGCCCTACACAAATGGTGCATGGTCTCAACAGAGAGGTTCTCCAACCCTCTTGAGTTTGACGGTGCCTTCAACACTTATTTCAGCACAAGCAACCGTAACCAGGTCTTCGGGGCACACACAGACGCCCTCTCTGTACGTTACAATGGCTTCTCCTTCTGCCATCCCCCTTATGGTGATGAAATTATGTTCAGACTCCTGCGCCACGCAGTACACTCCTCCCTCCAAACCACCGAGCCAGTTGCCACCTTCATGCTTCTGCCCCACTGGAGAGGCTTCAGCTGCAATGCCTACATGAGTTGGCTTAACCATTACCCAGATCTTGCAAAAATGTTTGCCAAATTCCCTGCAGGAAACATCCAATTCCAGGCACCCCAACACTGGTTCGATACCATGCCCAACCCCACCCTACCTTCTTATCCTATGCAACTCATTGTTGTCTGGAATCGTAATGCTAAAGAAGCACTTGACAGTGCAAACAAAGATTGGTTCCAACTCCTTAACCAAGATGTATCAGAAGCTCACTGGCTACCCCTGGCTCGTCCTAATCCTGCCACGCCACTGCGTATCCACCAACATCTCGCATCAAACACTTGGAAAAATAAATTCCAATCACTCCCCCCTAAAAAAGAAGAAGAACAACTACGCAGGCAGTGACAACACTCCCCACATCAATTAAGGAAAAGAGGATACCTAGGGCCGAGGCACCGTGAACCCCCTTCACCAGAAGAAACAAAACAAAGAAATAATCGGGATCAGGAGTGTTACTAGCAGTAGCCCGTGCCTGATCTTGGCGATGAGAGTTGAGATAAGTCTTCTCAAGAGCGCGTCTGGTGCTATCAAGTTTATAAGCGTATTGAACTGAATGAGCATGAACCCCTGACACACATAACTGTTCACACAAGTGCCCTGAGGCTAGGGCAGCTTTCATACCTGCCAACTACAGAAAGATGTTCACACATAGGATCAAAGACTGGAGAGAAATCACCTACACTGATGGCAGTGTAATCAAACGCAAAGATGATGACTCCCCACCACTTTCTGGTTCAAGTGTTTACAAACTGGGAAGGGACACTTGTCCATCCTCCCAACACTTGCAGCTGCAAATGAAACCCAATGGCCGTGGACCTACAAATACCATCAACAGAGCAGAACTTGCAGGTATCCTTGTGGCACTCCAACAAGGGCAAACTGACATTGCCTCTGATAGTGCACGCTGCCTTTCCCAGATTTCTAAACAAACTCTCAATCCAATGCGCATGAGGTATCACCTACATGCAGATGTCATTCGTGCTATATCAACCATATTAGAGCACTCCCCTCATCCTATTCTTTTCTACAAAGTCAAAGCCCACTCTGGCATCATTGGCAATGAGGGGGCTGACGCCTGCGCACGGTCTGCAGCTCTCACGGCCAACACAGACATTGAACTCCCACATGCCTGGGACCCATTCCACAATTTTTACTGGCTCTCATTGAAGACCTCACACTCTGGTGGGGCCCTTGCTAGCTTACTGGTTAAGGGACCTTTCCTTAATGCACGCGGCCTGTGGCCTGCGTAGACTTTTCTTTTCTTTTTCTTAGACCCAGCTCAACCAGGGGAGTGATGGTGTAGTCATTATAGATAGTACCTGCTACACCAAGTAAAATGGTGTGCAAGGTCACCTTATTATTTCTGTTCGGGTTTCTGAGACTATGGGTGCAAAGTCTGGAAATGGTACCAGCATGCTGGTCAGCAGCTGTTCGTAGGCTGGGTAAAGGGGTTAGTGTCAGGGCAGAATTTAAATTCCACAAGGTGAATATCTCTGTCGTGGGCAGGTATCATCCTAGGGTTAAGATGGGTTGCTCTCCCTGGGATAGGGCGCACAAAGACAGCATCAGAACGGCTTTGGTGTCAGGCAGAGGGGCCAGAACCATTGGGAAAAGCCCAGTCAGGAATATCCCTGGAGATGTCCCAGAAGTTTCAGGGACTTCAATGCCATGTTCTTGGAGCTTTTCTCCACAGCAAGCGTCCATGGCAACAAGGAATGAGCCATGTGCACCTTTGCTCGGGGCTTCACAACAGAGACTGAGGGCAGTGTTGTGTCTGTTTATGAACATCCCTTGGCATGTTGGGTGTGAACATCCGAGGACAATGTGATTGATGCTTTCAAAAATGCCGCATAATCGGCAGTTGGCAGAGCCAGAGGTGTGATTAAACCTGACAGCGTGCTTCTGGGTGTAAATTGTGCCAGTGCGGTACTTGAGAAGATTTATTTGTGGCTTAAGGGTAACCTTAGGGTTGCTCCAAAAGGAATTGCCAGTCTTTTGGTTAGCAAGTTTAGGGGATAGCTTAGGTAAGCCTGTGTTGGTATTGCTGTTATGAGATGGTGGTTGCATAAGTTGCTGCCAGCCTGTGTAATAGCAACTGGATATATCAGCAGAGCCAAGCTTGTGTTTGTTATGCATATGGGCTTTGAGCTTGTCTTTCAAGTTAGTGAGGTAAAGGGGTGTGGGATTATGGCAGTGCCCTCGGGGAGGTTTGACGGATAGCCAAAAGGAGTTGTGGAAATTTCCACTTTAAAGGGTCCTTGGCATCAGGCAATGAGATATCTGTGGTACCCATAATAGCCGCAGTTTGTGCGCAAGCATCAGCTCCCTCATTGCCAGTGACGCCTGAGTGGGCTTTGACTTTATAGAAATTCAGCTGATGTGGTGAGTGCTCTATGATGGTTGAAATAGCTTAAATGAGCTCTGCATGTAGGTGGGTCCGCATGCGCATTGGATTGAGAACCTGCCTGTAGATTTGAGATAAACAGGACGCATTGTCAGTGGCTATGTTTGTGTGGCCCTGTTGGAGTGCAACAAGGATGCTAGTTCTGCTCTGTTGGTTGTGTTAGTTGGGCCACGGCCATTGGGTCTGATGTACAGTTGTAGTTGTGGTGAGGGGTGGCCACCCTCTTTGTTAGGTTTGTAGACCAGCCTAAACCCTAGACCAGCCTGCTCCCCAAGGGCTTTTGCTAAGAGCTTCGATTATCATTATTCCAGTAACGTTGTGGTTTTTTAGTTTTCATGCCGGAGATGATATGGTTTTGGCAGCCTGAAAGCATGTGGAGTGCGCTGTCTAATTGATGACAGCTTGGGAGAGGGTAAAATGGATTAGTAGACATTTTGAAGCGTACCACATGTTTTTGGTATGCATTTACAACACACAAGGTAAATGTGTTGGGATGATAACCCCTAGCCGATTTCAAATCCTTTACAAGGCTTTCTATAGGGCCAAGCTTGCAGGCTTGCATGAAGCCATAACACCTGCTCCTACTAGCTTTGCATCTGAGCTGCAGGGGCTCCTTGCTCGCAAGACTATGCTAGAAAACAAGTACGCTAGTAAAAAGATTAAAGACTCCTTTTCGCGGGCCCTGCCAACCCCCATCCACGCTGCCCTTAAAGAATGGGCCCTGGTAACTCAAGAAAAAATGGCCTCCCCGCTGGACCACAACCCACAATACCAACATTACTGGAGCACTGCCCCCCGAGACACTCTCTTTGGTGCCCACCATAACTCCCTCTCATCCAGATATTCCGGTTCTTCTGTCTGCCATCCCATTAACACCGAGGAAGCTATGACTCAGGCCTTACGCCATGCTATCTACTCAACCATTCTCAACACAGAGGCCACTGCTACTTTCATGTTCCTCCCTGTATGGGGACAACACATGGTAACTAACCCCTATTCCAAACTCATCACTGCCTATCCACATCTCTGTTGTGAACTTGGAACCATCGCTCGTACCAACCTTTGCTACAACGATCCACAATCCTCCATCAACCAGGAAATACCCCTTTCTCAGCAAACCTGGGACCTACAATTTATTGCAGTCTGGAACACAGCTGCAAGGATTCATCTAAACAATCATAACCCAGCTTGGCTACAAGGCCTGGCTTCGGCTCTACCAGAAGTTAACTGGAAGCTGCGCAGTATAGGCAACCATTCTACTCTCAATACAATGCATGCTGATATGCCTGGATTCAATAAATGCCAACGCCTCCCCTCTGACAAACAACAAATATCTAGATATCTTACCTCTCCACACGTAGGTAATCAGGAAGAACTTTTTGTACCTAACCAGTCTAGTCCAACCCTCAAGCTCAAAGTCCCTGACTGGAGGACATGGGCTTACACTGATGGTAGTTGTCAAATCCAGAATGGCAAACAAGAAATTGGAGCAGGAGTCTACTGTCCTCTCACCGATAGCAGAAGTTTTGTCGAGCACAACGGTGCTGGAATTACCAACACCATATGTCGAGCTGAATTAGCAGCAATTGCTGCTGCCATCACGCACTCTTATTCACACATTGCTTCAGACAGTCTTACCTCTCTTCATCAAGTGCGTAAACAACTTATTTACCCAGAGAAGCACAAACAACATATTCAAGGGGATGTCCTAAAAACCATATCTACCCTCATTAGCAACTCACAAACAAATATTCGTTTCTACAAAGTAAAATCTCATGCTGGCATTGCTGGTAACGAATGTGCAGATGCTATTGCAAAATATCACGCAAGCCAAGCCAATAATAATGTGGCTGATACCGGTATCCCTAGCGCAGGCCCCGGCGGAAATCCTTTTTCTCATATATTTTGGTTAGCCAAAGAGGAAAAAAAAGAACACAATGCTGGAACTTCCACAGCTCGTACACCCAATCCTAAAATCACCTACCTCCCCAATCTTCAAAATGCTCTCAAGTCTCATATGCATACAAAACACAGACTTGGATATGCCAACCCCAAAACAGGCTACTACTCATATTATCAGAGTTTGTTACCACATGTAGATAAGAAAATCAGCAATGCCTTTAGGAACATGTCCTGTATATCCACACCCATGAAGCGCACCATCCTACAATATCGCACTGGCACCCTCTATAACCAAAAACATGCGGTTCGCTTCAAAAGGTCCACTAACCCACTTTGCCCTCTCAAAGGCTGTCATCAATTAGACAGCGCACTCCACACGCTTTCAGGCTGCCAAAATCATATCATCTCCAGCATGAAAACTGAACGCCACAATGTTGCTGGAAGAATGATCATCAAAGCTCTTAGCAAAAGCCCGTGGGGAGCAGGCTTGGTTAACATGGACATAGGGAGTGGTGATAGGTTGGCGCAGCACAACCTCCAAATCCCTGCACATGCATCAAACAGAAGTATACCCCCTTACCTCTTTCCAAGAAATTTTTCTAAGAGATCTAGACTCACCTCCAGCCGTCCTGATGCTATACTGATTACTCCCTATAAAGCCAAACCCACTTCTTCTCCTTCTACCTCCTGCTCATACCATCATGCGTTACGCAGCAGACACAACCCCACACTGAGGGCCACAACAGCCAACCGCATGAGGCAACCCCACCAACTGAATGGAAACCAGCGGCATGTGCACTTGATTGAAATCAAGTACTGTGAAGACACGAGGCCTGGACAACAGTTGGAGGCGGCACAGCGGCAGCATGCAGACCTCTGCAAACTCATTAATGCAAAAGTTGTGACTCTCCACACCATCCTTTTGGGTGTTGGTGGGACCTGCTACACTGAGCACACCCTTAACCAGTTTAAACAACTGGGACTTGACCACCAACGCGCCAATAAACTTGCTCGCAAACTTCATGCCCATTCTGTCATGTATGCCAACAAGCTTGTTACCACTAGGCGTGCTATTGAAAACAATAATACTTCTTGCAGCCTGGTTATGGAGCCGGGTGCTTCCAATAACCCTCCAGATCCACATTAGGGTCTTCTTTTTGTAGCTTCGTGGCGGAGGGGACTCACGGCTCTTCTGAGCCAATGTGTCTCCTTTTCCTTAATTGGTGTAGGGAGAGTTTCCTCTGCCTACGTAGTTTCTTTTCTTTTCTTTGGTTATAGAGGGTACCCGTGCGATATTGTAAGATGGTGCGCTTCATAGGTGAGGAAATACAAGGCATGGTTCTAAAGGCATTGCTAACTTTCTTGTTAACATGAGGTAATAAGCTCTGATAGTAAGAGTAGTAGCCTGTTTTGGGGTTGGCATATCCGGGTCTGTGTTTTGTATGCATGTGAGACTTGAGAGCATTTTGAAGATCAGGGAGGTAGGTGATTTTAGGACTGGGTTCAGGAGGTGTGGACGTGCCTGAAGTACGCTCTCTTTTTTCCTACTTGGCTAACCAAAATGAATGAGAAAAAGGACTTCCGCCGGGGCCTGCGCTAAGGGTCCCAGTATCAGCCACGTTATTATTGGCTTGACTTGCTTGATTTTTAGCAATATCATCTGCACATTCGTTACCATCAGTGCCAGCATGAGGTTTTACTTCGTAGACATAAATATTGGTTTGCGAGTTGCTAATGAGGGTAGATATGGTTTTAAGGACATCCCCTTGAATGTGGTGTTTGTGCTTTTCAGGGTAGATAAGTTGTTTACATATTTGATGAAGAGAGGTGAGACTGTCTGAAGCAATTTGTAAATGATAGTGTGTGATGGCAGCAGCAATTGCTGCTAACTCAGCTCGGCATATGGTGTTGGGAATTCCAGCACCATTTGGCTCAACAAATTTTGAGCTGTCTGTGAGAGGGCAGTAAACGCCTGCTCCATTTTTTTGTTTGACATTCTGGATTTGACAAGTACCATCAGTGTAAGCCTATGCCCTCCAGTCAGGGACTTTGTCCATGAGGGTTGGGCTATATTGATTAGGTACAAAGAGCTCCTCCTAATTACTTATATATGGATAGGTCGGGTTTCTATATGTTTGTTGTTTGTCAGAGGGATGGCGTTGGCATTTGTTTTGTTAAATCCAGGCATATCAGCATGCTTTGTATTGAGAGTAGAATGGTTGCCTATTCTGTGCAGCCTCAAGTTAACTTCTGGTACAGTTAAAGCCAGGCCCTGCAGCCAAACTGGGTTGTGATTGTTTAGATGGATCCTTGCAGATGTGTCCTAGACTGCAACAATTTGTAGGTCCCATGTGTGCTGAGAAAGAGGTATTTCCTAGTTGAGCCAGGATTGTGGATCATTGTAGCAGTGGGTAATAAGCTTGAGTCTACAACAGAGATGTGGATAGTCAGTGATGAGCTTAGAGTAGGGCTTAGTTATAATTTATTTTCACCAGACAGGGAGGAACATGAAAGTTGCAGTGGCCTCTGTAGTGAAAATGGCTGGGTACTACCTAGTAGATAGCATGGCGTAAGGCCTGAGTCATAGCTTCCTCGGCGTAAATGGGATGGCAGACAGAGAAGCATGAAAATCTGGATGGGAGGGAGTTATGATGGGCACCAAAGAGAGTGTCTCGGGGGTCAGTGCTCCAGTAGTGTTGGTATTGTGGGTTGTGGTCCAGCGGGGAGGCCATTTTCTCTTGAGTGGCCAGGGCCCATTCTTGGAGGGCAGTGTGGATGTGTGTTGGCAGGGCCCGCAAGAAGGAGTCTTTAACCTTTTTGCTAGTGTACTTGTTTTCTAGCATAGTCTTGCAAGCAAGGAGCCCCTGCAGCTCAGATGCAAAGCTAGTAGGAGCGGGTATTATGACTTCCTGCAAGCCCGCAAGCTTGGTCCTATAGGATGCCTTGTAAATGATGTGAAATCGGCTAGGGGTTATCATCCCAACACATTTACCTTGTGTGTTGTATATACAGGCCATTTATGATTTGTAAATTTCTGGGAGGATGAGGAGAGGTGGGGCACGAGGTTGGGGGATGTCTGATTTGTTGTCGAGTGAAGTTTGATTCGGGTTTTGTTTTTTGTATTTCACAGGGTCAATGTCATGCAGCCAAAATTCACTACAACCAGAAGATTTAATGTCTACTTGTGGATTGGTGGGGTGAATGTCAAATGACATTTTATTGTGAAGTTCTGTGTCAAGTATCTGCCTCCAAGTGCTAATAGCATCAGGCTTTTCAAAGCCTTATCTTTCAAGATTACAAAGGGCAAAGTTTGCTGCGGGTCAGGAATGGTCAGGTTTGCTCTGCTTGGCTTCAAATTCAACGGTACAATTTGTTATGAGGACAGGTCATAAGATGGGCTGGGTGGGGGCTTCGTGTTTGCTACTATCCATCGGTTGTTTGGTGCGGGCAGGTGGGGAGTTTGGAATTGATGAGAGGGGTTCTGGGGTAATGTCTATGTAGAAAGGTCTTTTCGTGATCTCAAGATTCTGGGTCAAAAGGTACAGAGTTGTGTGCTTAGTGTAAATCAGAGTTAGAGCCCAGGTCGTCCCAGACACTCCCTGTTTGAAGGATAAGAGTTCTACCTTGAAGCTTACGCCGGTCATTGTCTGTAAGAAGGGGTTCAGGATGGTTATTTAAAGAATCCGAGAGGTGCCACTCACAATAACTTCCTGTGGAATGGTCAGTGCCTGTGCTGATTTTGGGAGTAACAGCATGCCCTCTATAGAGTAACAGCATGCCCTCTGTAGCTACCATTTGCATGGGCAATGGCAAGGATGACTGCATCTTTGTATGTTGCACTGTGTAAAATGCTTTCAATCAAATTTCTAGATATTTGGCCTGTGGTACAGTGGGGTTGGGCTTGCTGAAGTATGTAATTCATATCTTGGTTCCAGGGGAGTTTGCTCAGGTTATGGTTGAAAATGGTGATGTCGTTGCCTAGTCCACGAGTGTAGTTACGACTGAGTTCAATTTGTTCTTGCAGGATACGTTTTTAAAAGTGTGTCTCCCAAGGTACTACTATCAGTAGTACTGATGTGGGAAAGAGCATTGTAGCCAGAGATGATGTGCTCACCTATGGCCATGTTGAAGGAGTGAACAAGGCAGAAGGCTTTTTCCTGCTTTTCCATCATGATGTAGGGTGGGCTTAAAGGGGTGTTGTTAAATATAGCACTATCATTTATGGGAGGAAGCATGAAGGTAGTGGAGGGAGGTAGGTCCCTAGCAGTGCTCAAGTTTATAGGGCTACTCTTAAAAGAGTCGAGCAATTTTCAGTGACCTTGAAATTTTTTGATGACAAAAGCATGATGATGGCCGCGGCACAGGAAGCCGTTGCAACCATGCTGTTGAGCATTTAAGTCAAGATTGGTGCAGATGTATCTACCCGTACTATGTCCAAATGAATGGATTTCAGTTTGGTGGAGGTTGTTCGAAAGTAGCCATTGAACAGGGGCGTTGTCAGAGAATCCTATGCCAGGTTCATATGCATAGAGCCAGCCTAGGCAGGGGTCACTTATATGTTAAATGCTGATGAAATGCTTTAGAGATTCTGGCGTCACAATGCACGCTCCAAACACGTTATCTATTGCGTGTACTTGGCAGTGGTAGCTTTCATGTCCTTGTTGTTCAAAGTACAATTCATTGTGGCACGGGGGCATGCCCAACTGTACGAAAGAAAAAGAAAAGAAAAGTCTACGCAAGCTAAAGGCCACGTGCATTAAGGCAAGGTCCCTTTACTAGCAGGCTAGAAAGGGCCTCACCAAAGGTCCCTCTAAAGTACACTAGCTACGGCCAGCCTAGGAGAGGGACAGAGACAGAACTAATGAGGATCGGGCGGGTTGTCAGCCGTGCCCCAAGACGCCCAGACGCTCCTTCTCATGGTATCCGCCTCCGCGCGCCCAGCGCCCCCCCCCCCGAAGCCCCCTGTAAGCAAAGAGCAAGTCTGGTTTTAATGATACTGGTTAATTTGGAAGCTAGGGACTTATCTTTATGTTTGGTTAGGCCTAAAGTGATGAGAGGTTTGATTGTGTATTCATTGTAAATAGTGCCTGCCACACCAATCAGGATAATATGCAAAGTCACTTGGTTATTCCTGTTTGGATTTCTTGAGCTACGGCTTTTAAGTCTGGTTAGTGTGTGGGCATGCTGGGCAGTTGCAGTTTCCAAAGTAACGGAGGGGTTGGTCACCAACCCCTCCGGACATGGTGTCTGGACAGAGTTTCAGCTCAACAAGGTGGATATCCCTGTCTTGAGGAGGGATCTTGGAAGGATCAAGGTGGGCTCGCCGACCTGGGATAGAGCACACAAAGAGAGCATCAGGACGGCTTTGGTGCCGGGCTTTGGTGCCGGGCAGGGGAACCAGTACCATTAGGGGAAACCCAGTCTGGAATAGCTTGAATAGCAGTTGGCTCATATAGCCAACTGTACCATATGGCTGCTATGGATGTTCTTATCTGAACATTGGCACGGCCCATTTTTCTATAGTCATGGGCACAAAGTAGGTTTGGTATTGCTTCTGCTGTAAAGGGAGAGTGTTGCTCCTGTCTCTTTTCTTGGCTGTAAAGGTCTTCCATGCATTGATATGAGTCCAATGTCTAGGTCATAGTAACAGGTGCCACCAGTGGTATAGCATTGAGAGGTGTCGTTTGTTCTGCCAGCCCCTGCACCTTGTTTTTCTTGTAGTCCCAGAGGTCTAGAAATTGGGGCATTGAGCTGGTTGACGAGATGTTTAAGTTGAGGAGCTTTGTGTTTATGTGGAAAATCTTTTACTTCTTTGTTTTTTGCTGTTTTGTGTGCCTTGGCTACGAGGAGTGTCAGGAATCATGGCAGGCATGGGAAGTGAGCTAGTTTGGTGTATGTTCGCAGTGCCTGGGGGACAACAAACTTCAATGTTTCTTTCATAACTTTGCTTTTATGAACAGGCTAGCAGTCAAACGTCTTGACTGAGACCTTTTTCCCTTGTAACCCTTGTGCCTGGGGGATTGGGGTATGTTGGAGGGAGCCGCTTATTGTATTGTTATTGATGATTTGAGGATCTGGGTGCTCCTTGTTTTGGTAGGTTGGTTAGGAGGTAGGAGCTTGTTCACGACTTGGATCGTGTGCGCTTACTGGATGGTTCGTTGTAGGGAGGCAGATTTTGTGAATTACATCTTTATAAAGTATCTGATTTGTTGGATTGAGTGCTAGGGAGAGTAGAGTTGGCAGAAATTGCTCTTTTCTTTATGTTGGGAGTGGTTGAAGGTTTCTGGAGGTGTAAGGGGGTCGTATCAATCCTTTGTGTGATTATGAGGGGGAAGTGTGGGGTATCCATGGTTCCCAGTTGGATGCCTTGGGTAGGGAGTGGCCGGCTGGTTTGGTTGATGGTTTGTGTAGAGGAGTGTCTCTCTTTGGTTGTCTTACTAGAGACGAATAAACAACTGATAACACTGTTAACTCAGTTATCAGGCTGATAACACTTTTGTCTGTGGATTGGGATGATTCTGGTGGGACCCTGAAAAAAATGGATAAGACTCCATAAGCCAGGTCACCTGGATGGTCCGGCTCCTTGCATGACTAATCCTTATTAAGGACAGCTGTCCTAACTACTTGTTGCTTGCTTGTAGGGGGACTTGTGAGGCGCCTTTACGCTGTGTCCCCTGGTAACGCCCTTGTGTGCTGTGCAAGCACACGCCCGGACATACTTGGGAGCGGCAGAGACCTCACACATTGGCAGCGGAGTAACAGCAGTTCCATGTTGCAGCCTCTGGAGCTGGCTCGCGGCGCAGGCAGGGCGCGTGCGCAAGTGCCAGGTGGAGGACATTGGCGCAGGAGTGGTCCCAGAGGTCGGCACGGTGGAGAAGGTCTCTAGAGGTGGAGTGTCTCAGCTTGGGTCTGCATAACTGCGTGCTCACCTCCCACCGCCCTGGTTGGCCCCTGTGCAAGAGGGGGGCCCATGCTGAGATGTTGGAAAGCTTGCTCTATGGCTTAGGGGTGGGTCTTGAGCTTGCTGGACAGGGCCTGCCTGACAGTCGTGTCGTAGGTCCCATGGTGGAGGCCAACTTGCTGGTGTAGACTTCTGTGCCATCTCTTCCTCTTGGTCTGTGTGGTGGGGCCCTGCCTTTCAGGTGACCTTTCCTTGATGCACACGGCCAGACTTGGCAAGCGTAGTCTTTCTTTCTTTCTGTTGCTTGCTTGTAGCAAGCGTGCCTATTTCTCCTTTACCCTAGCTTGCTAGCTAAGGAACCTTCCCTAATGCACCGTCATGCTGAGAGAGTGCTGCAGGCAATTCAGTGTCTTAAGAGCGGACATCATTCCCCCCCTAACTGGCGTTGCAAAAGATGCAATGCAACTCCCCGCACAGCAAGAAAAGAAAAGAAAAACTGCGTAGGCAGAGGAAACTCTCCCTACATCAATTAAAGAAAAGGAGACACATTGGCTCAGAAGATCCGTGAGCCTCATCCACCACAAAGCTACAAAGAAGAAAGCTAATGTGGATCTGGAGGGTTACTGGAAGCACCCGGCTCCAGAACCTGGCTGTGAGAAGCATCATTTTCCATAGCACGTCTAGTGGTAACAAGCTTATGGGCATACTGAACCTAATGGGCATGGAGTTTTTGAGCAAGTTTATGGGCCCGTTGATGGTCCAGTCCAAGTTGTTTAAACTGGTTCAAGGTATGAACAGTATATCAGGTTCCACCAACACCCAGAAGGATAGTGTGGAGAGTCACAACTTTAGCACTAATGAGTTTGCTGAGGTCTGTATGCTGCCGCTGTGCCGCCTCTAACTGTTGTCCAGGCATCGTATCTTCACAGTACTTAATTTCAATCAAGTGCTCATATCGCTGGTTTACATGAAGTTGGAGGGGCTGTCTCACGCGGTTGGCTCGTGTGGTCCTCTTTGTTGGGTTGTGTCTGCTGCGTAACGCATGGTGTGAGCGAGTGGAAGAAGGAGAAGAAGGAGTGGGTTTGGCTTTATTGGGAGTAATCTGTATAGCATCAGGACGGCTGGAGGTGAGTCTAGATCTCTTAATTTTTTTTTGGAAAGAGGCAAGGGGGTATAATTCTGTTTGATGCATGTGCAGGGATTTGAAGGTTGTGCTGCGCCAACCTATCACCACTCCCTATGTCCATGTTAACCAAGCCTGCTCCCCAAAGGGCTTTTGCTAAGAGCTCTGATGATCATTCTTCCAGCAACAATGTGGCGTTCAGTTTTCATGCTGGAGATGATATGATTTTGGCAGCCTGAAAGCATGTGGAGTGCACTGTCTAATTGATGACAGCCTGAGAGAAGGCACAGTGGGTCAGTGGACCTCTTGAAGCAAACTGCATGTTTTTGGCTATTGAGGGTGCCAGTGCGATAAAGTAAAATGGTGCGCTTCATAGGTGTGGATATACAAGGCATGTTTCTAAAGGCGTTGCTAACATTCTTGTTAACATGAGGTAATAAGCTCTGATAGTAAGAGGAGTAGCCTGTTTTGGGGTTGGCATATCTAAGTCTGTGTTTTATATGCATGTGAGACTTGAGAGCATTTTGAAGATTGGGGAGGTAGGTGACTTTAGGATTGGGAGCAGGAGCTGTGGGTGTGTCAGCATTGTGTTCATTTTTTTCCTCCTTGGCTAACCAAAATAAGTGAGAGAAAGGATTTCCGCCAGGGCCTGCGCAAGGGATCCCAGCATCAGCCACGTTATCATTGGCTTGACTTGCTTGATATTTAGCAATAGCATCTGCACACTCGTTACCAGCAATGCCAGCATGAGATTTTACTTTGTAAACACAAATTGGTTTGTGAGTTGCTAATGAGAGAAGATATGTTTTTAAGAACATCCCCTTGAATATGTTGTTTGTGCTTCTCTGGGTAAATAAGTTGTTTACGCACTTGATGAAGAGAGGTGAGACTGTCTGAAGCAATGTGTAAATAAGAGTGTGTGATGGCAGCAGCAATTGCTGCTAATTCAACTCGACATATGGTGTTGGTAATTCCAGCACCATTTGGCTCAACAAATTTTGTGCTGTCTGAGAGAGGGCAGTAGACGCCTGCTCCAATTTCTTGCTTGCTATTCTGGATTTGACAGCTACCATCAGTGTAGGCCCATGTCCTCCAGTCAGGGACTTTGAGCTTGAGGGTTGGACTAGATTGGTTAGGTACAATTTTTTTCCTGATTACCTATGTGTGAATAGGTTGGGTTTCTAGATGTTTGTTGTTTGTCAGAGGGGAGGCGTTGGCATTCATTGAATCCAGGCATATCAGCATGAAATGTATTGAGAGTAGAATGGTTGTCTATATTGCGCAGCTTCCAGTTAACTTCTGGTACAGCCGAAGCCAGGCCCTGCAGCCAAGCTGGGTTGTGATTGTTTAGATGGATCCTTGCAGATGTGTTCCAGACAGCAACAATTTTTAGGTCCCATGTGTGCTGAGTAAGAGGTATTTCCTGGTTGAGGCAAGATTGTGGATCGTTGTAGCAAAGGTTGGTACGAGCGATGGTTCCAAGTTCACAACAGAGATGTGGATAAGCAGTGATGAGCTTAGAGTAGGGGTTAGTTATCATTTGTTTTCCCCAGATAGGGAGGAACATGAAAGTTGCAGTGGCTTCTGTATTGAGAATAGCTGAGTAAATAGAATGACGCAAGGCCTGAGTCATAACATTCTCATCATAAATAGGATGGCAGACGCAATTACAAGAAACCTTGTTTTTAAAAAAGTCTGCAATTAATGTAAGCAACCTGGTTCAGTTTAGCTTCTGGCTCAGTTCAAACACGCATGTCCGTATATGCCATTGTCTGTAGTTAGATGCAGCCAGATTGCAGGAGCAGTTCAACATATGTACAGTAACATCCTGAGCGCAAACTAACTTGCAGCAAACAAGCACATTGTTCCCAGAACAAACATCAATCATGTACATTCCTGAGATAAGTACACAGAGTGCCCACTATCACGGCTGTCCCCCAGGGCGCCTGGGAACAGCATGATGCAGGCAGGCATAAACACAAAGGCAGCGCATTTCTGGGTGCGGCAACCTCAGCATACGAACATGATAGTTATTAGCCTCACGGTGGCATGCTTGTAAGCCGTGGCATGATGTTTCACAAGTGCATGAGCATGGCCAAGTCCTCTGAGCATACAACTGGCCCCTTCATGGCGTCTGCATTTCGGGTTCGTCAATTCGTTCGTGAGAATTTTCTGGCAAATAGGCCGTACGTGTCTCTGTGGCTTGGGAAGACGTATTTGGTTCCAGCTGGAATGTATGCAGGCCAAGTGTGGGGCACTGGATACATTAAAGCGGGCAAGGAATTTGCAAGTGATCTGCAAGTGCGGCACGTGAGTTATCTTAAGAGCACGTTGGGTGTTAAGCGTACCACTACAAACTGGGCCGTCCTGAGGGAGAGTGGTCATGAGCCGCTTCAATTTTACTGGTTTAGGTCTGTTGTCAAAATGTATAATAGCATGCTGAGGTCTAACAATGAGACGTTGAGAAGAGTGTTGAAAGCAGATTTGAATATTAATTTGCATGAGCCAGCCTGCTGGACTGCTCAAGTTTTAGATGCTTTTCAAGGCTTACGGCGCTGTGATTCCTTTGTGCAAGCTCTGCGGCAGGACACTCCTATCCCTATTCAGGAGTTTACTGATGACCTCAGACACAGGCTGCGGGCAGTGTGAAGAGATGTTGAGGGAGTGAACCCGCAGGACACATATAGTAAGCTGGCAACTTACCAGTCTCTTTTTGCAGTGCCTTTTGACCATAACGTGCGTGCCCCTGCCCGTTTACCAAGGCTGTATATGCCTTTAGCTTACATAGCATTTGGATTTGTCTCCACATGTCATGACGAATGTTAGCCGTTTCAGACTTAGGGCACACACACTGAAGGTGGAGACAGCAGCTTGGGACACTCGGAACACTCTTTTGTGTGATCGCTGTTCTTGTGATGAAATTCAAGATGAGGCTCATGCCCTTTTGATGTGTAGAGACGCAGATGTTTGTGCTTTGAGAAGAAAGTACGCTTACCTGTTCAACTGTTTCTCAGGTGATTTTTCAATGGAGCAACCATTTTTACAACAAGCCAGTGTCCAGGATGTTTCTGATTTCCTCTTGCAACACAACAACAAGCTTTTTTCGTTTGTTTCTGAGCTTATGGACATTATGTTGGCTGGCGAGGACCAGTCACAGGCCGATCAGCCGAACAGTCTGGCTGAAGGTCCCCCTGTGTAAAATCTAAATCTAAGCCGTGGCAGGCAACCACTTGGATTCAGTCTTTACAGCCAACGCTTATCCATAAAACCATGCAACATAAAAATGTGTTTCTTAACTCAATGCACACGCATGCAGCCACTCCTCTTTTTTTGGACGGCACACCAAAAAGTTGGGGTGAAGGGGGAAGAGCGCACTGCACAATGCTTGAGCTGCATGCTGCTAGGCTGATTTGGTGTGGGTAAGCTGCGTATGTTAGCTGCACCACTGCCTGACACTTGCTTTGCTGTTGTTGCTTGAGGTGTGTTGCTTAAGTGCTTACATTGCTGCACAGCAAGAGAGAGAGAGAGAGAGAGAGAGAGAGAGAGAGAGAGAGAGAGAGAGAGAGAGAGAGAGAGAGAGAGAGAGAGAGAGAGAGAGAGAAGAAGAGAGAGAGAGAGAGAGAGAGAGAGAGAGATAGAGAGAAGAAGAGAGAGAGAGAGAGAGAGAGAGAGAGAGAGAGAGAGAGGCAAGGGCAGACCAGCTGACCAGGTTAGCATTACATCAGAAGCAACACCCCTGGCACATGGCCAGGAATGAAGGGAAACATGCCAGTACTAATGGGGGGGGGGGGGGGGGGGACAGAAAATCCATGGAAAAGTCGCAAAAAAAATTCAGGTCACACCTCACACACTAGGCCATGATTGTTCAACAAGCATATGCAGCACACTCTCGTCTCTACAACTCTTGTCATGACAGCACGAGTTTCCCCTGTTCTTTCTTATCTTATGCCTCCCCCCCCCCTCTGCAGCATAAAAAAAGAAAATTAAGAATGCAAGCTTACAAATTACATTAGCCTCCACGGCCTTTTGCAGACTGATGATTGGCACGCTTCATACTCTTTACATTCTTCTTTGGCAAAGGCCACAGCCCAGAGATAATGCACAAAAAAAGAGGCACTGTGAATACACTACAGCTTTGTGCATGAGTCACAAAGTACGTTGGACAGCAGCAGCTTTGAATGAGTTCCGTTGCAGGAGCAGCCGAAACACGGGAGCACCAGTTATCTGGGCGTGGTACACCTCTCGTTCTGTAGGAGCCCAGGGACTTTGTAGTAGCCAACCTGCATCAGCCCAAGCACTGCCACTTACATCTGGTAGATATATATTGCAATCTCCTCTTGAGATCTTGGACTTTGCTCCCATCATGCTATGGTGCCGACTCCAGGCATCTAGTGCACTTCCACCTGTGCTGGCACTCCCACCGCTGCTGCTGTTGCTGCTGCTACAGCGACCAGCTTGTCCCTCTTGGAGATGCAAGTTGTGGGGCTCAAAAGCAAAGCCACCACAGCGGTAGAATGTATCACGCATTGCCACCGCTGTGCTCTCCATGTCACTTTGCAGCAGCACGACACCCCCAGGCTCCAACAGGGCTACACACTCAGATACAAATGCTGGAGTGACCACGTGGCGCGCATTCCGGTAGTGCGGGTCAGGGAACTGCAAGCAATGCATGGGTAGTATATTTGTGAGCACAAGCTTGCAGTATGTGGCAGGAAAGCCACGAAGCACATCGAGCAGAGGTTAAACAGCAGAGCGCCTTGAACAGGGGCCCTGAAAACATGGACATGCCAAAAAGAGCTGATGCGGTAGATCTGTGACTTGGGTCTGTAGAAACAATTCACCGCTTGCACGCGCAAGCCACCACTCGACAATGGCTCTAGCTCCATGTCATTGCTGGCACCAGTTTTTGGAATGGGACATCCAAAAAGAGGAAAGTTGCAACTTATAGCTCCTTTAATATAAGCACATTATGCTTCCAGCAGCCACATCTGCCTTCGTGGGAAAGAAAAACCACGAAAGCAGAAAGAACACTCCATACATCAATCAAGGAAAAGGGTGCACACTGGCTCAGGGTACCATGAGTCTCCTTGAACAGAAGATGAAAAGGAAGCTAATGTGGGTCTGGTGGGTTCCTGGCAGCACGTGGCTCCAGGGCACCGGGTCAATGATGATTGCTTACGTGTTCGATGGCATGCTGGTTGAGGTAAATTTACCTCTACCAGCAAGTTTGTGTGCATATTGCACAGAATGGGCATGGAGCTTATGTGCTCTCTGCGTCCCTCCCAACCGTCCAAGACAGAATCTTGCTGTCAGTTGTTCCATGAGAATGCCTCCCCAATTCGTCTTCCCTAAGCTGTCATGTTCAATCTTCTATCACTGTTCCCATTCTTCCTTGATCCCTTCCATTGTAAACCATGCCCTCCCATCTGCCCTGCTCACCTGCACAGCCACAGCATGCACCGGTCCTGGGTAGAGCCTGAGCTGCTGCAGGGATTCTGAAGCATCTGAAGTCACATACTGCAGGCAATGGGAAAGCCCGCGCTCACCAGCCCACTGATTAGCCTGAGAGACTATACTCGCTCCCACATCTAGGCCCAAGAAGTTGACCTCCGTGCTCCCACAAAGGTGATTCATGCCTAGAGGGAGATCAATACTACTTGACACCACCTCAGGCACCTCATGAGGAGGCCCCTCCGTGAAATCTTGCTGGATTTCAGGTAAGGACTCCTGGTGGTGGTAGTGGTGGTGGTGCGACTGCTGCTGCACGCGGGCTTCCTGCTGTGCCGCAAGTAGCAGCAGGCAGCGCCCCTGGCCACAGCCAACATCTACAACAAGTGGCCTTTGGGGATCCTGTGTGTAAAAGACAGCAGGCGGCACAAGTAGGAATACAGATATCCGGAGCATGGCATGCAACGCATGAAAAATTCGGCCGGCAATAACTGAAGTCCAACTGTGTGGCAAGAGAGCATGCCTAAGCTGGCTCCAGCCCCTCAATGATGGCAGGGGGCGCTCAGCAAAAAAGGACACATTGGAATCTTTCCTTTTAAGAGCATGGTGGCAGGACATCAGACGCACCTGGAACAGCTGAGCCCACTGCAACTCTGAACTCGGTTTTCTGAGCCGATCATACCGGCGTTTGTTGACGTGGACTGTCTGCTTGTTCAGACGCGTGACACAAAGGAGAAGGATAGGCAGGTCATCGGAGCATTGTTACAGGCCAGTTAAGTAGCAACAGGGTCTGATGACACTGGAAAGGGATGCCTTTCTTGCTCGGGAACGGTGCAGCAACAGAGCTCAGCGGGTGAATTTAAGAGAGCTTAGCAGGTGAACATCACATCAAGCTTAAGGTTTGAGCACAGGCATACACAAAAGGTTGCGTGTGGCGGACGCATCTGCCTGCATGCACCCAGCATTTCAAGGTTTCATGGACAAAGTTGACTGCTGCATTATTCCTGGTAGATAAAAAAAAACTAGCGTTGTATCACATGCGGTGTACAAGAGGTAAGGATGTGGCACAATGCATGCTCACGCGTCCATGCTTACACCTGCTAAATTTTGAGCCCATGTGCTCTCGCTCTGGTGCACCAGTAACAAAGCCGCAGCAAAGAGAGGGGTTCTCAGTTGGAATACCAGGAAAAAGCATTCAGGATTATCTCTCCCCTTCAACTTTTTGTTTCTGCACAGCCCAACTTTTCCCCAACTTTTTGTTCCTTCACACGGGGAAGGTCATACTATCCGCAACACACGCTGCAAGAATGCGTCCATGTTAATGAGGGTGCTCAAATGAAAGGTTTAAACACAGCATGAGCATGGAGCATCCTAAAGTTTCACCTGTGACAGCTGCAGAGGAGCAAACGGGCTCCCAGGCGCGTCTACAATTCCCCTCCGTAAGTAAGTGCTGTGAGCCATTACTGAACTCTTTGCACTAAAAACCATCACAAGCTCAGACCTACTCCCCTCGGCCTGCCTAGGTGATTTGGGTTTCATGAGTTGCAAACCAACATGCTTACTGCTTTTGACTTGGACCTGGGCTTGCATGGTGTCTGACGTCCTATGTTACAAATGGAATAAGGAATGTTTGACGTAGGTGAAAGCGTGGGCTCAAATTTTGGCATGGCCTCTCCGGCCAAATATGAAATTTTGCTTGGGACTGGTGTCGAGCCAAACCTAGTGTTTAAGTTTGAATTGACGTTGGGATTGTCAATTACGTGTTCGTTTTTACAATTGCCTGCAATCATGGTGAGCTTTTGTCGTGTTGCGCAGTCCAGGTATCGATGATGCTCTGTCCACAGGAGGCAGCCAGCCCCCCATGATTGAATAAATTGAAAATATACAAGGCACCCAGGAATTTGCTAGGAGCGTCACAGCACAGACTTTTCTGCTGAAAGAGAAAGACAGACTAGGTAGACCAAGACTCCACCTACATCAGTTAAGGGAGGCACAGTGTGAGAAGCATTACTAGTTTTCAGTGCTTTACTCTTCGTGCTGATGTTGAACCTCATCAGCTTAGCAAACATTGCAGCAAACAGGTTACATGTAGTTGGAGTAGCTATAGCACAACTAGTTGGAGTACTCCAGCCCGCCATATCCATCTGATAGAAATCAAATACTGTGAAGATAGGAGGCCTGGTGCCCAACTAGAAGCCTCACAGCAACAACACAGCGAACTTTGCAAACAACTCCAAGGTGCAGAGATCACGTGATCGCGTGGATAGTGCACTATCCACCCAATCCTCCTGGGTGTGGGTGGGACTATCTACACTGCCCATACCCTTGATCAATTCGGAAAATTAGGGATTGAATCACAGAGATCTGGAACACTTGCAAGAAAACTCCATGCCCATTCTGTACAATTTGCGCACAAACTTACCTCTACCAGGCGTGCCATTGAAAATAAAAACACTCATCACAACACTGGTGCCCTGGAGCAGCGTGCTGCCAGAACCCACCTGATCCACGTTAACTCCCCTCTCATCTTCTGGTGAGTGAGACTCACGGCTTTTCTGAGCCAATGTGTCTCTCTTTCCTAAATTGATGTAGGGAGAGTTTTCTCTGCCTACGTAGTTTTTTCTTTTTCTTTCTTACATGTAGCATGTAGTGTACACGAAGCACTTTTTTGGCATAAGTAAGGCTTGTTTGTTTCCACACCTCCGTAGTATTCCTCTCTTTCTTGTTGTTCACCTTATGTTTCAACTATACTTTGATCCAATTCAGAAGTGTACACTTGATCCTCAGAAGCACCATACACCTTCTGTACTACAGATTGTAAACCTTGTACAACAGATTCACTGCCGTGGCTGGTCATAGTGAATATGACAAATACCGTCGTTCCTTCATTATTTTGGTCGCAAATAAAAGCAAGAATCTGGAACCAGGTGCTATATGACCCGCACCACCTATGTAACCCCTTCACCAGCAGCAGCAGCAGCAGCAGCAGCAGGAGCAAGGCCAGCAGCACAAGCACCTACTTTGCCTGCCCCACCACCAGCACAAACAGCAGCAGCAGGAACGACAGCAGCAGGAGCGACAGCAGCTGCAGCAAGAGGAGCCCCAGTCACTCCCACCAAGCGCAAGCGCAGCCAAGAGCCCAACCCTGTCCAGCACCAACACTACCCTCCTCCAGCAGCAGGAGCAGCAGCACCTGTACAAGAAATGCACGCAGGTGGCTTTGGAGGAGCCAAGAGGCACGGACAAACTGCAGACCAAGAGACCCAAGTAAAAAGCACAAGACTGCGCAGGCAATACAAGCAACATGGGTTCCTAATAGGAGGTATGGGGGAATCCTAAAGAAAAGAAAAAGAAAAAGCTACGTAGGCAGAGAAAACTCTCCCTACATCAATTAAGGAAAGAGAGAGATTTTTTTTTTAGGAAAGAGAGACACATTGGCTCAAAGAGCCGTGAGTCTCCCTCACCAGAGGATGAGAGGGAAATTAATGTGGATCGGGTGGGTTTCTGGCAGCACGCTGCTCCAGGGCACCAGTGTTGTGATGAGTGTTTTTATTTTCAATGGCACGCCTGGTAGAGGTAAGTTTGTGCGCAAATTGTACAGAATGGGCATGGAGTTTTCTCGCAAGTGTTTCAGATCTCTGTGAGTCAATCCCTAATTTTCTGAATTGATCAAGGGTATGGGCAGTGTAAATAGTTCCACCCACACCCAGGAGGATTGGGTGGATAGTAATCTCTGCACCTTGGAGTTGTTTGCACAGTTCGCTGTGTTGTTGTTGTTGTTGTTGTGAGGCTTCTAGCTGGGCACTAGGCCTCGTATCTTCGCAGTATTTAATTTCTATCAAGTGGATATGGCAGGCTGGAGTTGTGCGACGTCCCATACTGCGCAGTACTCGGTGTGAGGGTGGAGTGGGTGGTCTGTTCGGGTTAGTTGGGTGAGGAGTGACCAAGATTGCATCAGGGCGGCTGGAGTTGCGTCTTGTTTGAATAGGAATCATGGGTTTGAAGAGGTAGGAAGGCACAGCACGATTAGAGATTTGCTCAGGGATTTGCAGGTTGTGCTGGGCCAAACGGTTTGTGTTGCCCGCATCCAACTGCACAAGATTGGCCCCATAAGAGCCTTCACTGACCAGTTTCAAAATCATCCTGCAAGCAATATTGTGGCGCTCAGTTACCATGTTACGCATGACGGGGCATTGGCAGCCAGATAGGATGTGGAGAGCGCTGTCCATGTGGTGGCAATCAGGTAAGGGGCATGTAAGGCTAGTGAATCTTTTATATCGGACAGCATGTTTTTGATTGTAAAGGGTGCCTGTGCGGTATTGGAAGACAGTACGTTTCATTCGAGTTGAGAGACTGGGCATATTCCAAAAAGCATTGCTGATGCTCTTGTTTACATGAGGTAGCAAGCTCTGGTAATAAGTGTAATAGCCTGTCTTCCGGTCAGCATAGCCCAGCTTGTGTTTCGCATCCATATGGGATTTCAAAGTATTTTTAAGGTCTGAGAGGTAGCTCAGACGAGGAGAGGAAGGGTGGGATTGAGGTGGCCTAGGATCTGCCTTTTTTTGGTAGCCAGCCAGATTGTATTGTGGAAGGGATTCCTCCTGGGCCAGCGCAAGGGAGGCCTGGTATTTAGCAATCTGATCTGCGCATTCATTCCCAGCTATTTCAGCATGAGACTTGACCTTGTAGAAAAAGACGTGATCTTGAGAGGCTCGGGCAAGGTTTGAAATCATTTTCAAAACATCTCCTTGCACGTGATGCCTATGCTTTTCTGGATACAGGATTTGCTTTCTGAGTTGATGAAGTGAGCTAAGGCTATCTGTGGCAATATGTGTGTAATCATGAGTTAGCGCAGCAGCAATGGCAGCCAGCTCAGCTTTTCCTATGGTATTGGTAATACCAGCGCCATTAGGTTCAACTAGATTTTGTGAGTCACTCATAGGATGGTACACACCTGCCCCTATAACTGTCTTGCCGTTCTGGACCTGGCAACTGCCGTCTGTGTAGGCCCAAGACCTCCAATCTGCAATTTTAAGCTGGAGGTTGGGATGGGACTGCCAAGGAGCTTGGACGGTAATATCTGAGGCGGATCTTTGGGGGCGCTTGGAAATATGTTTCATGTCTAAGGGGAGTTTTTTCACATTTCCTTATCCCGAGCATCACCCTATGTCTTATATTTTGGATGGGGTATTTACTCAGGTATTTACTAACGTTACTGATAATACATTTGGCCTCTGGGATGGCTTTGGCTAGATCCTGAAGCCAGGTATGGTTCTGACTATTAAAGTGACCTCTTGCAGCCGTATTTCAGACTGCAATAATTTGTAAATCCCAGGTATGCTGGGGGAGGACAGTTTCCTGGCTGGCCCAGGATTGGGGTTTGTCATATATAAGTCTGTTTTTTGGAATGGTCCCAAGCTTATAGCAAAGGTGTGGGTAAGCATTGAGGAGTTCTGAGTAGGGGTTGGTTATCATATGCCTGCCACTTGCTGGCAGAAGCATGAAGGTGGCTGTAGCCTCTGTGTTTAGGATGGCAGAGTAGATAGCATGCCGTAATGCTAGTTTCATGGCCTTCTCATCATAGATGGGATGGCAGATAGACATCCCAGAAAACCTGGAGGAGAAAGAATTGTAGTGGGCACCAAACAAGATGTCGTGGGGGTCAGAGCTCCAGTAGTGATGGTAGTGAACGTTGTAGTCCAGGGGAGAGGCCATTTTCTCTTGGGTGACATGTGCCCCTTTTTGGAAAGTGGAATGAATGTGAGGTGGGAGGGTTCGTGAGAAGGAATCTTTAATCTTTTTGCTTTGGTATTTGTCTTCCAATTTGTTTTTGCGGGCTAGGAGCCCCAGTACCTCAGATGCAAAGCTTGCTGGTGGGGGGCAGATGCCATTATGCAGACCTTCTGATTTGGACCTGTGGAATGCTTTGAAAAGGACGTCAAATCGTTTAGGGGTTATCATCCCGACACATTTGCCATCTGTATTATAGATACAAGCCACTCTTGATTTGTAGATATCAGGGAGGGTGAGGGTGAGTGGGATAGATGGTGTTGGGCTTTCAAGTGTTTCATTTGTTGGGGAATGATTGGAGGATGGGTTAGGCTTGTGTTTGACAAGATCTATTTCTTGAACCCAGAACTCACAGGTGCCTGTGGGCTTGATGTCCGTTTGTGGATTGGTAGGGTGTATATCAAAAGTGATTTTGTTGCGAAGTTTGATGTCTAATTTCTGGCTCCAGGTGCTATTTGTATCAGACTTATTGAACCCTTGCCTCTCTAGGTTGGAGAGGGCAGAGTCCAATGTGGGCAGGAGAACGTTGGGTTTGCTTAGCTGAGATTCAAATTCTTGTATGCGCTGGTCGAATATGGCCCAGTTGGTTTTTAATCCTTCTGGCTCCCATGATGGTAACCAAAAAACCTCAAGCAGTTCTTCTTTAGACTTATATGCTCTGTTAATTTTGTCTGCATTGCTGAGGCTAGCACAGGCAGGACAGGCCCAGGCTTCAGCTGCAATGACCTCTTGCCTTTGCTCATCAGTATAGCAACCAAGTTCTCTCATGCATTTCCAGTGGTAGGTACGTTCGCACACATCACAAACATACATATCGGGGTATGGTGCCTCAGAATTAACAGACTCATAGCCATAATGGTGATTGCAAATTTGGCAGCATGCGCATTCAATGTCAGTGCGGGCAGCAGTGCAGATATTTGCTGGTTGAAAGCCAGCTTTCTTGAAGAAAGGCAGGGCCCACTTCTCTATTATCATGAGCCCGTAGTGTGTGTGGTGCTGCTTCTGTTGGGGTGAGGGGTCATTGCTCATGTCCTTTCTATTGGGTGAATATATTCTCCATGCGTCTATATGTGTGATGTTAATGTCATTATAGTATACAGCATTAATGGCGTGGTTGGCTGTGGCTTCCTGAGCCAGCTTTTTCACCAGGTTTTCTTTGTACCTCCAGACGTCCTTTCCTTGCCAATTTGAAGCTAGAGGGTTGATGGTAGGGGTCTGAAGTTCTGTCTCTACATGAAGCAGAGTTTTCCTCTTCCTGTTAGGACTGTGGGTACTGTTCTGTGTATTCAAGCTGTTCAGGGTGTTGGGGTGGGTATGGGGAGTGGAAGGCACGCCATTTGTTGATTGACACTAGATCCCTGAGTGCCCTGGCTCAAGTGTTGTTGTGGATGTCTAGATTCTTGTTTCCTAGCTAGGCGCGTGCGTTTTCTGGGAGGCCCATCTCCAGGATCTTCACTGTGTGGACTAGGCTGACTAGCCTGAATGGTGGGAGCATTGTCAGGAGGGAAACTGCCAGCATTAGTGGTCTCCAAATTGACATTTTGCGTGGGGGGCAGGATATTGGATGGAATGGTGGTGTGAGCAGGGTGAGCGGGGGAGTGATGGCTGGATCTGCACTGGGAGCGTGTTCTTTTACTGGATGGCTCATCCATGGGGGTAGTCACAATAGCAGGTATCACCTCCTGTGTAAGGGGGCAGATTTGCTGTGTAGCTGGCATATCAATGGATTGGTTAGTGTTTTCTGTCATAGGACAGGTTAGGTGTGCCCTCTTTGTGCAGGAAGGATTTATTGTAGGTTCTAGACGAGAACTGGGTGTCCTTAGAAGGCAACTCCCAGTACCCTCATGTCTGTAGTGCGTTGTGGAGGGAGGTTGTGGTGTAGGTACCACCTGTGTTGGGCGGTTATCATTATTTAGCTGACTAGCCTGAATGGTGGGAGCGTTGTCCGGAGGGGAACTGCCAGTATTAGTCGTC
Source organism: Dunaliella primolecta (assembly GCA_914767535.2). Lineage (NCBI taxonomy): Eukaryota > Viridiplantae > Chlorophyta > Chlorophyceae > Chlamydomonadales > Dunaliellaceae > Dunaliella > Dunaliella primolecta. The sequence continues at coordinate 15,449,599 of OU611754.1, read as the reverse complement.
TCCAAATTGACATTTTGTGTGGGGGGCAGGATATTGGATGGAATGGTGGTGTGAGCTGGGTGAGCAGGGGAGTGATGGCTGGATATGTACTGGGAGAGTGTCCTTTTACTGGGTGGCTCATCCATGGGGGTAGTCACAATAGCAGGTATAACCTCCTGTGTAAGGGGGCAGATTTGCTGTGTAGCTGGCATATTAATGGGTTGGTTAGTATTTTGTGTCATAGGACGGGTTGGGTGTGGCCTGTTTGTGCTAGAAGGATTTATTGTAGGTTCTAGACGAGAATTGGGTGCCCTTAGGAGGCGACGCCCAGTAATCTCATGTTTGTAATGCGTTGTGGAGGGAGGTTGTGGTGTAGGTACCACCTGTGTTGGGCGGGTATTGTTCCTTTGATGTTGAGCATGAGTGCTTACGGAGGGGTTAAACTCTTCATTGAGTTGGGTATCAATGAGGCCACTAATGTGGGTGTGGTTGATGCGGCGGTGCACTGTAGGGACGTTGGCTTCTGTGTTCTTGTGGGCAAGGATGTCTTGGATTACTTCAGTGTTGAGCTCTTCAGTTGAGGGCAGGTTGACAAGAGCTGCCAGTCTGTTGAGTGCTATTTTGCATTTGTTGTTCACCCTGGAGTATTTTGCCTGAAGTTGAGCAACAGTGATGACCATGGTTTTGCTGGGGGATGTGAGATCATGTATTCCATTAATACCAAGGCCCATGAGTGGTTGTATAATGCACGTGATGAGGTTGGAGAGGTTGCGGGGGGGGGGGGTTATGCAGTGACAGAGCTTTAGTTATGATTTTCAGGTCATCATGGAACATGCTTTCCCCTTCCTTTCTGAGGTGGAGTTCACTGAGGTGGATGCTGATTAATTGACGTGCTCACATGCAGTGGCTCAGTTGTCTTCTTATGCGAAGGTTGGTCTTTACACCATGATTAAGAAAGTCTACGGAAAGGTTCTTGAGGTGTGCTATTTGATTGTTGAGGAAATTAAGGCTAACTGCGCGATGTCTGGCTGAGGGGTCCTCTAGGCTGGATGTGAGTGCAGAGGCCATGTGCCTGTGATATCCAACGCAGATGGAAGGGCGTCCTAGTCCTAAGTTATTCACATCCTCTCGTATCATTGCTGCTGCTGTACTGATTGAGAGGTTGTATTTATGTTTAGTGGTTCTGTCAATCATTTTGTCCCAGATGATAAGGTCTGCTGGGGTACATGGAGTAACTGCAAAGGCATAGGCAAGACTAGGACTGATAGCTATGCGAATCATATCTTTGGCTTGACGGGGGGAGGTCTGGGAGAAATTAAGGTTTTCAAGCTTTTTCCGTAGGTTACAAGTCATACGTTGGATCTGGTGCTTCCAGTTTAAATCCATGGTAAGTTGGACTCCAAGGTAAAGGAAGGGCTCATCAGATGGTAGGAACTGAGCTTTCTGTCCTTGGATGTCTATTTTTCCTTGGAGGTGATGCCTGAGGGCTTGGGAGGGTGATACCCCATTATTATCTTTTGGGGGGTGACTGTGAAGGATACCGGTGGCCTTTGTTTTGCTGCCAGATATGATTAGTGCTGCCCAGTCTGAATACAGAGTAAGTTTATGGGCTTGGACTCTGAGGTTTTGGATTGTATTTGTAGGGCACAGGAGGTCATCAGCAAAGGCCGCGCTGCTTAAAATATTAGCAAGGTGGGTGTCCGTAGCGTTTTGGTTTGGGATGCAGCTATGTTGGTATCCACGGCCCCCTACGTGGAGCCATCGAAGGAGTGGTTCCATGTAGAGCAAGAAGAGAAAGGGAGATAGTGTATCACCTTGGATTGTCCCCCTCTCAACAGGTATTTGTTTGGTGCTTCCTCCTGAGGATAGCCTGACTTGAGTGGTAGCATTTTCATAAAGGTTTTTGACCGTGTCAATGGCATCAGTAGGGAAGCCCAAGTCATACATGATCCAAAGCATCCGGTCATGATCAGTGGTATTAAAAGCTGAAGTGAAATCTACGATGAGGGCATAAACGTCTTTACTAAAAGCTTTAGCATCCTCAAGCCTTATGATGACATTCTGGAGCTGGTGGATTGTGTCCTTTTGGTTACAGAACCCAGCTTGAGTGGAGCTCAGTAGGGAGTGTGCTTCTGCGTACTCGTAAAGTGTATCAGTGACCATGCGAGTCCACAGTTTGTAGAGTGTATTGGCGAGCCCAATGGGTCTGTAGGATGAGATTTCTGTCTCTTCCCCTTTATTTTTGTCAATCAGGATAGTATCGCTAGTTTTCCATGACACTGGGGTAAGGCGGGTTGCCCACATGATGATGAATAGTTTGTGGATACATTCTTGGATGTCATGCGGGAGCATTCTCAGAATCTCGTTCACTATACCATCAGGGCCTGGTGATTTGTTATTGCTGAGTGATTTGATGCATTCATTGAATGTACTTTTATCAAGGATCTTGTAATGAAGCCAGTCTCTTTGCTGTTTTCCTTCTTGTTCCTCTTTTGTAATTTGAGATTGGAGTGTGAAGGGGTCCGGTACAGGTTCTGTCTTTCCAGCCTGTTCCCGGGGGTAGTTGCGAGGTGCTTCCTCTGGTAGGTATTTTCCATTTTTGATGTTCACAGCACTCATGGCTTCTGTGTAGTATTTTTCAATAATCTGGGCCTGTCTTTCTGGTTCGGTCTCAATAGTGTTAGTTACAGGGTCACGAAGGGCTTGTAAGCCTGCTCTCGACTGTGCATTTTTATCTCTAAAGATTTCTCTGTGTGCTTGTTTGGGGTTTTTGTTGATCATTTTAAAATGATCTTGTTCAGTTGTTTACGGGCAATGTTGTTGCTTTCCTTATTCCTTGCTTCATCTATGTATTTCATGGCTACCTTTGTGCTACTAGAAATAATCTCAATTTGCTGGAGGAGGGGGAGGTCAAAGTCTATGTATTCTAGCCCTATGATGGCATTGCATAAGGCTTGGTTCTCCTTGTTTTGTTGCATAATGGTTTTGGCGCTGTCGGCCTCGGGCTGGGTACTAATAGGAGGCTTCAGTTGGGACTGTATAAACTTAGCAATTCCGAGCTTTTTGCGTAGGGCACGCCGCTTATTGCTGATGGGCCTTGGATTGTAATGATTGTGGTCAGAGGAGACTATTTTTGTGCTACACGTTTTGAGTGCTACTTGAGAGCATGTGTGTAAGAATATTCTTGGCTGATGCTCCATTCAAATTTTGTAGGAAGGTTGTGGCTTCCGCATGAGCAGGGTTCAAGAGATGTAATGTTTCTTCTAGCTCCTGGATTACTCCATGAGTAGGGTCTTGCAGGGATTGTAAGAAAGCAGCCCGATCCCAGTCACTTACAGGGCGATTGAGGACCTTTTGTGGACACTCCTTTGGGGGTGCAGAGGTAGAGAGAACGGGAATTTGGGTTTTAAGAATGTTGGTAGGTATGCTCACCACGAGGGGGACGTGGTCGCTGAGGGATCCTAACTCTGGGGTGTGGCAAGGATTGCATAAGTGGGCGAGTTCAGAAGGGAGGACAATATCGTCTATCCGGCTGAACGTGTATTCAGTGCAGTTGTTGTCAATCTTGCGGGTTGCTTGGCAATGGGTCCATGATCTGGTGGTTTCCTCTCTGCATGGAGTGAGGTTGTTAGAATTGAGGATTTTGCGGTAAGCTCTGTCGGCTGGATAGGTCCTATTGCTGGTACCGGTAGCCGTACTTGTACGGTCATCTGTTTGGTAAGTAGCATTCATATCACCAATCATGAGGGGAGTGCAGTTTTTATGTTGTTGTATTAAAGTCTGGATCTGTTCTTGCATTTCAAGCCTGCTAGCCATGTTATCCTCAGAGTTCCCAGAGGGCCATTAGGTGCCTAGTAGTAAAAGATTTGCATCGGCTCCCTGAAGAGTGACAGATGCAATTCTTCCCTTGGAGTTTAAATGGGCCGCAGAGCAACGGGTCGCAAGAACAAGGGTATCTCGGATACAGATGGTAGTGCCTCCTGTTCTGTCAAAGGCTGACCACCATTTGTAGTTTTTAAGGCAGGAATCCATCCATGGACGAGGTTTGCTGATATTGGTTAGTTTTGTTTCTGTAAGTACCACAATATCTGGGTTCTGGGTGGCTATTGTATGTCTTACGTCCCAATGGTTTTGTTTGAGTCCTCTGACATTCATAGTCATGATTTTCAGTTTGCCCATGAGTTTTTTTTTTGGAGGGTTAAGTTGAGTATCGCTGTGACAACTGTGGCTCATTTGAGGGATGGGCTGAGTGAGTGCTTTGTGACGGTATCCTTGAGGCGTGGTACTTCCCTTTTCATCTGGATAAGACTGTGTATTGCAATTAAGCAGTGGGGGCGATGCTGAGGGTGGTACAGATGTGGGTTCTGGGGCAGTATCTATATGTATGATGCTATTATTCTGTGTATGGATATCAGGGTTATAAGGGAAGGAGCTGTCAGCTAAATGCAGTTCCGAAGCAGGGTCCAGTCCTTCCCATACACTCCCTCTTTGTAAAGTCAAAATACTTACCTGGAGGCCATACCAGTCAGTGTCTGAGAGAAGGGGTTTGGGTTGGTCATTTTGGGGATCCAGGAGGTGCCAAATATAAGGTCTTTGAGTGGGAGAAGCTGTGTTAGGATAAAGCTTATAATATTATAATTGTTTTCCCAGGGAATCCTAAATCCATCCAAGTCTCGAGCCATGTATGGGATTAGTGTGGGGCCTGATGGTCTCTGCGGTCTCTGATAGGGTGTTTGGAGTCTCATGAAAACTGTTTATAGAGCTTTGAGCAAGGCAATGCAACTGACACCTCATGTTGACATGTGCACTCACCAGGCTGTATCGGCGGTTACCCTTCTTGAAGCATTGCAATGCATCCATAACAGTGGATGCTGAGAACTGAAGTACAAAGCATAACATGAACACATTTATCATGGCCTGTTGGACCATTTTTCAGAGCGATGCTGTTCTCAAACTTTCTGGGCTTCTTGTGGAAACACGAAGGTGTTTTTTCCTGACATTACAGCCTTATGGAGTTTTCGGCCCAATAGCACTTCTCCGGTCTGTGATATCTGTGATTCTGATGACACACAAGATGAAAGCCATGTGCCGATCAGATGTTCCAATCCCTAGGTCTGCTCTCTCCGTCAAAAGTATGCCCCACTTTTTGAGCACAAACTTCTCTTTTCTACAAGGTTTACAAGGTTTACAAGGGAACATAACCTTCAGCCAGATAGTTTGGCTGCTCAGTGCGTTGAAAGAAATCCATCAATTCAGAGATAAAACGATAATTGCCATTGTCTTGATACTGGAAAAAACGAAATACGTCCTCAGAGCCAGCATGGGAGAAATAGAAAGATCCTTCTTCATTTATCACTATTCTGTGTGCAGAGAAGTCAAAGAAAAGATATGCATACTTCCTTCTAAGACAGCACAAAAAGGTGCAAGAGCAAAGAAAAATAGCATGCCTTTCATCTTGTAATTGTTCTGAAGAACATAAATCACAATGAGGTGTGTGTCCATACCAAAGAGAAGTTTCAACTTGAAGCTTGTGAGCGTGCAAACGGAAGCAAGCAATGTTTCTTTGCATATGCCTACCCAAATCCAGATACAAATACCTAGGAGTATGGAGAGGTCTGCCATAAGCAGAATTATGCCTGAAGGGAAGTGCCACCCAGTTGTGGTACTTGATCAACTTGCTCAACTGACCACCATGTTCAACCTGATCCTCAGATAGCCACACACTCCTATGTCTGTTCCGCAGATCAACTACAAAGTCTTTAATCCCAATAGGCTGACGGGAGTAAACATTTTGAATAAAACAGTTGCACCTGTCTAATGCCTGAAAGGCAGTCATAAATTCTGATGCCCAACACTTCTTAGAAATACTGCTCATGTCAATATCCGCTCCAAGCACCCTGCGTAATGTTTGGCTGTTGCAGACAAGGGAGGCATTATAGAATCTGATAGCTGCTCGAAACCAATAGAATTGCAGTGGCTCAAACCCACATTCACGCAGTATCGACCAACTTGGTGTAGTTTTTTTTAACTCCAAGAATTCTCTTTTCTACACCTCCACATCTCCCACAGGATGCCCTCTCTAGGCACCACTCACCCTGTGAATTCCCAGGATATCAATGCTTTTCTAAACCAGGATAACAACAAATTTCCTTTTTTTCTTCATGCCCTCGTGTTTATTTATGAACAGGCTAGCAGTCAAACGTCTTGACTGAGGCCTTTTTTCCCTTGTAACTTGGAGTGGTTACAAATGGAGTTTTTGTGCATGACATTGCATGCTTGTTTCATGTAGAGTGACAGTGTGTGTGATTTTTCCAGTTGACACTTCTGAACTCAGCTCAAGGCTTTCAGTTGACATTAACACAAGTTTGGTTTGGTTTGGTTACCAAGGCACCTGTTGCTACAGCTAAGCTGCCCTTGTAGGCAGATACAGCTATGTAACCCTACCCTACCCTATCTAGGGTTTTGTGTATGTAACCCTAAACCCTATTCTTTGCGCCATTTCGCGCGCGAAAAAGTTTTAACCTATCCCAAGTAACCCCATCCCATCCCTTCCCTTCCCTAAATGCCACGCACCACTCTTCCACTATTTTTTCTGGAGGATTTTTGGCTCTTTTTAATGATGTCTCTCCTCAATTTTTGAGGAGACAACACGCTACAAAAAGTTAAGAGAACCTTTTAAGCATTGAGACGCTGACTGATTTTAAGGAAAGGAGCCACACTGGCTCATAGAGCCAAATCGCATGACCATTCCTTCTCGTTCTTTGGTAAAGGAGACGCCCAACTCTTTGAGGCAATGCATCCTGTTTTCCATAACTGATGCAGGGAGTGTTCTCAATGTCTAAGTAATTTTCCATATTTTCTGTCAATGGAAATGCAGGCTGCTTTGGATGTATTACAACATTTTTTGAGACGTAAATATCAAACTACGGTAAGGAGGTCATGCAGAGGAAACACCATTTCCCACACAGTTATGCGATCTTTAAAAAACATATGGCCATTCAATAAAGATTGTTTCGATGTAGAACCATGGAGGTGAACACCAAGTGGCCAGCTATTTGAAGCAAACTGCTGCATCAAAGCATCAAAGCAGACTCTCGTCACAGAAAAAGATCAAGAGCACAAAGGCCGCGTGCGTTGCTGACACCTGCGCCTAACACGGTTCTTTTTTTATTAACTACTTCTGCACAGCTCGCCAATGCTCCCACTCCTGACTATCCGCTCCTTCTTTGAATGCTCGGCTACTGTCAAGAAGGACGCCACCCTCCAACTGCACAAGTCATACCAGAATGTTGGCATACTGTTTGCTTGACTTACAGTGCTTGGGCAGGTGAGCCTATTGGAGCGTGCCATGGACTTACAGCACTTGCGCCCTCATGAAAGGGAGCGGGGAGTGCAAGGCTGATCAAACTGCTTCTATGGATTAAAAAACGGATGTGCAGTGTGTGCATGGAAGCTCCACATTTAAAGGGAACAAGACATTGTATGCCAGTGGATGCTCGGCTTGCTTGCCCAGGTTGTGCCAGGAAGCTCAACACATGCTCACCTGCTTGTTTGCTTTTGCGCGTCTTCGCTCATCAAAGATGGCATAATTGTGTGTGCTGCGCAGCTGATCTGCTGTGATGGGATTAGCTGCAAGGTCTAGCATCCATAGGCTGGGACAGGCGTGTGAGAGCAGCTCAGGGGGGACCTGAGAAATCCTTCAGGTAAGAGAGAGAAAAGTCTATGGGGTGTGCTTGAAGAGAGTATCTAGCTGGTGCAAAGAAACACATTTTCATACGATCCCATTCCTTTTAGAAACCAGATCCAGCTTGCAGATGGCAGGCAGCCGTTGCCGTGAAATTTATTCGATTGCTTCCTGATCTTGCTGCTACACGAACTACAGAGGAGAGTTGTATTCAAAAACGCAAGTATAAAATCATGAAGCCTCAATTAATTCTGGAACAAGCATTGTGATAACAATGGGCGGAATGCTTCTGGATGGACAGTGGCAGGGCTCATTCAAGCATGCATGCCGTTGAAATGGAGGGCAAAAGTGCGGAGGCACACCTTGCAGGAGACATTGCTCAAAGAGGATGCATGGGCAACTTACATGTTCTTGTTCAACCTCAGGGTTTGAAGCAATGAGCATGCTGCCAGGGATCCAGGTATGGATGTTATACGGTTCTCTGCAGCTGATATCTCCTGAAGCGCTGTACAGTTACCTGTGTGCCGTAAGTAAACGAAGGCCTGGATGAGAGTTGCACATGGCTGGATGTTGAAAATCTCATGATGGTGCACTGCTGAGCTAAGTAATATCGTAATGCTCTGCAAAATGCCAGATCCGGTAAATGCACAGCAGATTGCAGTTTCAGTACAACGAATGGACACAACAGAAGCATAAAAGAGACCCACAGCACAGCCTCACTAAGCTACAGTGCAAACATGGTTAATTATACCCCCTGCTGTCAAAAAATAAAGCAATAATATGTATGCACGCTTTTAACAATTATAAAAATCAAAATCGCATTCTCATGGCGCCGGAACTCCATCTGTCTCCCAGTAGGTTTGAGTACCAATGCAGATTGACATGAATTTTTAAGTCCTAAAAGATACGTTATACTTTGCAGACATCTCGTGCATCAAATAGCAATGATCTTGCAAATCTAAATGCCAATATGTGTTATATCCCAACAACATTTTTATTACTTAATCTTTCTTGAAACATAGCATCATTGAATTTGAAGACACAGGTGCGTCATTTGTTCCTCCTTGAACTTCCACTTGGAAAAGCATCCTCTGGCAAACAAGCATGGTTTGACATAAGCATGGTAATAGTAGGACAAGAGAGAAGTTTAGCATGTCCCTTGTGCAAGGGAGGCATAAGAATCAGGTATTGTTCTTCTTTTCCCTGACTTATGACAAGCGGGGGAAGCGTCTCCAGCAACGCTGAAAATTGGCACAGCCAAATCTTCTTCGAGGCTTTCTGTCAATGACTGTGACAATACAAGAACGTGTGCATGTGTGCAAACATAATTTTGCGTTGCAATTGCTGCGCTGCATGCATTTCATGTGATGCATTGGCCGTGCTGCATGCATTCTGCTGCATGCATGTGACATACATTGTTGCTGAGGGCAAGTCATGGCCATGCAAGCTGCCTCTGCCATTCATGTTTTACCATTCTCCCTGGGGAGCTAGCAGCAGGCCATGCTCCAAGTTAACACAAATCCACAAAGCACAGGAGCTAGGTGTGGAGGTCCTAATATTCATTAATAAATTGCCAAGGCTTTTCTCCCCACTTGCTATGCCTGGCCAAGCAAAAAAAAAGTCATTAGCATCCAACAAAGTTGCCATGCATCCAAAGATCAACGACTATCAATAACACCAGACATGCTCTTCATTTTTAGGAATTTGTGGAGGGGAGTTTGCTGGGCGCGTGGCGGTGGAGAGCAAAAAAAGGAGAGTCCGGGCGTCCAGGAGTATGGCTGACAACCCTCTAAATCCCCATTAGCTCTGCTTCTGGCTTTCTCTCGGGCTGTATATGCGTAGTTTAGGCTTGATGGCCTTTCGACGAGACCCTTGCTGGCTTGCTAGTTAAGAAACCTTTCCTTAATGCACGCGACCTTTTAGCTGGCGTAGACTTTTCTTTTCTTTTTTCCCCACTTGCCATGCATAGCACACTATTGTTGAAGAATGAATTGCAAAATTCATAGCAAATGGAGTTATGGAAATCTGTCAAACCATTGGCGAGCTGCAATCGTCTGCAGGGTAAAATTAAACTTCATCAGCTGGGCCACGCTCAGGCTCCGGACAAGGGGTAGCCTGGCTGGAAAGTCAGGAGCCAAGTTTCTTGGGATCTTTGCTTGCAAACTTTGCTTGCTGCACCCCTGGTCATCCAAACTTGGCAGCCCAAAAAAAGAGGTGCTTGAAATGCATGCTGAGTTTCAGAGCAGATTGTGGGCCAGACTGGCCATCTTCTTCTCTGCTGCCAATTAAAAAGTTTCAGAAAGCTGTGCCCATGGTCTTCCTGCCACCCCGACATGGCTGGGATGCCTAAAACCTATGACTTGCATGCAAAGTTTGAGGGCGGGGGTGCGGGTTCGGTTAGGGCAGCGAGGCTTGAACTTTGCCTTAGACGGGCAAAAACTAGGGGCTCATGCACCAAGAAAAAGGATTTGCAGAAAATGCACACCGTATCAACAGGTGATCACCCCACACCCCCGGAAAAAAGAAATCCTAAATCCCGCCCTTATCCCACAGCCCTTAACAAGTACTTATTTTGCAGTATCTTGCGCATTCCCGCAGAGGCTAATACCCTTCATCGCCTGCAAACCTTTTCCTTCTTACCTGCACATGCTCCAGATGCCTAGCACATGCATTTAGAGTCCGTACAAGTTGCCAAAGCTGCCAACAGAGGAAGTCTAAATTAGATTAATTGTCAGTGTACAACAGGGATGTTCAGTGCGACGATCTGAGATGATAAATGCGATAAAATGCGTGTAAAATGCGAGTTCGTCGAACTGTTCGATCGCACGTTTGGTCGAGGAGGGGAACTCAGCCAGGGGACCCCCCCCCCCCCACCCCCCCAACTGCCCCACCTTCTTCTTAACCCAAATTGTGCTTTCTAGTTTACGAAATGGGTAGGGAAAAGGGCCCTGAGTGGGACCATGTCACTATAGTGGAGCAAAAGAAAGAGACAGCGCGCCTACCATGCCCCCTTACACCTGGTGGGAGCTGTTTGGCGGGGGCTGCCCACACCTGCAGTTCATTGCCATGCGTGTGCTGAGCCAGTCAGCAACCTCATCCAGCTGCGAGCAGAACTGGAGCCACTTTGGGTTTGTGCACAGCGACAAGCGCAACCGCCTCACCACTGCTCAGGCATCACGCTTGGTTTGGCTGTTCAGCAACTTGCGCTTGGCAAAGCAGCAGCAGGCTCTGGAGCAGCCTGACAAAGTCATTCCATGGGATGAGTGCAGTGAGGTGGAGTCAGAGTACAGTGATGAGGATGAGTAGGCCAGCCCAGCCGTGGGCCCCTCCCAGCCGGAGTCAGCTAAATACAGCACAGAGGTTCAGCAAGACGATAGCTTAAGGGCACTGAAAGTTTGAATTGTTTTTTTTAGTTGGTGGGACAGCGCGGACACCGCTGGCTGATTTTCGCGGGTGGGGGTAAAAGTTCGACGAACGGCAGTTTTTAAATGCGATAAAATGCGTGTAAAATGCGAATGCGATAAAATGCGCCGTTCGTCGCACTGAACATCCCTGGTGTACAACAACCCTAAGTTAATTGAACGCAATCTTAGATCTTCCGTGTTGTATACGTGCACATTGCTCAAAGAACAAGCAACCATGCAGCAGAGCTGGGGACCTGGGATGTAATTCCCCAGAAACCAATTAATCCTGGTTTGAATGGGTTCTATAAATCCTCAAATTGATCGTGGACAAATGCAGTTTGTTTTGCACACACCGCTTTCTTTTACCGTACAGAATTTTGACCATTCCGCACCTTTAAAAAAACATTTTTTTTGGAATCTGCAGCTTTAATTCTGCACCCTCCTCAGTATTTATTTTTGGGGTTCCTGCATGTTCCCGCAGGGGCAATCAGCCCCTATTTGCTCTGATAAGAGCTGGAAATTGTACAGGCTGCACACTGTCCCTGCATGTGAAGGCCTGCAGGTAGACAATCCCTTACACAGTCCCTCATAATCTAGGAGAGCTGCTGCAAACCACTCTGCTGGCGCTTTAGGGGCTTCAATTTAATTCATACCCAAATAATTTTGAACAAACTCAACTTTCATTATTTATTTCCTGCATGCAACATCAAACGTGATTATGTTTTCAGGTGTCCGCAGTCATCCCGCACCCCTCAAAAACATTAATTTTTGCGGGATGTGATACACTTTGTACGGTACACAAAAAGGAACTATGTACTAAAATTGCTGACACTTACTGACTCTGCATTATGAATTGGTGCTGCGTTACCTCCACTCACACCCACCTAATGAGGGTGGCAGCCCTTGCAGATTGTTCCTGTCAAGGTTTAACTCCCGTAAGCTGCTCAGTCCACCAATCTCTTCTGGAATGCAGGAAATTTGATTGTCTGCAGCTGTGAGGCGGGTGAGGGCCGTAAGACGGCTGAGGTCATGCCCTGGCAAGCTCTGCAGAGCAGGGATGTGTGTGCTTTAAGGATATGTATGCTCTGAGGGTTGATACTGGGTCCAGGGTAGGAATATTGGATATGGCAAGCTCAGCAGAGAGAGGAGGGAGAAAAATGCTGAGGTCTGCAAGGTACAAGGTTAGACATGATGCGCTTTGAAGAGGAGGACAGTGGATTGGCAATTAGCAAGAGGCAGCAGAAAAACAACCTCCTTGGGGTTGGCCGCAATGAAAAATGAAAATCATGAGCAGGCTAGCTCACAAGGTTTAATTTGCATGTCCGTTCTTCACAGCATACTACAGGAGAGAGCACAAGGAAAAAAAGGGTCATTAAATTCAAGCTGGGTCTTTGAGACAAGAAGCTGAATGCTACAAGCGGAAGTCCTAACCATACTAGAACAAATATGGCAATCAAGACGTGATGAGTAGGTTTCCTCAGATGCTGCAAGCCTGCTTCATAGCATACATGTCATGGACATAGAATGAATCAGTACGGTGACCCATGGTTCCTCAGCTCCTGCCCAGGATAAAAAGTCCATTAGCAGCCCTAGTTGCTGGTGATCAAAGGCAACTTCCCCTAAACACGCACCGTAAGCTCATTCCGATCCACTTCTAACACAGTTAAGCTGCCCCCGCATGCATCAGCGAGCTTCCCCCATGGAACTCCATCAATGCTCAGTCGATTATGACTGAGCCGCAGAGTCACCAGGCAAGAGAGTGCAGCGACAGAAGGGGGCAGGCTTTGCAGCAAGTTGTGTGAGCAGTCCAACAAGCGAATGTTGGCACTGCTGCCATGCCCACTGCACGTGGGTGATGCTTCTTTTGCCTCTCGGCGCTGCTGCTCTAGCTGCTGCACTGCCTCTCCCTCCTGCTGTTGTGGCTGCTGCTGCTGTGCCGGCGGCAGCACTTGTGTCTGTGGCGGCTGCTCATGCTGATGCGTTGGCAACAGCGGCTGCAGTGCAGGCTCCTGCTTTTGCTGCAGCTGTTGCAGCCCCTCGAAGAGATCCTTGGGAAGATCCAGAAGCTGCAGGTCCCTGGGGTGTGGCGCCATCAGCAAAAAAGGCACAGCTGTCACGGCACCCACCAGGGCATTGTGCAAGGGAGGGGCCAGCAGCAGTTAAAGCGATGTTGCAGTACAGCAGACCCTCTTTCAATGATCAGAGGAAACACTGGGCGTTGGCACAATAAGTCTCCTATACAGGGCCAAGGTGAGCAGGTAAACCAGCACAAGACCTCCTCACGAGGCCCTCTTCCTTCTCACACTCTTACCTCAATGCTACTATGCCCGTACGCGCCCAGTTATGCCGCCTCTGCGCCAAGTTACCTAATACTTGCAATCCCTCATCCCCCCTACCCCCTGTTGCTGCTGCAGACAGGGCGGCAGTCCCTGGAGGTGGCGCACGGCTCCTCGCGCTTGCAAACGCCTGGCTCAAGCGCGCCTGCGCTTCTGCAGCCTTCTGTTGCGACTGTGTCCTGGCTGCCTGCTGGCCCTGCACAGAATCAGCATGAGAGGGACCAAAGCATCACCAGCAGCAGGCCTGTGGCTTTCTTCTTGGGCTGCGTCCGAAGCGCCTGCCAAATTTGCACAACAGCAGCAGCAGCAGCAGCAGCAGCAGTCAAACCACAGCAAATGAGCAGCAATCTGCCAGGACAATATCCAAGATGCCTGCGACCTCGCACAGTATCTGCACTAGCCACATCAACTCCATCAGCAATAGGTCTACAAGTCATCTGCTCAAACTAAGTCCAGGCTGCTTATTGCTCCAAATAATCCAGCATCAACAACATCAAACAGACCACAGATGGGGGAGAATTTGACCACATTCAAGTGCACTTCAAATCCTGGTGCCCACCATGGTGTGCCTGAAACACAGCTGCAGGCTGTGCACTTAGATGCCATCCAGCAAAATTTAACTCTGTTAGAACTGCAGGAAAATGAAAAAAAGGTTTGATAATGGGCTCATGCCGCGCCCCAAAAAACATTATTTTAAAACTATGCATCGACTGAATTGCCCCAAAAGGCTTTTTCCTCACGATTGCGCATCAACTTTGCATGGCCTTTTGCCCTAGAATACCCCGAAAAAAGCACAATGGCCATCTTGTGCAAGGCAGTGAGCAGTGAGACGAGTTAAGGTCAGTTTTGATATTATCTGAAGTTATTCACCAGGTTTGGTTTGCAGGTTTAGGGTTTAGGTAACCCTAAACCCTTAGCTGTTCATGCAAGCACTGCGGCAGTACCTGCAAGCGTAAAGGGGGGGGGACAGCAGCAGGAGACAGCAGCAATAGAAGAGGCTGGTGGATGGTGCAGGATGGTGCGTCAAGATAACGGGGCAGGAGGGGCCAAAGCATCCAGGGGGGCACAAGCAGGGTGACATGAACAAGATTCCTGAGCTGGAGAGGCGGTGCTCTGTAGACATATGGGATGAACTGGTCAAGCGTGTGCCATGTAGCTGGGTGAGGAGGCAGAATGTGCTTGTTCAGGTGCACCAGCAAGACTCAATTGATTCCCACCAGGGCACAAAGTCACGTCCTCCCAAGAAGCAGCAGCAGGAGCAGCCTGTAACCTCAACAGCGACAGCAGCTGAAAAAGTGCTTGCACGAGCAGAATGTGGAGGTCTGGAGGATAGATCAGCAGAGCTAGGCAAGCAGGGGCAGCAGAAGCACCGTTAGCATTAAAAAGGCGACCTGGAAGCAGCTGGTGTTTAAACTGGCGGCAGAAGGCAGTCCACTTTGCAGCAGTCCTGCGTACGCTATGGCACCAGCGCCCCATGCTTGCATATGAGCAGCAGCGGGAGCTCCAGCGCTTCTACTTTGACAACAAGCTCACCACCATCATGCCCTAGGTAATATATAACAGCATACCTTTTTGGTCTTGCTACTGTTTTTTAAACAGGAGCACCCTGTGTAGCCACTTTGCTACATACCCCAAAACCTAATGAGAAACACTGCCTCTTGCCCCCCACCAAGGCCATTAACATATCTAAACCATCACAAATAAAATGAAGCTTGAGTGGGATTGTGTTCCCATGGAGGCCAGATGCCATCACAGATACTCAAGGGCGCGAAGGAGTGGGCATGAGTGCTTGCTGGCACCCAGGTTACCCCTAGCAGGAGGATGAGGAGGCTTTTCAGTGCTAGGACAGGCTCAAAACATACCGGACTAGGCCTGCAAGGCACCTTCAACTATGAATCCAACCACACCCTCAAAACAGCCAACTTTGAAGGGTTACAATTTTTTATGTTTACCGCTCTTTAAAATACATGACCCATGAATGACCCGTCCCTGTTGTTCACACTGCCAAAAGGCAGTCATGCTAACAACCCTGCCCCTGCCTTTGACCCAGCCCCTTTCAGACTTCATTTGTCATTACTGCTGCCTTTCCTGCTGCTCCCCTCCTCACTCCTGCTGCTACCTTCTTAACTTTGACTTCACGCCGCCGCCACTAATGCGGCTGCTCCCATGTCGTTTGCAAATTTACTTGCTAGTGCTTGCCTTTCTAATGCTTGCTTTCCCCTGCTGTGAAGAGGTGTGGGGAAGGCTGCTGCAAGGGGAGGGCTGCTGCCGGGGAACAGACAAGGTGTTACGCCAGCTGAGGATACCAAAACTTGCAAATCTCATCGCATATACAACCACTCTGTGACGCATGGTAAGGTAGGGGGGTTTGCCCCTGTCAAAATTGTTGTATCCAAAACCTCGCATTACCGCAGTACTTCTTGTGCAACGAAATGACGCCATGCTGGGCAAAAAATTTATTCATGCGTGGTGATATGCATTCTCTATGGTATCTTTAACCTTCATTCTACCATATTTTCTCAGGAGGGACACTTACAAGGGGCGCGGGAGGTGCGGGACAGTTGCAGGATTAAAGTATATCCTAGTACAGATAGAATGTTGGCATCAGATGAGTATACCTAGAGACTTCAATGATTGTCCAATGATGCAAACTTGCCAGTGAAGCAGGGAAGCAAAACAACTAAAATAAGCAGGGAAGCAAAACAACTAAAATTGAAATATAAGAGTGTTGTTCCGAGCATGAGGGGGGGCCATTGCATGTAGTAAATGTTGAGTGCCTGGCATTTAATTAGGCAGAAAACCAGTGTGTGGTGGTGTAAGCGTCTCCTTGCGGGCACAGGATAAAGCACCCAAAGATGGTGGGACTCAGAGCTGAAGGGGAATATGTAGGGTTGGCCAGATCCGCAGGTGTATAATTCACGTATAATATACAGGTATGGAAATATGGGTATAATACGGACTCCCCCCCCTAGCCGTATTCCGTATGGGTCCATATGTATAGGTATAATACGTATTTTACACATATTATACGGCAAACATCCGTATTATGCCAGAGGGGGGCGACGAAGGCCCCAAATGGGGGTACTTTTGAAATGTTCCCCAAGCAGTTGGCCCCAATTTCGATGTTAAAAGACTAGCACCCAGATGTAGCTCATGCTTTCCCCTATCCAAAACACCTGAGCCTGAAACATCCAATTTGGGGCCACATGCGTAATCAGCCGCGGCGCGGTCCCTGTTTTTCACCACCCAAACTCCATATCTGACCACCTATTGCACCAAATTGGATGATTTTTTGTGATTTGGAGTCCTTATATCAAAAGAATATAACTTCAAAAGAAATGGAGTAAAAAAACCAGTTGTTGGTCAGATACAGAATTTCAGCCATTTACCTTTAAAAAAATACAGCACAAGGTGTGCCAAAAACATCATTTTCTGACTTCATTCTTTCCTAATTTTGAAAATGCAGGATGCCAGCATCATATATAAGATTTATAAATACAAAAAAACTTGGAGTGAAAAATGGTCCCAGGGTGGAGCTGTAGGCCATTTTAGGGTGATCTGAGGCCAGGAGAGTGATCTGGGGTCAACCGATTTTCATCATTTTTTGGTGAACATGGCTTTTTATTGATATTATAATGGTTGGCATGCTCAGATTTGGAAAATATTTGCGGGAAAGAACATTTCCAGCAATTTGGGGCCCGTCGCCCCCCTCTGGTATTATGCGGCAAATATCCGTAGCTTTGAGTGGCCTTTTAAATGTTCTTTTTCACCTTCGAAACAGATAATAGGGAACTTCAGCATTGTTAATTTATGCTACTAAGATGTCTGGTATAGAGCCTGAGAGAAGAGAAGTAGATGGCCCTTAGGCAGATGGACCTTTGGCAGGAGAAGGCTCTCAGGGGGGAGCCAGGGGCACAGGAGGTGGAGCTCAGCATCAGGATCAGAGGGAGCAGGAGGTTCTGCATCATCAGGACATTGGGGGGCAGCACTGACAAAGGAGGCCAGTAGGGTGGAAAGCAGAGTGGCGCAAAGACAACGCCTCAGGAAACGCTAGAGCGCCTCAGCACACGTGACCAGCTACGCACCAGAGCGCACCTGGTCACTGTATGAGAACATTTTCTCAAAGACCAAGAACCGCCTGGCCCTGGAGCGGGCCAAGAAGATTGCCTACATCCGGGGCAACAGCCGGGAGGGGGGCACAGGGGCTGATGAGGAGATCATGCTGTCTTAGATTGATGTGTTGGAGTAGATAGAAAAGTTCCTAGGAGTTGTGCAGATGCTGACACAGGTGCAACAGACTTCAGACTTTATTGGAACATTTGCTGAACTTATGGCGTGCCGGAGACTCCAGCATGTTTGCGTTGCCCTAGCCCTCCATCTGTAATCTTCCTGTTCATCTTTTTTTGTGAGCATAATCTACTCAAGAGCTGCAAATTGACTTCCCTATGGTTCCATAAGGGGCACCTTCCATTTTTCAGGATTCTACAGAATACGGGCATTATACGTACCATACGGTATAAATATGTAGTGGGGATCCTGACATACAGAACTGGCCAACCTTAGGAATATGATATGATTTGGATGGTACCGTTAACAGTGAACTCCGTTAGGACCTGGTTGGTGGTAAGTACATATGAGCAGGGTGCTCACCTCACCATCTGGTGAGCTTATGCTAATCCTGCACTAGAGGCCATGCATCAAATCACACTTTAAGCAACTAATGCCACTGGGGACGCCTCCGTGTCACAAACGGGCAGCCTGTTACACACTGTCACAGAAGAAGGTCATCACCTCAACACAGATGGCAAAGCATGCAACAGATGCAAATGTGTCGACTAGTAACCAGGACATGGGTAAAGGTGCCATGAACATGGTCATGCTCCTTCAAAATCATACAGCAAGCGCAGCAGTGACGGCACACAGGTTGTCTAAGCACCTTGCTCAAAGCTTCAGCACCGCCTCGCCCAGCAGGACCCTGGGCACTCGCAAGCAGCATGAGCTTGGCCCCAGATGTGATGCCTTGGCTGCATGTGTGCGTGTGTGTGTGTGTGTGTGTGTGTGTGTGTGTGTGTGTGTGTGCATGTGCTTGTGTGTGCGCGTGCGTGCGTGCTCATGTAAGTATGTGTGTATGCGCACGCGCGTGCGTGTGCATGTGCGTGATGTGTGTGTGTGTGTGTGTGTGTGTGTGTGTGTGTGTGTGTGTGTGTGTGTGTGCGTGTGTGTGTGTGTGTGTGTGTGTGTGTGCGTGATGTGTGTGTGTGTGTGTGTGTGTGTGTGTGTGCGTGTGTGTATGCATGCGTGCGTGCGTGTGTATGTGTGAGCGTGTGCTATCATGTGCGTCGGGGTGGAAGGGGGCTCAATTAGTGCACATCATAAGAAATGAAGGACCTACTTCTCGAGCATACCTGCTCAAAGTCTTGCTTACATCGATAACCTTGCCCTTGAAGATCAACTTTTGGTGCCTGCAATTTACAAGTTGCAAGGGTATTGCCCATGCATCATTATAGTATGTTGCAACATGATGACATATTGCAGGTTTGAAAACGGTGAACCTGCCAGTGCAAGCACTTGTGTGTGTTGTGGGGGAGATGAATGGGTGTGGTTGCTTAGACAAGTGTGTAGACTCTCGCTGGGGTTTTGGTAGGACATGCTTGTGTGCGCACAAGTGCACCAGATCAGTTTTTTAAAACATGGTCTGCCTCTGTGTACCTCCAGATGGCTTGGTCAATCTTACTACAAGTAAAAACATGATCAGGCCTTGGCACCTGCAGCTGCCTGTCCTCGTGCACCCACCGAGCAAACACGCCTGTCAGCTCCTGCAGATGTTCTTGAAAGGCAGCACCTGTCATGCCCTCAGCCACACTTGCTGCATATGTTTTCGGCCCACACTTGACTTGCACCTCCATCATTAAACGGCTACACTATCTGAAGGAGTGGTTCTGTACATGAAGCTAAAGAATGGCCTACATGTGAGGTGCTTCTCATAACTATTGCTGTGCACACAAGCTAAATCTCATTCTTACATCTACATGAGGCCAAACCATGTATATAAAGTCGAATGATGCAATTTTTTATCAATGTCCCGATTTTGCGTTCAGTAATTGCTCCTTGAGTCAATCTCTTCCTCGCCTTGCGTAACTGTCTTGTGCAGACGGGTTCGCTAGTCTTATTGATATAGTTGTTTTACCTTTAGTTTTCAAACACACTTAGGTCAAGCTATGATGCTGCAGAGAGCAAATGCGGGAGCGCTGCCCCAGAGGCATTCATGCAGCAGACTAGCCCAAGGCCGTGTGAGCAGGTAATAACCACGTTGTATCTTTCTATATTGTGCCCCCAAAGTCAGGCTGTGCCCAGCACTGACGATGGAAGATTTGCTGGGATATTTCTCTGACATCCAACCGTCTCCTTCCTTGATTGCCTCCCAGGGTTGCAGTGCGTGCTGCCACTGATGATAAGCTGCCGAAATGGTGGGTTTGGTTTGTGGGTATGGGTACCTATGAGTGTGCTTGCATAGAGCTGGATGAAGATATCAGTCCCATCAACTCATTCTCAAATGGTCGATGGCAGAGGAGCACAACCCACATAGGTCTCATCAGAATGCAATGTGCAATGCTACTTGGCAGTGGGACTATGTTAGCATGCATTCAGCATTTGCATCCCAACAACAACAATACAATACAATACAATACAACAATACAACAATTGTTGCGCACGGCTCATGTAAAATGCATGCTTCCATCCGTTTTATCCAGGGACCAGTGCTACAAGTTCTTAGTAGAGGAGAAGCGGCTTAGGACGATTCAGCCAAAAGAAGCCAAGGTAGATCCCAACAATTTGCTGTGCCAGGCAAACAAAATGAGCCTCTCCTCTTGAATTATCTTGTGTGCACGGGCAGCTGTTTGGGCCTAGCACACCTTCACACATCTTTGCTTTATACCCATGATGTATTCAAGTTCCGCCTTTCTGCTGTAGCTGCGAGTGATCGCGTGCGAGCCAAGACATGGTTAGTTTAGTCTTGCCATGAAATGTTTGCAGGCTTGCAAAGGCAAGCACGAAATATTTGAAGCATATGTGTTATAGCAATGCTTCTGATCATGATCATGGTATGTGCTAAGCTCTCTTTGCTTAGCACGTACCTCGTGAATAAATAACATGTTTCAGCTGCATGTTTGTTGCTATTTCATAATTGGATGTGTACAAGAAAGCAGGGACCTGTATATCGCAGGGGCCCCTTCCTGGTCACGTCTGCTACCCAAGTCGAAATTGAAAAGCTTGCTCAGAATTAGATAGCTTAAGATTAGATTGCCTGCTCAGCTTTCCTGGGTGTGCCAGACTTCATTTACCACAGACCCCTCATAAATGTTCATTTTGCTTGAACTGTTCCTAAAACAGTGCCCATGCATGCAACCCTGCACTCGATTCGAGGATGAATGAGAGAGAGGGGGAGAGAGAGAGAGAGAGAGAGAGAGAGTGAACTGGCTTATGATCCTTATGAAATAAGTGTGCACCAATCTTGTTCTTCCATTTCCGACGTTCCTCGGGCCATGGGTAGCCCAGGAATTGCGGATTATTTTTGAGCTGCACCAACCCTGATTGAGTAGCCAAACGCACAATACCTAATGAGACCCAACGTAGAGGCGAAGCTGCCAATACAAATAACCTGCGCACAGGAACTTTTTGCTTCTCAAGAGATGTTTCTGTGGGCCCTCATACAGTGATCGTGATGCCCCCGTGGAGGATCATGCATCCTGGGTTGACCCGACTGCCCTTATTGTGGGGTGCATTTTTCTGAGAAGCCGGAAGAAGAGAGAAAGCATGTTTCTTGCGCTCCCCTCCTTTGCTTGCAGGCGCTGACGGATAATGAGGGCTTTGCGCTGGTGGATGTCAGGCCCCCGGATGCCTATGAGGAGGCCCACCCAGCCGGATCCATCAATGTGCCCATGTACCAGCCCATTGACTGGAGCAAGCCCAGCCTAGGAAAGGTGAGCAGACAGGCATTGCAGTGTGGTGAGTCAGGTACTTGCAAATTACTACAAATAATGCCGGTCTGCATGTACACCTGGCCTCCTATATGCAGTACGCTTGGCTTGCAGGCGCACTCCATCAAAAAGTGTGTTCTTCGCCAGTATGCATGCTCTGTTGCTTTGCCCATGCTCTGGCAAGTTCTTTGCTTGTTGTAATGGAGTGCCTGCTCTGTGATGCCCAGACCCTTCTCGAGCTCCCCTCCCCATGCTCAGATTGCGCGCCTTCTCCCTCCCTGCATCCAGTGGCATATGCACTCCTTTCCATTGCTCTTGCAGGTTCTTAAGTTTATCGCATACTCCTCGAATGGTGTTGCGCCAGTGGAGCCCAACCCCCAGTTTGCTGAGCAGATGAAGCAGGTACAAGGGCAATATGATCCCAAGGAAGGAAAGGAAAACTGAGCCTAAGAAACACTTAAATCAGAGATCGGTATGTATGGCACGGAGTTGAAAGCCTCTTTAGCTTTGCCCTGTCGTGCTCTCTCTCAGGCTGTGACTTGCATCAAACACGGGGTGCTGATTGGCCTGCCGGACTTGCAAGGTTAACACCCACACTAGCTATCCGCTGTGTTCAAAAGCAAGCAATTTGTTACCAACAGGCCCTGTAAAAATACAGCCATATGTTCATAAGCTTTTTTCCATTTTCTGGTACAGTTTGTTTTTGGCACTGCTCAACCCAAAAACCTTATTGGATGTCAGCCAGGGGTACATTAATTGTCCCTATCATGTGCTAGGAGCTGCATGAGAGAGAGAAAGAATGAGTTGGCCAGCAGTATTCGCAGGTTTTCTGTGCTAGTGCTTGTGAATGTGAACGTGCCCGGACAGGTGGTGTAAAATAGTATGTCTATCATATTAAGCTCGCTCACCTTGCTGAGGTCTAACACACTCAAGATCAACTGCCTTAGTGGATTAACCAGACGCTATCAAATCTGGGGCTTAAGCATGGTGAGCACTGTACAGCTGTCCCGCACCTTTGCGCCAATGCTATAACCCACCCTAGTCTGCTGAGCACTCAATCCATTGACTAAATCATTGCAACTGCCCCGTGGGTCAAAGGCTTTGATTTAATGCTCCTCGACATTTCGCACAGCCAACGTGGTTTTTCTTTCTCTTCTTTTCTTTCCTTTTCTTTGCATTTTAATTCCTCGGGGTAGCATGGCCCCCTTCCTCAAGCAAGCCGTTGCACGCTTTGTACAGAGTCCATGGCCTTATCCAAGGCACATGGATAAAGTACATCCTGTTTCCAATCCACAAATGCACAAAACAGCGCATTGCAGACAGCTGAGCCTTTTGGCCGTGCAAACCCTTTGCATGCGTTGCCTGTCAGATTGAGCGGGTTGATGTGCTTCTCTGCCAGCACACAGCATGCTGCCACTTTGTACCTCAAGGAAACTGAAGATCGGCACAGCTCTGTGAGCCCCTCGGTGTTGCATGCGCTGCCATGGTCCATGCTGCAGTAACGTCAATGAAGCCGGCCGGACAGGGCTGGTACGCAATCATCCTCAAGTCCATCATGCTTTACCAACACACTCGTTGGCCACCTGGCAGGTGGCCTCCAGCAACAAGGGCATCATCACTCTTTGCGAGGCAGGAGGCACGCTGAAACCATCCACCAACTTCCCCTTTGGCAAGGCCTCTCGCTCCTTACAAGCCGCATACAGGTGAGCAGAACTTCACAACAAGGTGCGCACAAACACGGATGAGCTCCACAATTGCGTGAAGTGCATGCAGCCATGCAAAGATGCCCTGGGTATGAGTGATGCAGGGAGATGTGTACAGCTGTGCAAGCTGCCCGTGTATGCGCAAATGTTGCCCGTTCGGTTGCTGCTGACGAATGGCGTCGGTGCCAAGAACTCTGATCCTATGGCCTGCTTTTCAAGGCTATCTGAGAAAGAACAAGGCACGGCTACCAGGAAGCACCGGCCTCCCACTTCTTTCTCACAGCATTGATGCTCAAGTACCGAGCCTGCATGTAAGATGACCAGGCTGCACCAGAACGCACGAAACTCAGTACATATTGACACTCAGTGTTGAGCATGCATCTGAGAGGAGTAGACACTCATCGACACTACGCTTTCAGCCCGACTGTAGCATGAGTAGGCTCTCCTTGCTTTCCAAACCACATGGTAACAGCCACGCATTCATGTAGCCATCAAGCATGCACTTACACAAAAACTTGACCATTGTATCTCCAGGGCGCTAGCCCAAGGACTGTGTGACAACGTGTTCCATTTGGATCGTGGTGTTTACGGCTGGTACCAGGTGAGCGATTTTGATTGAATGGTTTTCTTGAATGTTTGAATTGGTTGCTGTGCATTTGCAGCTGGAGTTGGCTAGCAGGTGCTAGGCAGGATACAAAGGTTCAATGGTTGACAAATTTAAGGGTTGATGGGAAGCAAACCAAGCAAACACATGACACACTGCTTCAGAGGTACACAGTTCAGTAAGTCTCTTGGTTTTTGAAGTGGCATCTTTTTGGTGGTGGTTTTTTAAAGGGTGCAGGAGGAAGCCTGCTGCTGGCCTGGCCCTTTACATGAGTGCTGTTTGCAAAGGTGCCAGCGGTCAAACCTGAATGCTGCATGCTTTGATCAGCCCCAGCCATGTGCTCCAGGAGACCTCTATTGCAAAGGCACCTCGTCCTCCCCCCGACACTTGCTACGCAGCCCTGTTGCGCTGCTTTCCTGTGGTTGTTTTGATCCTGGCAATGAAACACTGCTGCTTGTAGGCTGATCTGGACTTTGAGGGCAGGGGCGAGTATAAGCCACAGATCGGACGGACGCCCATGGCCGCGCCAGAGCCCACACTAGGGGTGATCAGGTGGGAATGATGTGAGCGCCTGAGGCCATGCATGGGTTGGGGTGTGCGTAGGGCAAGGTTGTGCACAGCGTCTAATTGATGCGTGGGCGCCAAAGGCGCTCGCTCTAAGACTTTTTGCAAACTTGCAAAGCAGGCATCCCACCAGGCAGAGTGAACAAATGCTTACAATTTATGACTGCATACATTATGGACTTGTTTTAGGGTCCCTCACTTCAGGCCCTGAGACAGACAGCAGTCCTTGGTGAGCTATACTCAGCAGCAAGTTCAAGCATGGTGTGCAAAACGAAGTTCATTTTGTTTCCTCCTAACCTCCTCATGCGCGCGCGCGCGCGCACACACACGCACACACACACACACACACACACACACACACACACACACACACACACACACACACACACACACACACACATGTACACATGTATGTGTTCCCATTTGATTTGCATGTTCCAGGGAATCCACAAACTATGACCAGAGGGAGGGTGACAAGAAGTGATGAGGAGACGGCTCTTCTCCGCATTTAGATGCTGAAGCCTTGGTCTCCTTTTTCTGGATTTATATATACGAGTGGCTGTTAGTATCTTAATACCACTTCCCATGACAAGGTTTCCCAGTAGAGAGGAGCTCTCCACTCATTTTTGTGACTGTGACTATCTTACAAAGCTCAGGAAGGGAAAAGACAGATTTTTGGAGAAGAACAACTATCCAAAGAAATCCAAAAGCAAAAAGTGGAAGTCTGCGCAGGGCAGCAGCCAGTATGCATTTAGGATACATCTCACAATCAGCACTTGCACTAATACTGAGCGTATATGGGGTTGGCCTACAGCCCGAGACCCTGGCTAATCGGCTAGCAGTGAGTCCCACCAAGACTAAAACAGTGTCTCGGCCCTAGGTACCCTCTTCTTAATTGATGTGGGGAGTGTTTTCACTGCCTGCACAGTTATCCTTTTTTCTTTCGAGGAAAGAAAAGGGTTACAATGAGTTACAATGGGGTTTGACCTTCAGCCAGGTAGTTTGGCTGCTCAGTCTGCTCAACTGTTCCAACTGCACAAAAAATATCCATGAGATCGGAAATAAAACGACAAGTCTCATTATTTTGCTTCTGCAAGAAATGAATAGCATCCTCAGAGCTAGCTTGAGAATAGTAGAAAGTGCCTGAATCGTCCAGAAAAATTATATAAGACGAGGGGAAGTCAGAAAATGACTGTGCATGAGCCCTTTGAAGAGAACACACAGAAGCGCAAGAACAAAGGAACACCACATGCTTTTCATCTTGGAGTCCTTGTTCACATCTATCACAAGTTGATGAGTGCTCCTGCCGAAGTGATGTCTCAACTCTTAAGGTATGAGCATGTAAGCGAAAACGTGCTATGTTTCTTAGCGCGCTTGCCCAAATCAAGATGCAAATACCTGGGAACAGAAAAGGGCGCACCATGAACAGACAAGGGTCTCAAAGGAAGTGCCATCCAGTGATGATACTTGGCTAATTTGTTCGTGTGGTCACCATGTTCTGCCAAGGCATCAGCATTCCACACACCTCGCAGCCTTTTTCTCAGATCAACAACAAACTCCCTCATGACTATAGGCTGCCCTGACCGAACACAATGAGTAAACACCTTGCACCTGTCCAAGCCTGTGCAGGCAATTCTGAGGTCCAGCATTTATGGGAAAGGGTTACAAGGGAAAAAAAGGCCTCAGTCAAGACGTTTGACTGCTAGCCTGTTCATAAATACACATGAGATCATGAAGAAAAAAAGGAAGTTTGTTGTTATCCTGGTTTAGAAAAGTATTGATATCCTGGGAATTCACATGGTGAATGGTGCCTAGACAGGACATCCTGTGGGAGATGTGGAGGTGTAGGAAAGAGAAGTTGTGCTCAAAAAGTGAGGCATACTTTTGACGGAGAGAGCAGACCTGGGGATTGGAGCATCTGAACAACACATGTTTTTCATCTTGTATGTCATCAGAATCACAGATATCACAGACCGGAGAAGCACTATTGGACCAAGTAGCCCGTTCAACTCGGAGAGCGTGTACCCGCAGCCTGAATCTGGCAGTGTTGCGAATGACATGATGGGGAAGATCCAAGTACATGTATTTAGGCATTGTATAAGGTGGGTGAATGGCATGTGCATTTCTGACAGGGAGAGCGCACCATTGATGGTAAGTCAGCCGCTTACTGTTGCTTACTCTTGGATCAGGGGCTGTGAATTGGTTCCAATAGCCCAGGTGTCTAGATCTCAGGTCCACCACAAATTGACTGAGGTTCACAGGGTCACAAGCCATAATTTGACGTTTCATCAGATCCGAGTGAGCCAAAAAATCCAGCGCAGATAAGAGGTGGGACGTCCAACAAGAATCAGTCATGGAGCTAAGGCTGATGTCAGCATGGAGAACCTTTTTGAGGAGGAGACTGTTGCACTTAGTAAGCGAGTTGTAGAAGCGCATAGTGGCACGGAACCAATTGAACTGAAAAGGTTCAATGCCACATTCTCGTAGAATGCTCCAAGATGGTGTTGTGGATTTCACTCCAAGAAGGTTTCGCAAAACGTTCAGGATCCACTTCTGCAACAGGTTGTCCACTTCTGCGCCCTGCCGTAAGTAAGGAGTGGCCCAAATCTGGCTAGCATACATTCCTGCTGGGATAGCATACGTTTTCAAGAGCCAAATGAGCGCATGCAGCCGATTTGTAAGGTTGTGGTCGTGAGCAAAGGTTTTGACACGATAAGTCCCCGCCATGCATGGTTTCAGAGCAGCCTCAGCAGCAGTGGAAAGGTTGAGACGTTTGTCACAGACCATACCCAGATATTTAAAAGAATCAGTGTAGGGCAGGTTTTCACCATCATACAACAGTTGGGGAAGAGTGTCAGCTCTGGAATTGAAGCAGACGACCTCAGACTTTTTTGTGTTGACCGTCAGGCATTTTCTGGTTGCATAACCCTGCAACTTGTTTAACATGGCTTGCATGTGGGTGTGGTTGTTTGCAGTCAAAGCGAGGTCATCTGCATAGAGCATGTGAGAAACATGAAAATTTGGTAAGCCTGTCACCGCTCCTGTTTCCCCATTTGTGATGCAGCCAATGTCATTAATGTAGATTGAGAATAGGAGTGGTGACAGTGGGCACCCTTGTTTAACTCCATGCGTTGGCTGGACACTTGCCCGTTTATCTCCGTCAATAAGGATGTATTTGTCATCTCGGTAGAGGTCTTTAATGATGGAGATAAGCTGGCTGGGCATCTGGCATTTGTGTAAGTGTTCCCACAATCTGTCTCTGGGTATTGAGTCATATGCCTGTTTGAAATCAATAAAGGTGGCATATAAACGTGGGGAGCCTTGAGGTTGAAGTATCTGAGCTGCATGCTTTAGGTGCCTCAAAATAAAAAGTGGCTGTAAGGTGTTGCGGCCTGGGAAAAAGCCAAATTGACTGTCAGGAATAATGTTGTATTTTTCACACCAGTCTTGAACCATGGAGCGGAGGACATTTGTGTACAGGCGGTATAATGTGTTACTGACTGCAAGCATCCGGTAGTTTGAAGGATGTGTCACAGCGCCCTTTTTGAATATTGGAGCAAGTTTGGCAGCTTTCCATGATGAGGGGATGCGAGCAGTTTTGAGCATAAGCGTGAAGAGTTGTGAAATGTATGGAGCCAGCACATTGTGATGCTCAAGACCTCTGCCATGGCGTCTGGGGACAAGTTTGCACGCATGTTTTATGAAAGAAGGTAGGACTGTGTCAAAGCCAGGTGAAGAGGAACTGCTCATGTTGGAAATGTGCTTAGAGACAAGGGAGGTCAGCTCAGCTTCCCCAGGCAGATTGAAAGGGTGCGGGCCTGTGCCCCCGAATGCTTCACCATGCAAGCCATGAGTGTCATTGTTGGAAACAGAAGGATGGTAGAATAAGTTGTTGATATGATCCTGCCAGGCCTGCTCAGAAATAGGAGTGGTATGGGAGCTCACAGGCTTCTTCAGAAGTTTGTGTACAGCCGGGTCTTTCTGGAATAACTTGCGCATGAAATCTATAGCTCGAGTGCGGGTATATCGTCGCTTAGCACGCTGCAGAACAGCTCTGTACTCTCTGTGTAGTTGCTCACAAGCGTGCCTGGCTTGCCCAGTCTTCAATGCAATTGAAAAGGCCTTCTTTCTGGCTGCACACACATCATTGAACCACTCAGGCCGTTTGTGATTTCTGTTGCGCACCATTTGCTGAGAGCGAGGTCTAAGGGCAATCATACCAACATCCGGATGTCTGGCAGCATTAAAAATCCAAGACTTCAGGCAGGTACATGCTCTTTCAGCATCCTGATCTGTGACAGCGGATTCAAAAGCCTCCCTGCTTCTCTCATCCCCTTTAATGTGTGCAGCATAAGCTTGTGCTTTATCAGCCCTCCATCGAAATAGGTACCTCTCAGGAAAGTCCTGTAATGTCTCACCGGATTATGGGAAAGACTGCTCATTTCAACATCTGCTTGCAGTACCTTACTGAGTGTAGTGCTGTTGCTGCGCAGTTAAGCACTGTAAAACCTAACTGCTGCACGAAACCAATAGAACTGTAAAGGTTCATGCCCACACTCGCGCAGTACAGACCAAATAGGAGTGGTGCGCTTTACCCCAAGGATACGCTTCAATATGCACAGATGTACAGTTTGCAAAGGACAGTCCATTTCAGTTCCTTCTTTCATAAACGGGTTACAAGTTTGACCCACTGCTTGAAGATCGAGTCCTGTAATTGGTTGGGTGGTTCAAATATTTGTAATTAGTGTGGGTGTGCTGAAGTCTAGGACGAGAAACATGGAGTCAATCATTTCATGAGCTTTCCTTTTAAGACCCTTGTGCCTTTTTCCAGTTGTGTTAGTACCTGGAGAACCTACACATTTTCTGTGGTATTTTGAGCGCATGTTTCTCTCAGCAGTTGACACTTCCGAAGACAGCTTCTTTTTCAGACTGGTCTGGTTACAGGCCTCTGTGTTTCCGCTCAGCTGCCCTTGTAGGCAGATATAGCAATGTAACCTTACCTTACCTAGGACGAGAAACATGTTCTCTTCTATTACAATTGCTTTGAGTCGTGTGAGCTGCGCAGAAAATACAAGGACATGTCCGTTGATCTTTTTAAACCGATACATACTTTTGCCCAGCTTCCAAACACTGATTTTATTCCTTTCTTGGCAAGACTTCACATTATAACTGATCCTAAGATCAATGCTTTCCTAAATTAAGACTTGTACAGATTTTCAAAGTTTTGTCAGAGTTGGTTTCAATGTTTGGTGCTGGATGATAATGCTTCACCAGCAGCCGATCAGCGAGATTCTTGGGCTGTAGGCCAACCCCCTCGTAACCCCAAACTTCAGATCCCCATTAGCTCTTTTCTAGGTGTGTCTAGATAAGGTATGAGGGCCCTTTGGTGAGACCCTCAAAAGCGTGCTAGGTAGAACCTTTCCTTAATGCACACTTCCTTTTGGCTGGCATGGGCATTCCTTTCCCTCTCATTCCTTGCTTGGCCAGCAGCGCAGTAGAAATGGTTCCCAAAAATCACCTTCCTTACATGCATGATACGCCAATCTTGCAAAAGTGTCGATTACAGGAAAGTTGCGTCTTCCAATAAACAAAGAAATGGAGCCCAGGAGAGCGAAGCACATAGTTTTCAATTTTTTCACATGATAAGAAGTACATGCGCACAACATGCCGGGCCCTTTCTTTGCCTGACTCTTTCTTTTAATCCAAACTACATGGATGCATCTTACAACACTGATGCATGCTAATACCTGCGCCAAGTCAGTGAATTAATATGCACAAAGATGCAAACAAATGCACAGGGTCCTGCGTTACATTCGTCGATGCCCTCCTGTGAAAGGCAATTGGACATCAGAGACGAGGACATACAGGAACAAATCTAAGCCCTCTGTTTCTACATTGATCACTCAAGGGCAGGACATGGTCATCTAAAACACTGCTGCCAGCTTGCTCCCTCAAAATTTTTATGTTACATGCATCAGCAGGGAGAACCCCATCCAACAATTGTACAAAGCTGCAGAGTGAAATAGTGATGCATGGGCTTAACTTATTGATACAAAAGCGCACACATAGCTTCCATTGTCATGTTTGCTGCTGTACAAGCAGTTACCCTCACAAATGCTCATCTCCATGCAGATCCATGCAGCCCTCCTGCTGTTTCAGGGATGCCTGCCATATGAGTCGATTCCTGCTATTAAGCAAAACCTACATGTCAAACCCTCTGAAAAATCAAATCTTTGCAATCCTGCTTTTTCCTTTACAACGCGCACCCTTCCCTTGTCGCTTCTTTCCGTTTTGCAATTCCCTGTTCACTGGCTTTCTTGCCCCATTGTCAGCCTGTTGCTTGGCCTTGCGTTTTCCCTGGCCGCGCCTTGACTTTCCCCTGCTCCCTCCCTCTGCTGCTGCTGCTGCTGCTGCTGCTGCTGCTGCTGCTGCTGAGGATGGTTCAGGGCGGCCAGCGAATGGAGCCACAGCTGATGGACCTGAGGCTGAGGTCGGGGGACTGGCATGGCCGCCACTGCTACCAGAGGTTGGGCTCCAAGCACGAAGGGGGGTATCAGGGGTGGTAGCTTGCTTGGTAGCATGGGGATTTGCTTTGCGTTGATAAGCAATGCTGTTGGAAGGCGTGTGGGGGGCGGAGGATGTGAGGCGTGCATATGGGGGATGATGAGGGGCAGGGGAAGGGTGGGTGAGGATGAGGGCCAGGGCACGGGAACCGTCAGGCATGACAGCCAGCGCTGTGCAGGTGGTTCGGGGCGCTGCTGCAACCGCGGCTGCTGCTTGTTCAACTGTGCTCAGCTTCCTGAGCACAGAGCGAGCCGAGCGCACAGAAGCCAGAGCGCCAGGCTCAGCATAAAAATGCTGCTGGGCATGGAGCGCTGTAGTGGGTGCGCTCGGAAGCTCAGCCCTGTTCCAGGTGCCCAGGCGCCTCTGCTGGCACGGCACGGGGATGCCGATGCCTCTGCTGCGCACGCCTGACACCAGACCGCTGCCCCCTTCATCATCTTGTTTGCTCTTGCAGTGTAGCGCGGTGTGGGTGCTGGGCTGGCGGCTCGTGCGGTGATTGTCGCTGCCGAGGATGCCTGCCCAAGAGTCTGCTACCCTTCTGTCGGGGACCCAGGCCCCTCCTTCCTGTCCTCTTCCCCCCATCATCCTAGGTGCAGCAGGGAACAGCAGCGCGGCCCAGCTGCCCGTGCCCCACCACTGTCCCTCGCCTTGATCGTCATCGCCCCCGTCAGAGTGAGTGCTGATGTGGAAGTCGTGGAGATCTGGGAAAGCGCGGCCTTCAAATAGCTCATGCCGGCAGGCCACTCCGCTGCTGCCCGAGTGTGTCCTGCTAACCGGCAGACCCCTGCTGCCCAGGATGGCCACCTGCATGCTGCCCAACACCCTGCATGTCAAGCTGCTACTGCTGCTGCTGCTGACGACGACTGAGTGCGCCATGCTGCCTGGGGGCATGAGCTTCGTGTGTATCAGCTGTTGCGTGAGGCTAGTGCTGCTTGTGCTGCTGCATGCACCAGCCTTGTGCCCCCCATATGTCTTCTGCACAAGCCCACCGCCGAGCCTCTGCAGAAATCCGCTGCTGAGCCCTGTACTGTGCGTCACCGAGGGCGCTAGGGATGTGGTCAGGGCTGTGCGAGTAGGGCCAGAGCCTTCTGCCATGCCGGTTCCAGGGACTGAGCAAGGGGCGCAGCGAGGCAAACGAGCACTGGTACCTGCAACACTGCTGTACTGCTCATCGGTGGAGGAACAAGTGTCTGTTCCGGAGGGGACAGCAGCACACTGCTGCTGCTGGAAATGCTGCTGCCGCTGCCGCTGCTGCTGCAACAATGCCTGCTGCTGCGGGGGTGTGAGCGGGACAGAGGGTACTGGAGGTGGGGTGGGCGCGGGAGCTGGCGGGGTGGGTGAAGGGATGTGCGGTTGGGGGGAGGCAGGAGGAGGGGGGGGAGCATGCATGGTAGGGGATGGCGTGGTACCCAGCAGCCAAGTCAGGCCTAACAGCAGGGTCAATAACAGCAGAGTCCCAAATGCAGGTACCTCAGAGTCCCCACGCGCAGCCTCGGCACCCGGATCTGTCACTGCATCCTCAGCTGTGTTGGCGGATGCAGCAGCAGTGGTGGAGGGAAGGCAGGTGGGGGCAGGGGGAGGGGGGGGAGGGTCTGCTGCAAGGCAATCTAATGTAGCACCAGCAGCACCTGCAGCGAAAAGCGTGGGGAGGGGGAGCAAGCTCTTGAGTTCAGTTGCAAATGACAGATAGTTGAGCACAACCGCTTGCAGTGGCGCAAGAGGGGAGCAGGCTAGCTGTCCTTTTTAGGGTAAATGAGGCGGACCTCCAGCAGCAGCACCACCACCAACTGCCGCACATTAAAAGCTGTCGGGATGTTGATGAGTATTGGTGCACCAGTATGTGTACGTGCGTGCGTGCGTTTGTGTGTGTATGTGTATGTGTGTGTATGTGTGTGTATGTGTGTGCGTGCGTGTGTGTGTATGTGTGTGTGTATGTGTGTGTGTGTGTGTGTGCGCATGTGTGTGTGTGTGTGTGTGTGCGCGCACTACAGCACGAGCAAAGTCAACATTTGCTGCCAAAAGCTTGGCATTGAGAGGGCATGATTGTTGAAGCTTTTTGATTTGAACCACCAGCAGCCGTCAATGATCAGTGCAAGAAATATGACAGTTCCATCTGAGCCACAGCAAGCGGGGGGTTGGAGAGCAGCTGCTTCCACATGTCAAACGCAGCTAGGAACACGCAAATGCAACTCCACATGGCAAGCTGCGCTGCTACTATATGTGGCAGCTGGAATTGGGTGGAGGCAATCAACTGCAGCTCCCTTCCCTTGAGGGTCAACCCACTGAGGTGGCTCAAGAGTGTCATGTGGAGTGCAACACCCATCGCAGCCCTTGACCACGCACCTGAGCCTCTCAGTCTGTCATTTGGCACTGGAGAGGCAGGCCCTTGCTTCGGTAGTGCAGGCAGCACTGGCTCGGCTGGCAGGATGGCTGCTGCCGCTGGTGCTACTGCTGCTGCAGCTGCTGCTGCTGGTAGCAAGTCTGGTGTGGGGGCTGCCAGGCCTGGCTGTGATGCACAGCCGTATACAGGCTCTGCCCTCAGGCCCAGTTGTTGCTGCTGATGCTCAAGCTGCTCTAGATACACCTGCTGCTGCTGCTGCTCTGTTGTTGCTGGTGGCAGGGGAGGCGGGGCGGAGGAGAGGAGGGTGTGGCTTGCCAGCTCTGCCAGCAGGGTGCGCGTGGATGCATGCCGCGCGCTCAGGCTTCGTAGGGCGCCCTCGCTGGCAGACAGCGCAGAGTCTGCGATGTGTGTGTGTGTGTGTGTGTGTGTGTGTGTGTGTGTGTGTGTGTGCGCGCGTGCACGCGCGCCTGTGCAGGGTAGCACTCACAGAGGCATGTGCATGTGTTTCACCTCAAAAGTGATGCAATTTCTAGGTTTGCGTTTCACCACCTCGTGGTGAGCTCAGCCACACCTGATGGCCTTTGCATTACTACTGTTCCTCCCTGGAAAGGCAAAGCCCAGAAGGAGGGCACCACTGCATTTTCATCACCCAGTACATCGTAGCGGTGCAATGAAGTTGCTGAACCACAAACAGTCAGTGCTTTTTCGCCAGCGAGGCTCTCTTGATACGCATGCTAGATTGAAAACATGTACCTTACCTGTGCTCATTGCGTTTTGCCTGCCTAGCAAGAACAAGGCCAGCGATTGGTTTGTGGCCTTGACAGAAGCCGTGGTGATCCAGACCTAAGATTCATTTCTCAAACCGCAGCAGCAGGCTGCAGCAGTAGACCGCGGCAAGAGCAGCAGCAAGGTGTGACAGAGCAACACCCACCCGTATCCAGCACGCGTGCAGCCAGCGCATCCCGCTCCTGCTCCAGCGCTACCATAGAGGCCAACAACCCCGGGAGGGCATCACCGCCACTACCACTACTTCCGCCGCCGCCCTGCATCTGCTCGCCAAAGCTGTCACCATGCTGCTGGTGCTGCTGCTGGTGCTGCTCCTGCTGCTGCTGCTGCTGCTGCTGTGAACCCGTAGGGCTGTCCGCCACTTGTTCCTCAGCTCGCATGTCTTCATCGTCCTCTTTGCTCCAGGCACTGCCGCTGTCTTGCCCTGTGTTGCCGCCGCTATCACTGCTAGCCAGGTGTATCAACACCATACGCTCACCATGGCTGCATGCTGCGCCACCCTGCGTCAAGCTATGGCGTGGGCTTGCAGGACCTGAAAGGGCCACAGGTCCCACCTCAGGGGGGAATGGCTGCAGTGCTGAGGGCGCAGGTGGGGGCTGCATGGGGGCAGGTGTGCTCGCAAAGTAGTAGCTGGACGAGCCCAGGATCCAGTCCGCGGCGTAATCCTCCTCAGCGCTGGCTGCAGCCTGCATGCACGCAAAAAACACACATCATACGGTATGTGAGCTGAGATGGTGACGGCTGCTGTAACACTTGCCTGTTCGCGCAGGCAACACACTCTATCTGGCATGTGAGCTCAACAGATGGCTAGTGTCTAAACATTTTATTGTGTGTAGGCAGTACATTGTCCGTGGCATGAGCTGGGGCGGTCACAAAAGCTGCAAACATTTCTGCGTGCAGGCAGCGCACAGGGTCAAGAGCTGGGGCGGTCAGTGGAATGTGTATGGCATGCATGAGCTGAGGCGGTCACAAGCCCCAAATTGTGTTTGGAGGCAGCCTTGCGAGGATGCTCCTCCTCCCACTTGTGACTGCAGGATGAACTACTTGGGTCCAGCCCAGATACACACACAATGGTGCATGTACAGATGTGCATGTGCGCATTGCATAGAATGTGTGCACGCAAGTGTGTCCGGCCCTGTTCACGGCAGCATAAAGGCGTGTAAGTAGGCAGGAAGTTTTGCCCCTTGTATAGTCAAAACCAAGGACATGGTGTAGTTTAACTGAGGTGAGCTAACAATGCTGAAAGCTTGTTCAGAAGCCACCTCAAGAGCCACCCCAGGGGCTTCATACTTTTGATGCGCAAGGCTTCCAGGAAATCTTAGCATCCCTGCAGAAGCTGCACTGGGTTGCAAGTAAAAAAAAACTGGCATAAGTCATCCTTTCCTTTCCTAATAACTGCAGAGGAACGTCCACTCTTCTGCCTGTGTGAACTGGTCCCTGCAGCTGGACCCGCCTTTTCAGCACCATGAAGCGATAGATGCTTTCTGCATGCTTCAATGAGTGCCCTAAGCATCCAAGCAAGTTGTAGTGCCTCGAGCATAAAAGATTGCTATAATTGTGGCATGTGGAGGTTTAAAGTGTGGCTAGAAAGCGACTTTTGCATTCATTTTTGCGTTAAGCATTATATTCTCAAACTTGCTCCAAGTGACCTGCACTTCAAGACTGAAGTTCTGCACTCAGCACCATCTATAATCATGCTGCAATGCCAAGGTGGCCACCTGCTGCGAGCTGGCGGTGGGCTCTTTTGGGGGGTGCTTCAAAGCAAGCCAAGAGAAGTGCCGATGATAGGGAACGGCCTTTGATTGACATTTAATGAAATTGAGGCTCGTCAGCTGGGTCTTAATGTGGGGTTTGAAATCCAAATTTTCGTTTCATTCAAGTTTTCTCTGACAGCCACAGATGCAAGGATACAACTTTGCAGAGGGGGTCAGCTGAGACCCGAAATTGCCTGTTTTTAACATGCTCCCCGCATATACGCTCCCAAAATGGCAGCTTTGAAACTTGGTTTCATCTAGTAGCCTGTTTTTCTAGCATTAAGGTCTCAAAACTGGCAGTTTGGGCGCACATGCATACATAGCCGCGGCATGAACCCTAGTTTTCGACACCAAAACTCCACATCTGACACCCACAGCACAAATTGGGTGAATTTTAGTGATATGAAGTCCTTGTAAGAAATGATTCTCATTGCAAAAAATGGATTGAAAAGACTCAGTGGTTGGTGTTATGTGGCGATTTCAATCATTTCCTTAAAGAAAACCACCGAGTTATGGTTTACGTGCCCCATGTGAACTTCAGCCCAGTCTATATAATCATAGAGGGCGATCTACACACATCTTAGCACATGCTCTGGTAGCTTGTATCGCCAGCTACACTACAGAGCTAAATTTGTGAAAATCAGATGAAGTGGCTGTGAGTGAGGGCACTCTAAATGCAAAAAAAGGAGCATATTTGGGCACATGCTTAGCTGACCCCCTCTGCAAAATTTGTGTTGCAGTTATCGGAACGAAACTTAAAAAGGCAGAATGAGGGAAAGCAGGCAGCAAGCAGACTCACAAACCCAACTTAAATAGTTTGTTAGAAACATCAGTAAAACATAAGTGAATCCGTAGGATGTGTCTCCACAAGCAAAGTGTCTGGAGAAATGAGCTCCATAGATTTTGCTTAGTCCAGCAGCTCATCCCTGGCGCCCAGCATGGCAGCCTGCGGCGCCAAAGCTGCTGCTGATAACCCCA
Source organism: Dunaliella primolecta (assembly GCA_914767535.2). NCBI lineage: Eukaryota > Viridiplantae > Chlorophyta > Chlorophyceae > Chlamydomonadales > Dunaliellaceae > Dunaliella > Dunaliella primolecta. The sequence goes on along the minus strand of OU611754.1, from coordinate 15,412,923 downwards.
GGCGTCAACCAGGCTTGCAGGGGGGGAGCTTTGGGGAGCGTCGAGGTGGAGGGCATCTATATTCAAATAAGTGTGTGTGCAGAAGGAAGGACCTCCATAAGCTTGCCCACGTTGCAAGCTCATTCCAAAGCGTTGGCACCGAGCTGTGAGGTTCTGGGATGCTTCAATACAAATGTATATGAGGTCAAGCAGTGGCCTGGTCGGAAATCAGCAGACTGGTTTGCATCAACCTGAGGCTTGGATGGAATCAGCAGACTGGTCTGTCCCCTTAGGCCCCGGTCACACTGGCGGGATCACCCCCCGGTATCACCCCCCCTGACCAGGGGGAGGGGGGGGGGCAGATCAGGGATCAGGGGTCGGGACCACCTGATGAAAAAAATCCAAGCTAAGTAAATACGGCACAAGGAATTTAGTGGAACGCTCAAAGAATTTTTTTTCCGCAAAAACTAAAAATCCGACCCCTGATTCCGGGGGGTGATCCCGTGGGATGATCCCGCCAGTGTGACCGGGGCCTTAATAACAGTATTTCTCAGATCCAGCTGGGGAGCTCCTGGCTGAAGTCTGGCCTAACATTTCACCAACATTGTGGGTATACAAAGTGATGCATGATACTTTCTGGTCGCAATTTATTTAAGCGATCGAGAAATAAAGGGATCCTTTTTTGTCCTTTTTTAATGAAATTATTACCTCATCATAAAGCTTTTTCTGGGATACCCTGCACCGCACCGCACAGCACCCTCTTAGCACCTCGTCGTAAAACAAAAAAAAGCTATCCAAAGCACTCTTCAGACCCCAAAATGGTGCAGGAATGGGCAAGCCATGTGTGGAACACGGCAACTCCTCTTCCTTTTTAGGCCAATTGAAGGAGGGAGGTTGTGAGGAGGGGAAAACATACAAGAAGTAGAAAAAAAGGGAAAAGGTCGGGCAAGGTTTGGGAACGTTGCTGCAAACGCTCTCTATGTTTTGATTCTTGCTTTCTGCGCGGAACTGAATTCGCAGCTTTATAGTGCACAACCACTGTTGCAGGGAGAGTACCAGCTGTAGGCACCAGCTGGAGGGTAAAA
>OU611754.1:15269359-15406859 GCA_914767535.2 Dunaliella primolecta | reverse complement strand
CTCAAAGCCAGGTCATGGAGCCGGGTGCTTCCAATAACCCTCCAGATTCCCATTAGAAAAGAACAACTACGTAGGCAGTGAAACACTCCCAACATCAATTAAGGAAAGGGGGCCACATTGGTGAACAGACCGTATGACCCACCCACCACAAATTAGAATCTTGTTTTTGTAGCTTCGTGGTGGAGGGGATTTGTGGCTCTTGGAGCCAATGTGTCCCCTTTTCCTTAATTGATGTAGGGAGTGTTCTCACTGCCTACATAGTTTTTCTTTTCCTTTTTTTCAGGGCAGCGATAGGATTTTACAACTCTCTTCTGTGTTGCAACAGTATGATTGTGAAACAGCCTCACTAATCGCGTGAGACAGCCTCACCAACTAAATGGAAACCAGTGGCACGTGCACTTGATTGAGATCAAGTACTGCGAAGACACAAGGCCTGGACAACAGCTGGAGGCGGCACAGCGGCAACACGCAGGCCTCTGCAAATTTGTTAATGCTAAAGTAGTGACCCTTCACACCATCCTCCTGGGTGTTGGTGGGACCTGCTATAGAGAGCATACCCCGAACCAGTTTAAACAACTGGGACTTTACCAACAGCGTGCCTTGAAACTCGCTCGCAATCTGCATGCCCATTCTGTTCGGTGTGCTCATAAACTTGTTACCACTAGGCGTGCTATTGAGAACAAAAACACTTCTCACAGCCAGGTTCTGAAGCCGGGTGCTTCCAGTAACTTACATATGAACTCTCCAGACCCCCATTAACACTTCTTGTTTTAAAACTTTGTGGTGGAGGGGACACACGGCTCTTTGGATCCGATGTGTCTCCTTTTCCTTAATTGATGTAGGGGGAGTTTTATCTACCTGCGTTGTTTTTCCTTTCTTTTCTTGTGAGGAAGGGTTGCAGGCTGATAGGGTGCTGAGCAATACTCCAGGTGAAATGTTGGACATCTGAAGTCTTGACTGCATTTGGGGGTTGCAAAGGAGTGAGCTATATGAATATTTTGTACGTTATGGGTCGGTGATCAATGTTAAGGAGTTTGCAGCAGACTTGCGCACACGGCTGCGTCGGGTCTGGAATGATTTGGACAGCGTTGAGCCTAGGGGTCACAACCACAAGCGGACTACTTATCATTGCTGGTTTGCTTCTCCTTTGAATCCTATGAGTGCTGAGGCTGCGCCTTACAAGGCCCCTAGATATCTTCACTTGGATTTGGGAAGACATGTGCAGCAAAACATTTATCGTTTTAGGCTGAGGACCCACACAATGAGAGTAGAGAGAGCTTGTTGGCAGACTGGTTAGAATGGTCACTGTAATTTATGTGATCTGCAAGATTTGCAATACGAGAAACACGCCCTTTTTCCTGTGCAATTGTGCTGGCATTTGTGCTCTTTGGGACAAGCATGCACATCTCTTCTTTGAGACTTCTCCACAGATAAGTGTTTCCCTCGGTCCTACTGGTTTTTAGTCACAGGCACGTTTTTGCTTCAGCTGAGGTGCCCTTGTAGGAAGGTACAGCTATGTAATCCTATCCTATCCTATCCAATGAGAACGTTCGTCATTTTCTTGGGCAAGGTTCGAATCAAATGCAACACTTTCTTTCTGGAATAATGGTTTTTTTGCTGGCAGAGACCAGAAGGCTAAGCAGTCAAACCACATTTTCTGACATTTCCTGCAATCCTGATGGAGTGCAAGGGGATACACTTTGCATGCTGGTTTCATGGAGAGTGACGGTTTGTGCGATTCTTCATAGAAATTGACACTTTTGAACTCAGCATTAGGACTTGTCTCCTTCTCCAATTGACACAAGATTGGTTTGGTTTGGTTACAGGAACTTATTGCTTCAGCAAGGCTGCCCTTCTAGGCAGGTGCAGCTATGCAACCCTGTCCTATCCTATCCTTAACCACCTGGCTGAAGGCCAACCCCCCCATGTAAACTAGACTATCTGGCTTCATTCGAAGGCTGAGCAGACAACTACCTGGCTGAAAGCTCAATCCCTACTTATTTCATGCTTACGCCTTTCCGGTCACAATCTTCGAGTGGAAACCCAACGGCATCATGGAAATAGGTGACCATACGAGCTTAGAATTTGCAACAAATGCGATTGGCACACTGTACAAGACAAAGAGCATATTATCCTGGATTGCCCATCTCAGGATTTAACAGAACCGCGCACTCAGTTCCAGCACCTTTTTAGCTCTGCACCACCAAGCAGTGCATCATGCCTTAGAGACTTCACAAACCAGGCTGATGTCCTAGGATTAGCCAAGTTCGTGTCTGCATGCCTGAAACACTGTGACTGAGCCTCTAGCTATTTTTGTCTTAAATTGGACTGGTTTGGTTACAGGCATGTTCTGCTTCAGCTAAGCTGCCCCCGCAGGCAGGTACAGCTATGTAACCCTTCCCAACTTGGGATCCATTGAATGGATTCTCTGTTTGACTGATTCAGTCCTGGAAAGGAAAGGGTTTCCTTTCCTTTCTTTTCTGATTCAGTCCTGTGTCAATCAAACATAATTGTCAATCTGTGGACCAGCAAGCCATACAGCCAAACCAACTCACTGAGGGTCAAATTCCATTAATTTAAATTTTGACGTCCAACTCACATTGACACATTCGTGCATGTCTTGACTGCCAATCTTCTTGCAGTGGTAATTCTGTGAGTTGAGCATCTTTTCTGGCCAGGTCTGGGTACAGGCCTCAGTGTACCCACTCAGCTGCCCTTCTAGGCAAATATAGCGATGTAATTTTACCTTGCAGTAGTCCTTGCGTCTAGGCATCTCTTGCCTGCACACGTTACATCATGTATGACATTGTCCTTATATTCTGCCCAAATATTTCTACTTTGATTTACCCAAACACATTGTCCGCAGTGTGGCTCGATTTCGTTTTCGTGTCCATACCTTGAAAATCGAGCAGGCCACATGGGATGACATTGTTTCCCCTACTTGTGATCTATATGATGCCCAAGATGGTGTGCAGGATGAACAACACGCTCTTTCCAAATGCACTCATTCCCATGTTTGTTCTCTTCGGCTTAAATATGCTTCCTTATTTTTTGGTCCTCCCCTCTCTTTATCTCACTCTTTCAGAAGGGTGGCTCCCTACGTACCTGGCATTCACCATGTACCGTCTAATCATGTCTCTCCTTTCTTAAATCAAAGCAATAACACGCTTTTTCCTTTCCTACATGAATGATTGCTTTTTAATGAGCAGGCTAGCAGTCAACTGCTTTGACTGGAGGCCTTCTTTTCTCCTGTAATCTCTACCTTGAGTGTAGGCCAAAATGTGCTTCATGGTTCTCCAGCTCGACCTTGCCCATTTCGTATTGGATTTGTGTGTGGAATGTTACGTTGAGCACTTTGAATGAGCTAAGCCACACGTATCTTGCATATGCAAAACACAGCACTTGAACAAAACGGAAACAAGCACAGCATGGCATACAGCAGTTTTCTTTTTAAACTTCTTTTAGAAGCTTGTTTACTTGTTAACCTTGTGATAGCTGGTTGGGAATGTTTCACCAGCGACTGATCAGCCAGATATTCGGGCTGTAGGTTAACCAATGCAAAAACCTGTAAACCCTGTAACCTCTAGGTCCTATAGGAGCCTATAGTCATGAGGGAGTTTGTTGTTGATCTGAGAAAAAGGCTGCAAGGTGTGTGGAATGCTGATGCCATGGCAGAACATGGTGACCACACGAACAAATTAGCCAAGTATCATCACTGGATGGCACTTCCTTTGAGACCCTTGTCTGTTCATGGTGCGCCCTTTTCTGTCCCCAGGTATTTGCATCTTGATTTGGGCAAGCACGCGCTAAGAAACATAGCACGTTTTCGCTTACATGCTCATACTTTAAGAGTTGAGACATCACTTTGGCAGGAGCACTCGTTAACTTGTGATAGATGTGAACAAGGACTCCAAGATGAAAAGCATGCGGTGTTCCTTTGTTCTTGCGCTTCTGTGTGTTCTCTTCGAAGGGCTTATGCACAGTTATTTTCTGACTTCCCCTCGTCTTAAATAATTTTTCTGGACGATTCAGGCACTTTCTACTATTCTCAAGCTAACTCTGAGGATGCTATTCATTTCTTGCAGAAGCAAAATAATGAGACTTATCGTTTTATTTCCAATCTCATGGATGTTTTTTGTGCAGTTGGAACAGTTGAGCAGACCAAGCAGCCAAACTACCTGGCTGAAGGTCGAACCCCATTGTAACTCATTGTTGTATGCTGATGATCTCACATTGCTTTCCAATGAGCCAGGTGCTCTTCAAACCATCATGATGTTAAGCAGGCTGAATGTGTATGCTAGGAAGAAGCATCTCGTTATCAACACCTTAAAGTCAGAGGTTGTGCACTTCAACTCAAAAGGAATCAATCTCCCTGTTTTTACGATTGGCAGTGACACTCTTGCTCATAAGGACTCGTTTAAATATCTTGGCATGATGTTTTACAGGACCTTGAACATGGCTAAATCGGCAGAAAATGCAGCTCGTGCTATGCTTACATCTGCTTATAGGATTCGTCGTTTTGTACGTGAGCACACACTTGCAGATAGGCCGCATGCTTCCTTGTGGCTTGCAAAGACGTATGTTATTCCAGCTGGTATGTACGCGAGTCAGGTGTGGGGTACAGGTTTCATGCAGGCCGGCAAGAGTTCTCTAGTGCTCTGCAAACTTTGCATCTGAATTTCTTGAAAGGTACCTTGGGTGTGAAGCGAACTACCACTAACTGGGCTGTTTTGAGAGAATGTGGGCATCAACCACTGCAGTACTATTGGTTTAGAGCTGCAGTCAAGCTGTACAACAGCATGCTTGGTACAAATAGTAGTACTCTACGCCGTGTTATGCAAGCCGATTTGAAGTTACAACCTAAGGATGACAAGTGCTGGACAGCGCAGTTAATTCAAGCCTTCCAAGGTTTGCGTGGTTCTGAAATTTTTGAGCAGGCTGTGAGGTCAGGAGGTGCCATTTCCATGAATGATTTTAGTGCAGACTTGAGGTACAGATTGCAAGGAGTTTGGAGAGAAGCCGAGTCAGTGGATCCAAGGGAAAACAACAATAAACTAGCTACTTACCAAGCTTGGTTTGCTACTCCTTTTGCTTGCAACGCTCGCCAAACCTATGCACCCTTGCCTTGGTATCTTTTTTTGGATTTGCCTAAGCAAGTTTTGCGTAATGTGAGCAGGTTCCGGCTTCGTGCTCATACTTTGAAAGTTGAATCGGCTGTTTGGCAGGATGATGGTACCTCTGTGTGTGACAGGTGTCCTTGCAACCAAACTCAAGATGAAGCACATGTCCTTTTTAACTGTACTGATGAACACGTTTGTTCTCTGTGCCGCAAGTATCAAATGCTTTTTGAACCTTACTTCCAGGATATTGTTGAGATGCAACCTTTTTTACTGCATCAAGTGAGCTCTCAATTTGTTTATCAGTTCCTTCATCAGCGAAACGCAAAGCTTTTCCTTTTTGTGTCTGAGCTTATGGATATATTTTTGGCTGGCAGAGACCAGCCACAAGCCGATCAGCCAAACGACCTGGCTGAAGGTCACCCCCCATTGTAACCATTGTAACCTCTAGGTCCTCTTCCATTGCACACATCCTCAGGTGGTCTCTCTCCGCAGGAAATATGCTCCCTTGTTCTCACAGGCAGAATCTCATGATGTGTCTACTTTTTTGAACCAGAACAACAACAAACTTCCTTATTTCCTTCATGGATTGATTGCCTTTTATGAGCAGGCTAGTGGTCGCACTTCTTAACTGAAGGCCTGATCCTTGTAAACCTTGTAACCTCTAGGCATCTCTTGAACTGGACAGAGTGTTCCACCCTCAAACAGTCAGACACTTTAACAGAAGGCATTTTGCTGCAATCTGTAACCCGTACTTTCATTAAGTGAGCAGCAATTCTAGTTGGCAATCGCCACGTGCAATGGGAACCTGAGTCTCCAAAATTGCCTTGACGAACACAGCTCGAAGGCAAGTTGCATCATCTCTCCTTCTTCCTCCTTTATCTGTGGGTGCCAGGAAAAAATATTCCTGGAAAAACGAAACACTGCCCGTTTTTTCCACTTATTCCATGCACATGCAAACTTCCATATTCAAAACCTCAAACCACTCGCCCCTCAGCGAGCACATATTGCATTTTATAATATCAATTCACAAGTTCGGATCCAAATCAAGCACGAAGCAAAACATCGGCAAATAAATTAACCCATCAGCACAACTGCAGCCAGCAAGAACCCATTTCCTAAGGAACTGATCAACTACAACGACATTCCCAGCCCTGGACCAGAGCACAGGAGTACAGAGGACAGAGGCCTACCGGGGTTGATTGGACTCCGAAAAAAAGCTCCTTTCCTACAGCCCGCAAAAGGAATTCGCCATGTCCTGTGCAAATCGGGTACAGGCCCAATGGAGCGCCACGCTCTTTTCCCTCAAACAAATTTCTATGCACATCTGCTTCTGAACAACCTATGCAAATTACACAATTGCGCACACACTCGCAAATACGCAAACACTGATGCTTTTGACACTACTGCCAAGAGTGATTGTTGGGGGCCTGCTCGCCTGCCTCAGGTGCTGCAGTTGTTGCAGCAACCAGCACTGAATTCGCATGGCCGCTGCCAGACGCAGAGGATGCAATTGTGCCAGGTGTCCCAGCGGAGCTGCCCAAAGCATTTAACCCGCCCCCCCCAAACACTGCATTATTCAAGCCGCCCCCCCCGAACGCCATGGCCCCCCCGCCCCCCCCAAAGCTTGAACCCCCGCTCAGCCTCCGGCCTTGGCCACCCGCTGACACTGCACTCTCCCCATTACCCCGTGCCAGTGACACCAGGAGCGGGTTTATCGTGGTGTGTGGCGCAGAGGCAGAGGAGGGCGCGGCAGCGAGGAGCGCTTTTTGGGCTGCGTCAGAGGCGGGGGCGCCTGCACCTGTGCCCGTCCCCGTCCACGAGCCTGCTGATCCTGATGGCATTGTCAGGGTCGACTCAGAGCCCGGAGCACCGCGACCCTGTGAGGCAAAGCCACCGGGGCCTTGGCCAGCAGCCAGCAGCTCTTGCGGGAGCTGGCCGGAGCTGCCGACCGGCAGGCTGGTCAGCTTTCCGCTGTGTGAGGTGGTGCTGGGAAAGGGGTGCGCAGGGATGGGCTGGCGCTCGTTGCTGCGGCGCGCTTTGTGTGGGGAGTGCGTGGGCGTGTCGTCCTGCAGGCGGCGAGCAGTTTGGCAAGGCCAGAAACAACGGGGTTGTGAGAAAACATAAATGAAGCTCGGGATTGAAAAGCAGGACAAAGGGGACGCTTCATGAAGACTCATATCCTTGTGGCCACTGTCGCAAATGGATGTGGCCAGGCAAAGCAGGTTTTTTTGTCTGTTGACAATGGAGCTCCTTCAGATGTGTCTACAGATACAAGCAGCCCAAAAGAAGGGACTGCTCTCCTTGTTTGACATCACAATGCAAGAGGCTGTAGACGTGGCCAGCAAGCTCATCACAGAATAGCACACTCAACGCACCCTGTCTAATGATTCATTGGAGGAAGAAGCCTGCATGCTACGGTCCCCTCGTCCGCCTTCAGAGGCTGGGGGTTCAGAGCCTCCCATTTCCAACTGCACGTGTGCATGCATGCATGTAAATTGATGCGCGTCAGTACATGCCAGCGTGTGTCAGTGTATGGAGCAAAGCACACAGGCTTGTGCACATCAATTGCACTTGTATCAGCGGCAAGCTAGGCGCTCGTTTGCGCCTTTGAACAGAAAGGAGGTGCTGCTAAGATAAGCCGGGTCTCCGCTCAGAACCACAAAGCCTCTTATTGCCCTGCAGCAAAGCGCGCAGCAGTTCTCACGCGCATTCAAGCCCTTCAGGAGTACAACTGGAGCTATTACACACATTGGCCGCATAGCACCGGGCATCCTGGTAGCCGACCACCAGCACTCAGCTTGGCCATTTGTAGGGTTGGCCAAATCCATCAACATACACATATACTTTAGGATATCCTTGCCAAAAAGCTGAAACCTACAATATGTTCATACGGGATTGGCCGACCCTAGCCCTTTGCCTGGCTGCTTGAAATCCGAACGTTGACCATGAACAGCTCTCACATCACAGGTGACATGCTCACACACTTCTGAAAGTAGGACATGCGAGGAAAGACAAGTGGTGAAAGCGTCGCAAGCGACACTGAATCAAAGCCAGTCCTTCCTGACGCAGAGGTGACAATAACATGCAGTTCCTGGGGCAACAACAGGGCTCTCCTGCTGCAGAACATGCCATGTTAATGCATGCATGCGTGCATGCGTGGCTGTGTGCGCCATGCAAGCTGCCATTCATTGCTTACTCACTCCCCCTAGGCAACCAGCAGCAGACTAAACACCAGAGGCTTCCTGATCCACACACTCGGGTCAGGTATCCAAGTCACGCTCCTCGTCACACCAGCGAACCTCCATGCCTTCACCTCTCTATTCACGGAGCAACTGACACCATCAATAGAGCATGAATAAGGTATCCCATTGCAATTGGAATGATGCAAATCTGTTGGTTCAGCAGCAAGCTGGAATGGTACACAGGTGGACTGTTAAGTCCCTGGAATGGGCACCCCCAGACCCCGGGCCCAGCAAGGGTATCCAAAAAAGTTCTCTCATGGAGTTTATGTCAACTAGGGCTGTTTTGGGGGCCCAAGGCGACCGGGCCAGAAAGTCAGAACCAGAACTTTGTGGAATTTCTGCTCCCAACATTTGCTACACCTTAGGCCAACAAAACTTGGCAGCCCCAATTACGTGTTTTGCTTGGCAAGCATGCCAAGTTTCAGGGTGGATGTTAGGCTGGCTGGCTCAGGCCAAGAACTGCCTGCAAAACTTGTTGCAGACGTTTCTACAGCACCAGCCACTGCCTCCCACGGCCCCCTGTCACTGCAGGGCTGCCCAAACTTTTTATTTGGGAGGGTAGCCAAAGTTTCAGGGGGTTGCATTGAGCGGGCACCCCCGGCAGCCAGGTGTGGATTTTACCGGAAGCCGGCAAATCTAGGGGCTCACACCCCATGACTGGAGCTTTGCCAAAGAGCAGAAACAGAAAGCAGCACGCACCTCGCCACACATGGGGTCCCAGTCGGGGGCAGGGCTGGTGCTGCTGCTCGTGTTCTTCTCCCCGCCCCAGCGCCCTCCACCTCGGCTGCTGTTGTTGCTGCTGCGCTGCTGCGGCAGCTGCAACGGTGGCGGCTGATGCAGGGGCACTTGAGTCTGCTGCTGGTGCTCCTGCAATGGACCGTCTGCAGGCGGGCTTTCGCACATGGCGGCATCACTCCCCCCTCCTCCACCTGCCGCCCCAGCCATGCTGGATTGATAATGCTGCTGTAGCAGATGGTGGTGTTGGTGGTTGTGCTGCAGCTGCTGCTGCTGCTGATGATGATGATGGTGGTGCACTTCCTCATCCGTCTGATTTTGGCTGCGTCCATCCCCCATGACCAGGTCCATGGCCGTGGCGCCTGGGGGAGGGAGTAGCACTGTGGGAGGGGCAGTGGGTTGCTCCTGCTGGGGCTGGGGCTGCTGCTGCTGCTGCTGCTGGGGTTGGCCCAGCAGCAGAGACATAAGCGGGTTGAGGGAGGTGCTGCTGTCCGGGGGTGAGGCGGGGATGCTTTGTGAGGGGTCGCTACTGGAGGGTGCACCTCGGCCTGCACGGCGCATGCTACTTCGACGCTGCCGTGGCTGCTGCTCCTGCTGCTGCTGTTGCTGCTGGGAGAACTGCTGCTGTTGCTGCAATGGATGCGACAGTTGCTGCAGCTGCGGCTGGTAATGCTGCTGCTGGGGCAAGGGCTGCTGGACGTCCTGCATCGAACTTGGAGCCTGCTGCCCTCCCTGGAGCTGCTGCTGCTGCTGCTGCTGCTGCTGCTGTGCAGAGTTCAGGTGGCCGAGGAGCAGATTGCTGGTCATGGACTGCGCAACAGTGCTGGGGCTGGGGGGCATGCTCTGCGAGTGCTGCTGCTGCTGCTGGAAGGTTGCAAGCTGTGCACGCTGCAGGGGGGAGAGCAGGAAAGAAGCCGAGGGGGTGGTGCCCAGCACCACCCCTGTTCCTCCCAACCCACTCAATCCGTACACTCCCTCGTCTCCCCCTCCTGCCCCAATGCCAACCCCAGGCAGTTGCTGCTGCTGCTGCTGCTGTTGTTGCTGCCTGTATAACAGCTGTTGTTGTTGCTGTTGCTGTTGCTGCTGCAGGTGCTGCGCAGCTGCCATTGCAGCGCTGATTGCAGTTGGCTGGCCGGCAGGCAGTGGCTGCGCAAACGCGGCTGGGCCGCCACCTCCCACACTAGTGTTCATCCCCACCAGGCTGCTGCTGGGATTGAAGGTGCTGCTGTTGCCGACAGCGACCCCTGCCATGGGTGCATGGCCCTGGCTGGCAGCATTGGCCAAGGACAGGGAAGCAGGGGTGAGGGCGGGGGGGGGCCGTGGAGCCAGCAGCAGCAAGCAAGGGATTAGTGAGGGCAGTGGGGGCGCCGCCGGACACGGCAGCAGCAGCAGCAGCAGCAGCGACTGCCGCGGCTGTCAGCGCAGAGGGGTCTGAGGAGAATGTGGCGGCTAGGAGAGGGTTGTAGGTGGCTGCTGGGCTGGTGAAAGGGGGGCTCGTGTGCATGGCAGAGAGGCCTGTGGTGCTGAGCGGAAGTTGCTGCTGATGATTTTGCTGGCTATGCTGCTGCTGCTGCTGCTGCTGCTGCTGCTGCTGCAGTTGCTGCTTGGAAGCACTGGCATAGGCAAGGGGGAGGTTATAGGCGGCAGAGGCTGAACCAGGGTTGGCAAGAGAGGTGGGCAGAGACATGGGCGAGGAGAAGGGCGGCAGTGTGCTGGTCAGGCCTTGCATGGGCGCAGACAGCTGTTGCATGGTGGCCAGCGCAACAGCATGCGCGTGCGCATGGGCCTGTGCGGAAAAGGCAGCACTGAGCGGCGGCCGCGCAGCAGCAGGTGGTGCTGGCGGGGCATGCGGCACGCCAGAGGCGGCGGCGGCTGCCAACACCTGCGACAGCGGCGGCTGTGAGATTGCGGCAAGGAAGCCGGTGGACGTGACGAGGGCGTGCAAGTGCTGCTGCTGCTGCTGCTTGGCCAGGGTGCTGGAGAGGGCGGCAGAGAAGGCGGGGCTCCCGTAGGGGGGGATGCTGCCAGACTGCGCGGCCAGCAGCAGGGCATGCTGCTGCTGCTGCTGCTGCTGTTGCTGCTGCTGTAACTGGTCCAGCTGTGGCTGCTGCTGTGGCTGTGGCTGCTGCTGTTGCTGCTGCATGAGCTGCAGCTGGGAGGGCGGTGGGGGGGGCTGGTGCTTGGCAGGCGTGGAGCTTAGCATGAAGGAGCCATAATATGGCGACGTCCCCAGCAGCGCTTGCTGCTGCTGCTGCTGCTGCTGTACTGCCTGCACCATGGCGTGCTGTGCACCCCCGCCAGCCCCTGCTGCTGAGTACGCATGGCTAGGCACGCCCTGACCCATACGCGGGAGGGAAGGGGCATGCGTGGTGGGTGTGCTCCCCATCAAGTGCTGCTGCTGCTGGTCGAGGCCAGCTGCAACAGTGCCTTGAGGTCCCACCCTGTTGCCAGCTTGTAACACAGGAATGGAGCCAGTGGCGCCGGAGCCGCCACCCTGACCTGATGCCGCTGCTGCCAGAGCAGACGCTGCCGTGCCAGAGGTATGTGCTGAGCGCATTGCACCTGCGGCTGCTGCCGCTGCTGCTGCTGCGTTGGGGTCGGTGGGTTGGGTGATGGTGGAAGCGGAGGCAGTGGGAGGAGGGACCAGGGGTCGCACCAGGGGGTCTGTGCGTGTGTATGTGTGTGTGTGTGTGTGTGTGTGTGTGTGTGTGTGTGTGTGTGTGTGTGTGTGTGTGTGTGTGTGCGTGTGTATGTGTGTATGTGTGTGTGTGCGCGGTGCGTAGTGCGTTGTGCGTGGTGTGTGTGTGTGTGTGTGCGCGTGCGTGGTGCGTAGTGCGTTGTGCGTGGTGTGTGTGTGTGTGTGCGCGTGCGTGGTGCGTAGTGCGTTGTGCGTGGTGTGTGTGTGCGCGTGCGTGGTGCTTAGTGCGTTGTGTGTGGTGTGTGTGTGTGTGTGTGCGCGTGCGTGGTGCGTAGTGCGTTGCGCGTGGTGTGTGTGTGCGCGTGTGCATGTGTGTTTGTGTGTGTGTGTGTGTATGTGTGTGTGTGGGTGTGCGCGCGCGCGCGTGCATGTGCACGCAACACTGACAGGAGTGCAAGCACGTCTTTTGATGGATTTGTCCCTGACCAAGCGCTTGGTATGCGCGCATAAGAGAGTGAGCTTTTATTGAGGCAAGCAACAGCATGCTTGCATGCATCAGCAAATGAGCTCGGAGCAAGGGCTTATGTCCTCCTCAATTTTCTCTTCCAGCCTCCTGGCCCATGCGTTTCACGGCGTGAATAGGCCTGGATCCTGCCTATTCAGCACTGCCATATGCAGAGGTATAACCAGCTACCCAGCCCTTCAAGAGGGCCAGGGATTGTGCAAAAGGTGCAGAGCTACGTCTCATTGCCACTGAAAGCGAGAGCAAGCACAGCAATTGCATAATGTGAGGGGGAGCCTTGGGGGCAAGCACTGCTTTCAGGCTACAACAAAGATACCAATCAGCACAGCAGATGGGTCAGCCTACCTGGTTGCGGCTGGTAGGGCCCTCTGAAGGGCGCCCCACGCACGAAAGGATGCCCCGCAGCTTGCCTGGGCGTCCAGCGAGTGCGGGGGTCCACATCCAATACGCCACGCAGGAAATCAGTGAAGGACTCGCGTGAAAGGCGCTCCCGCGCAATGTCCTCGTCCTGCCGCAGCATGCACGCGTGCAAACACAGGCGCAGTTTGCTGGCTTTAAAACGAAGGACGAGAGGGCATGCACTCATACAGGCATCCTTACTGCTCCTCTGGGACTAAAGAAGTGCTGACATGTAGGAGGAGTTCAGAGGTAGGAAAAAGGAGGACGGATAGCATGGGGAAGGTGAGGCCTATTGCCAGGCATGCACATGAGAGTTTCAAGTAAAGCCCTGGCGGCGGAGAGCACCAAGTGACATGGACAAGGATGGAAAAAAGCTGGTGAGATGCAATAAACAAGCAAGGCTTCTTCCGGATGAGTTGTGAAAGGAACCGGAGGAACACCTATCATTGTATTGATTGTGCTTGATATTGAAATTGAAGGAACTGCTGCTGCGGCGGCGGCGGCTGCTGCTCATGATAATGATGATGATGATGGTGGAAGTTACGTATCAAAGTTTCGCTGAGGGCCTCTGAGCTGCTGAGGGACATAAGAAAAAGCTGTCCCTAACTGCTCCTGCTTTCGCTGAAACGACTGGAAGCACTTCTCAAGGTCCTTGAGGTCCATTTGAGAGCCTCAGAGCTCTAAAATTCCATTAGCAACAGCAACCGCAGCACCATGCCATGGAAACGTGTACAAACACTCAGTATCACACTGTACACACTGTCTGCCCTCAGTAACCACGTGCATACCAACGCCAAAACACACACACACATCACGCCCTTCTCAAACACACCCGCAGCCCTGTCCGCATGGGGTAGTTGGCGATGATGTCTGCCAGCAACGTGTGCGCAAAGTAGCGCTTGCCCACCGCCGCCTTGACGCCGTTCTTGGCCTCAAACTCGGCCTGGCTCAGCAGCTGGAAGCAGGGGGCTGAGGGGCCCTGCCTGCCGCTGGCGCTCCCAGGTCCAGGGTTGCCCAGCGCCTCCCTACCCAGCCCCGCCTTTGCAGCAGCACCCATGAAGCCCTGCCCAGGCACAGAGGAGGCCATCATACCACCCAGGCTGCCGCTCATGCTGCCATAGCTTGAGGCCATGAGCCCCTGCTGCTGCTGCTGCTGCTGCTGCTGCTGCTGCTGGATGGACGCGCCGGCCATCATGAGGCCGGCCCCGCCCTGTGTGTGTGTGTGTGTGTGTGTGTGTGTGTGTGTGTGTGTGTGTGCGCGCGCGCGCGCGTGTGTGTGTGTGTGACCTGAAACATACCTTGTTAAAGCAAAAGCACCATCAGGGATGGGAGCAGCCAGTCAACGAGCGGGGCCATTGTTTGGGGTGCTTTTGCATGGCCTAGGTGGCAATGGACAGATGTAACAAAGCAGCAGAATAACCCAATGGTCTAGGATGTTATCCTATGTTCGCATTTTCATTTTTACGCATTACAATGTGATTCCGTGTGTATAAGCTTTACATAGCTTGGCATCTATTTCCCTTTCACACAACTTTCTTTCCCTCAACTTTCGTTTCTATGCTGTCATCATTCCGTTCCTGCCTGATAAGTTTTCAAAATCTTCGTCCTCGTCACAACCATGCCTGAACACCGTGTAATATCTAATTATATCATAACGGCATATTGCAATATTGTTCGTCTTGCACCATGCTCCGTATTCATGATAAAAAAGACCACTGTGCATGCAGCATTCAGTCCTCAACCAAAACCCTGGACCATCCTGCACACCTGATGCTGCACAGTGGTGCTGGGCCTCATACTGCTCGTGCACGTATTGAATTATTTTAGTCCCCCTTACACACTAGACAAGTCAGCACCAGAAACGTTAGCTTGCCTCAAAGAAGCACTTCCAGGCACACACCTCCGTCTGCCTTCCCAACCCACCTCCTCACCCCCACCCACATATGCCCCTCATGGCAACAATGAGACCACGCCATCTCACGCCACTCTGATGGAGTCGCTGCACTCAATCCCTGTACCTCAACATACAAATGCACCCACCCATTCCGACACCTGTACCTGACGGGGCACGGAGGAGCCCATGAGGTCCAGCATAGCGCTGTTGGTGTCGCAACGGTCCAAGCCGTCTGTGCCGTTTGAGGGGGCCACGCGCTTGAAGTACTTGCCTGGGTGCAGCAGGACATGCAGTGCATTGCATCTCACATCACATCACCACAGAGCTCGCCATGTCAAAGAGAGCCTCATCACACGTGTTGATCCTGTTCCGCTTCACTGCACCTCAAACTAAACCAAGTCATATGTGCGCTGCATGGACAATCAAAGCTCCACCCTGTCATGGCAGGAAGAGAAATATGTAACTTTGTTCTGTCTCGCCAGCTCCCTCAGACCTCCTGAGACCAATGCTCATCCTAAGGCACGTTCCCATTCTTAATACTTCTATCGTTTGTCACAAATGAATCTGCTTTGCGTTCCGGTTATTTGCGAACAGTACACTTCATTGGGGTTTCTGAGGATCCACTGCTTACCAAAAAACTGTTAAGGGCAGTACAAAACAAGATACACCTCCTTCAACAAGGCCATGCATGCGATGGAAATCAATCACACAACACACGCACGTGCGCGCGCGCACACACACACATGCACGCACGCACGCACGCACGCACGCACACACACACACACACACACACACACACACACACACACACACACACACACACACACACACACACCTGCGTGCTTGGCCTCTGCCAGTAACCACTGGGGTGGGGGGCCGATCGTTTCAGTGATGCGAGCCAGCAGATCAAACTCAGAGGCACCTGACAGAGGGACCAAGCAACAAGAGGTCAACAGCAAATGACAGAGTGGAATGATCTGGGAACTCGGGCCAGCCAGGCCACATTGACACTTGCTGAAGGATAGCAGCATGACACATGTTTGTTCCTGAACCACATGCATTCCTCGCCACCGCCTTGCCTGCTGCACACGCACCTGATGCTGCAGCTCGGCTCCTGAAAATGTGCATCCCTTCAACAATGGCTCACTTCTGAACAAGAGTGCGTTCCTTCAACAATGGCTCACTTTCGAACAAGAGTGCGTTCCTTCAACAATGGCTCACTTCTGAACAAGAGTGCGTTCCTCCAACAGTGGCTTGCTTTCAACACTGACGCAAGCAACCTGGGAGACGCATCCATGCATGCATGGTGGACCCAGGACAAATGCCCGTGACCGGCTTCACAAGACAGCAGCATCATCCATCCAGATTACGCTGCCACGATGGCTTTGCCACAACTTGTGAGTACACACAGCAATCCTCCTCCTGAATGCGGACAGATCAGGCCATGAGGAGGCCTGCCTCGTTGCAGCCAAGCAAGGATTGCAGCTCTCTAACACAACACCACATGCTGGCCACGTGCAGGATGGTTATCAGCACGCGCTCAACTACTGCTCTTGTTCCTTGCTCACCCTCACTCCCTTTTGAAGGCACTCCAGGTTCTAGGGCAAACCTGGGCTGAGCATGCAACGTACCTGGGAAAAGGGGCAGCCCCAGGAACAGCTCAGCTGCCACACAGCCCAGAGACCACACGTCAATGGCCATGTTGTAGGAGTTAATGCCCAGCACCACTTCTGGGGATCGGTAGAACCTGAGGGAAGGGTGAGCACGACATTGTTTGTTTAAGGAGGTTAATTATGGTGGGCCACTGAGACAAGCGGTGCTGCAATAGCGGTTGTAGTGGGCACGCCTGGGCCTTGAGGGCGCCTCTATCCTCATTGCATGCGTCGCTTCAGTTTCATGCGCGAGAAAGACGAGCACAAGGTGACGTTAAAATGCAGCTGACAAACGCTTCAAACCTAGGCGCACAAACCACCACCAAGCCTGCTTGAGCGCACACAGAGCCTATTGAGCTCAAATGAAACCACCCACATCATCCGCACCAACACATGGACTGCACATCTGCCTTCACACCTGCTCTGGATGTAGCTGTACACCGTGCGATTCTCGAAGCAGGCAGAGCCAAAGTCGATGAGCTTGATGGCACCACTCTACAGGGCAGGCAGGCAGCGGCAAATCACGCAGCTAATGATTTGGCAGGGCATCAATGGTTGACTGTAGAGCTGTACAAAAGTGGCCCTCAGCAGGCTTGAACGTGCAAGCAACAAGCTTCATGCTTCACCCGCAATGCGGGTGACACATCAACGGATGAAGACAAACAGGTGACCCTACTCTAGCCTGCACGCGGGTAAACTTTTGCAAGCGCAAGAGCTCCTAACTCAAGTGCTCTACGGTCACTACCTGTAAAAGGTGTGTATAGGGTCGAGTAAAAAGGGTTGAGCATCCGGCAAAGGAAGCTCTGAAAAGGGTAAGAAGGGGCCCTGGATAGGCTCTGTTGAGCCTGCTTTGTCAAATGCACAACCCTCTGTACCCAATCCAAGGTGTGAGGGTCAGCAGATGCACGGTGGATAGTGGAGGCGCACCTGGGGGCTCATGAGCAGGATGTTCTCAGGCTTCAGGTCACAGTGGATGATGCCGGCGTCGCGCAGCACAGCAAGAGAGTCCAGCAACTGGCGCAGGAACATCTGCGCTCGTGATGGAATGCGTGTGAAGCAACATGTTGCTTGCATGCTTGTGCGTCACTGCGCTTGTGTGCCCACGTGTATGTGCACCTGAGAGCATACTGACTGCACGAGGATGCTCCACAACATGAACCCTCGCGTCTGAGATTGCCCTGCACAGCTTCATGGATTCAGGAACATCCTTGATTACAGTAGGTGAAATGGCTGCCGGTGCCCTTGACCTTTCTTAATCACTACCCAAATGAAAAGTCAATTGCGCCAAGCCGAGTCTTTCTGCCGAAGCGCTTGAGCATCCTTGACAAAAAGGCACTCAAATCATAAATCCACCCAACCCTCCACAGTCTGACACGTACAGGCTTTCAAGACGCACACAACACACATGTGCACAGGCGCGCGCATACATTGCAAGCACCCCACCTGCACCAGACTCAGGCTGAGGCCCCTGAATGCATTGCGCTTGAGGAGCTCAAACAGGTTCACATCCAGGCGCTCAAACACCAGGCACAAGTGCTTGCGGAAGAGGAAGAAGTCAATCATGCGCACGATGTGGCGCTCATCGCGCGGGTCGCAGCGCGTGTTGAGCAGCTGCAGCAGACCAATCTCCACGCGCGCCTGTGCATATGAGTATGAAGGCAAGGTCCATAGGTCATGGCGCCAATGGCAGCATGGGCAGGGGTGCAGGGGGAAGTATCTTGTTCGACGACATGACAGAGCGTGTTAGCCTGTCGTTCTGAACAGACAACAGGGTGGGCAAGACTGCACGCACGGAGGAAAAACAAAGGGAGCATAAGGCACAGCGCAGGTGGGCTGGCAAAGGATGTGTCATTGGCCTACACATGCATGCATCCAGCACTGTATTTTACACTCTGGGTGGTGGTGGTGGTGGTGGTGACTGGCGACTGCGCTACATAATCTGCCACACTTTCACTCTGTTTTGGGTGGGCAATGGTGGCAATTGCTGCAGAACCAAGCTGTAACCGATTGGCATGGCCTCTGTGCAGAAGCGACACAGAGCAAACGATAATGGTCCAAGCTTGAATCGACAAAGACTGCATGTGGGTTAGGACTGCTACCCTCCACAGCAAACCCATGCTCTTGTGACTGTCAGCACAGCCACTGGTACATGTGCTTATCACAGTGAGTTGTTGGCGCCAGACTGTCGAAGACAATAAAAGGTAACAGAAAAGGTATTTGCATACAGCTTTTCTACGTGGCTGATGCCCAGCGAGCTCAGTCGTTAATCATATCTACCACAAAGGTTATGAAAACCGATTCCAAGGGACACGCAGCGCAGCCATATCCAGGAAAGCAGGTTTTCCTGCGAGGCACACAAACCCTTATCTGTCAGCCAACTCACAAGCACCAGCTCCCCTGCTTTCCTATGTGTCCTTCGGGACATACGTTTGAATTGAAACGATACAGAAAATTAGCACGGCCCCTGCTTGCCTCCATAGTATGCGCATGACATGCAAGCAGGCACACCTGGTGGTAGTAGGCAGGCTGGTTCTTGATGACCTTCACGGCCACGGCCTTGCCAAAGTCCTCAGACCAGCAGCTGACTACCTGGCCGAAGGTGCCCTGCACGCAGATGAAAAATAATTGATTAAACAATAAATAAGTGAATAAGTATTGATCCAAATTAAGTTGCATTCATTGGTATTGCCCTGCTTGCAACATCTAAGTACATGCGTGAGCAAAAAGCATGGATACACTAGCAAGCATTCAACAACAATGCTGGGATGCTGTGTTTGCATTTGTGTTATTGGATGCCACTCGATCAGTACAACTCAGCTGCCTTCCACGGAATGCGCCTTGCATAACATGCATAATATGCATAACCAACGCCACACTGTTGTGTTATTGCAAAGGCCTGTGACACCTGAAACGCCATGCACAACAGACACGCGGAAGAGAGGAGCAGCACTCACACCTCTTCGGCCATCTCTGGAGCCCCCTGCTGCCTGCTGAGCTGCGCAGGGGTTGCTGCTGGGGCACGCGCGCGCGCACGCGCACACACACACACACACACACACACACACACACACACACACACACACACACACACACACACGTACGCACACACACCTGGCCCAGCATCTCCTGGATGGTGTAGGTGCGGCTGGTACCGTTGCTTGGGTTGTTGTGCACAAGCACATCGGACACATACAGCACAAGGTCGCTGTGCTCGTTGTCATGGCCGTCATTCTTCACACCCTCGCTGGGCTTTGTCAGTGCGCGCTTGGGGTTGGCCTGCTGTGTGTACTGGAAGTCATGGTTGGTGGCCTGCATGGCCACCAAAATTTGGTTAGGCCTATTGCACATTCATGAGCCTAAAGCACACTCATATGCTCTGGCCTAGCGTGGCACAAGCCAGAGTCAGCGTGCTTCGTAGAGCAGGACATATTTATGAACTAGGGGTTTGGTTGTGCAAACCACCGACACAGTCCTTAAGCAACAGAAAACTTTTAGTCTCATAGCACTTCAACTTGCCACCAGGATAGCAACAGGGTGGGTCTTCTGTTGCCGCAACTTGCGAGGTAGACTTCAAATTGTTTTCCTCTCACTCATCATGGAACGGGCTTAGAATGATTCAATCCTGGTGGAATCTTATTCTGTTACCTCATAATGAATCATTATATTGATGACTGAAAGACTCTTATGTTAAGCACTCGTATGCAGACACACTTACAAGCAGTTGTGCGCACATGCTTTCAAGCAGTATGTGTTCTCAGCAAACAGGATGAGCTGCAGGTGCTCCCACATCCTCGTAAAAAAATGACAGCGCCTCACATAACCTTGCCGCTTCATCTCTTATGCATGGGCAAGGACAGTGCAGAAACCTACATCCCTCCATGAACCTTGGTAGAGCAGAGTCAAGGTATTGTTTGACAACAACTTTGCCAGAGAACAGCAAGAAAACGGTGATACGTAGTGCTCCGTGGCTGAACACACGGGTATGCAGAAGTGACATGCCTATCTCTGCTGTAAATAGCCTCCACATAATGGAAAAGCGTCTGGGAAGCTGCACATGTTGACATACCTGGTAGGTGTTGACAAGCTGTGTGGTGACCTTGTTAATAACAGACGCCCCTGCCCCCGCTCCCAGACTTTTCTGCTGCTGCTGCTGCTGCTGCTGCTGCTGCTGCTGTAGTTGCTGCTGCTGCAGGCCAGTTCCAGGAAGACCCACATCTCCTGATTTTGCTGGACCACTCCCATTACTTCCCAGAACATTGCCCTGCATTTGCTGTTGTGTGAGTAGCGACTGCTGCGGATGCTGCTGCTCCTGCTGCTGCTGCTGCTGCAGCTGTGATTGCTGGGCTGCCAGCGGAGCAGCGTAGCGGTGGAAGGCGCTGGGGTAGGAGGTTGTACTAGCTGAGCTTACATCCCCGGCTTGTTGAACAGGACCTGCTCCATCCGCATGGATCCCTGCAGCTGGACCTGCACTTACAACCATACCTGGGCCTTGCTGATGCTGCATCGCCCAAGCACTGCTGCCCGCTGCCATGACGCTTGTGGATTGAGTGTCAGTGTCCCCTACCTGCTGTGCTCGTGCTCTCCCTGCTGCGGGACTGCTGGTCTCCATGTCCAGGTGACCTACATTGTGCTGTTCTTCCACGTCCCAAGAGTACAGCAGGTCCTCAGTGAGGGAGCTATCAGGTGGGCTGGGCAGGGTTAGGGGTGCCTTACACTGCCTGACCAGGAATAACCTTGTGCCTTCGAGCTGCCACGGTCTTGTGTGCACAAGCTACAGCCAAACTTTGCTGCCTAACAATCTCCAGCAAAGCTACTGCACGCCCGGTCCTCCTCAGCTCGCTGCAAACAGGGAGCATGAGTGAAAGGAGCGTTGAACACGCGTCCGTGACCTGCGCGAGCTCAAAAAATAGAGCATGAATAAATGTTGTTTGGCGTGCTGGCGAGGGAAAGGGGGAAAGGGCGAGTACGAATGGTTACATAGGAGGAGAGGAAGCTGGTCTGGGAGGGGGAAAGGCTCCGATTACAGAAACACACAGACCATCAGACTGATGCAAGCCCTGTGTCTCTCAAGAGAACAGGGGTGCATGGCTTGCTTGGGTCCAGACAGGACGGGGAAGGAGGATGAAGGAGACATTCACATTCATCCTGCGATCTACGCACTGCACATGCCAAGCACGCAGAGCCAGGCTCTGATGCTCAGGACCCAGGCCCCAAGCCACAAGTCTAACAAGTAAAATGGAATGATGCAACATGTTGTGGGCCAGTGTATACATGCAACAAGCAGGCATCTGCCTCAGAGCAGAGGCAACAAAAAGTGCACAGGCGCGCCCAGTTGCCCCGCTACTCCCCAACACAAAGCTATAGTGGAGCATGCCTTTGGAGGAGAGGGTTTGTGCTTGATGGTACGGCCGTACCTGTCCACTCCACTCAAATGGGCAACTTGACTCTCACAAGGCTGTGCTTGCTCCCGGAAGCAGAGGCAGACTGGGTATCTTTGGATAAAATTAGTTGTATGCTACCGGTATGTATAAACATGAACTTAATCCATTCCATCGCGGGAGCCTTTTGTTTCGTTATTTTGCCAACTGATATTCCGAGGATGGTGTTGAAATTAAGTAACTTTTAATCAAACTGCAAGATTAATACGTAGGTCCCCTGAACGCACAGTCCAGCAGAGATAACATGGTGTGCAATTCCTCCAGCGATGCGGTAACAAAATTCAAACTCAAAATTAAAGCTTCTTACTAAGAAATTTTCGTGTTTATGTTCAAGGGAAACAAGGGAATACACACACTGTGCATCGGCCCCATGCATGGCCAACACGTGGCCAACAGTCACAGAGAGGAAAAAGCACACAAACTGCAGCTGATCCAATGAATTCCTATCTGCAGCTTCTATTCGCATACCTGCACCCTCCATATCTGCTTCGCTACCATGCATGCATATATAAATATGTGTGTGTGCATGTATGTATATACTGCAAAACCTAAACATATTCTTTTTTTGGTAAAACCAATTAGGTTCTTTTGATCTTGAAGACTCCGAGGACAAGTCTGATAAGTCTGGTTGATGTATGAGCTGACAAAAGAGCTCTATAATTGTCGGTTATCTTACATCAGCATGGGTGACCTTGCCAGCAGGTGCATGTGTAAGTGCTTGGGAAGATCACTGTTTCAAACACACAATTCAATTGGCAATCTGTACGAAAGCATGCTTGGTACAAATAGTAGTACTCTACGCCGTGTTATGCAAGCCGATTTGAAGTTACAACCTAAGGATGACAAGTGCTGGACAGCGCAGTTAATTCAAGCCTTCCAAGGTTTGCGTGGTTCTGAAAATTTTGAGCAGGCTGTGAGGTCAGGAGGTGCCATTTCCATGAATGATTTTAGTCCAGACTTGAGGTACAGATCGCAAGGAGTTTGGAGAGAAGCTGAGTCAGTGGATCCAAGGGGAAACAACAATGAACTAGCTACTTACCAAGCTTGGTTTGCTACTCCTTTTGCTTGCAACGCTCGCCAAACCTATGCACCCCTGCCTTGGTATCTTTTTTTGGATTTGCCTAAGCAAGTTATGCGTAATGTGAGCAGGTTCCGGCTTCGTGCTCAAACTTTGAAAGTTGAATCGGCTGTTTGGCAGGATGATGGTGCCTCTGTGTGTGACAGGTGTCCTTGCAACCAAACTCAAGATGAAGCACATGTCCTTTTTAACTGTACTGATGGACACGTTTGTTCTCTGCGCCGCAAGTATCAAGTGCTTTTTGAACCTTACTTCCAGGATATTCTTGAGACCCAACCTTTTTTACTGCATCAAGTGAGCTCTCAATTTGTTTATCAGTTCCTTCATCAGCGAAACACAAAGTTTTTCTTTTTTGTGTCTGAGCTTATGGATTTATTTTTGGCTGGCAGAGACCAGCCACAAGCCGATCAGCCAAACGACCTGGCTGAAGGTAACCCCCCCATTGTAACCATTAATTGGCATGGACAGCAGGCACCACAATTGAAAGGAAGGCAAGCTCACGTTAGTTGATCACAAAACAAAGTAACATGGTGAAGTAGAATCACAAGGTGGAAGTATCTGTTCAAGGACAGTGTGCATTAAAACCCAACAGTCTGAGCTAGTACAAACATTGAGTCCCACCTACTAAGAAGCAAACTGGGAGCAATTAATCTCCTACGGATCCAGCATGCTGTTGGCCATCCGTCCAGACTTGCGCCTTGCTCTCCTGTAAGCAGCCCTTACAGTAGGACCCCCCCCTTGTTTTGACTGCTAAATTGGGTGGTATGTTTAATTTTGTACCGTACAGCTTGTTGGCCATTTCGCAATGTTAAAAGTTTTTTTAACAGTGCGTAACAATTTTGTTTTTGAGGGGGTGCGTAATGGGTGCGCAATGTACAATAACAATTTAAATTTTTGATTTGCAACAGCAGGCAGAATTCTGGCCCTGTGATGTTGACCCCGCAAAGTACAAAGCAAAGCAATCCCCCTGCACCAAACCCTGGCCACTGCTATTTTTATGTTCCTCCCTTTTTTGGGTAAGTACATGATAACTAATCCCTATTCCTAACTTATCGTTGCCGATCCTCACCTCTGTTTTAAACTTGGAACCATCACACGTACCAATCTTTGCAACAACGGCCCTCAACCCTGCCCCAACCAGGATATACCTCTATCCCAGTACACATGGGGCCCAAAAATTATTGCAGTCTGGAACACAGCAACAAGGATCCATCTAAACAACATGTCTGTTGAACCAAAATCCAGCTTGGCTACAGGGCCTGGCTGCAGCTATACCAGAAGCAATTTGGAAGTTGCGCAGCGTTGGCAACCACACTACTCTTAATACCATGCATACTTGAAAGAAAGAAAGAAAAAAAGAAAGAAAGAAAGAAAGAAAGAAAGAAAGAAAGAAAGAAAGAAAGAAGGAAAGAAAGAAAGAAAGAAGGAAAGAAAGAAAGAAAAAAAGAAAGAAAGAAAGAAAGAAAGAAAGAAAGAAAGAAAGAAAGAAAGAAGGAAAGAAAGAAAGAAAGAAGGAAAGAAAGAAAGAAAGAAAGAAAGAAAGAAAGAAAGAAAGAAAGAAAGAAAGAAAGAAAGAAAGAAAGAAAGAAAGAAAGAAAGAAAGAAAGAAAGAAAGAAAGAAAGAAAGAAAGAAAGAAAGAAAGAAAGAAAGAAAGAAAGAAAGAAAGAAAGAAAGAAAGAAAGAAAGAAAGAAAGAAAGAAAAAAGACTACGCAGTCCAAGTCTGGCCGTGTGCGCTAAGGAAAGATCGCCTGTCCTGAAAGGCAGAGCCTTATCACAGACCGAGAGGAGCAGGAAGCACGGAAGTCTACTCCAGCTACGTAGTGCTGACAACCACTTTACTCTCAATACAATGCATGCCGACATGCCTGGATCCATTAATTGCTAATGGCTCCTCTCTGACAAAAAAGAAATATCTAGAAATCCAACCTATCCACACATAAATAATCAGGAAAAGCTCTCTGTACCTAACCAACCTAGTCCAACCCTCGTGCTCAAAGTCCCTGACTGGAGGACATGGCCGTGCACTGATGGTAGCTGTCATATCCAGAATGGCAAACCAAGAATTGGAGCAGGCGTCTACTGCCCTCTCACTGACAGCAAAGATTTTGTTGAGGGATTACCAACACCATATGTCGAGCTGATTCAGCAACAATAGCTGCTGCTATCACGCACTCTTATTCACACATTGCTTCAGACAGTATCGCCCCTCTTCTTCAAATATGTAAACAACTAATTTACCCTGAGAAGCACAAACATCACATTCAAGAGGACTCAAAAATCATATATCTACTCTCATTAGCAACTCGCAAACCATTTATTTATGTCATGCTGGGATTGCTGGTAACGAATGTGCAGATGCTATTGCAAAATATCAGGCAAGCCAAGCCAATAAAAGCGTGGCTGATACTGGGATCCCTGGCGCAGGCCCTGGCGGAAATCTATTTTCTCAATTATTTTGGTTAGCCAAGTATGAAAAAAGAGAGCCTACTGCAGGCACGTCCACAGCTCCTACACCCAATCCTAAAATCACCTACCTCCCATTCTTCAAAATGCTCTCAAATCTCATATGCATACAAAACACAGACTGGATATGCCAACTCCAAAACAGGCTACTACTCATACTAACAGAGTTTGTTACCACATGTCGAGAAGAAATTCAGCAATGCCTTTAGAAACATGCCTTGTATATCCTCAGATATTACTATGACTGTGACTGACAGTGGTGTTTGGGGGAATGGGATGTACGGCATAGTATGATTTTTAAAAGAAAAAAAGAGTTATTTTGGTAGGGGAGTTATGTGGGCGAGGCAGTGCAAGGCAGGAAGAGGAGAGTCCAAGCCCGCAAGCGCATGGCTGACACCCCGCCAGACCCTCATTATTAGTCTCTTGTCGGCTCCCAGCTCACTTTAGTCCAGGCCTGTGAGCCTCAGTTGTGAGGCCCTCGCTAATTGTTGTAATGGTTACAATGGGGTTGACCTTCAGCCAGGTCGTTTTGGCTGATCGGCTTGTGGCTGGTCCCAGCCAGCCAGAATTAAATCCATAAGCTTTGACGCAAAAAAGAAAAGCCTAGTATTTTGCTGATGAAGGAATTGAGAAACAATTCGAAGAGGTTGCGTCTCAGAGAAATCCTGGAAATAAGGTTCACGGCACAAAGAATAAACTTGTTCATCAGCACAGCTAGAAATAGCATGCGCTTCACCTCGAGTTCAATTGCAAAGACACCTATCACACATAAAGGTTCCATCCTGTTTGTTCTCTTCGGCTTAAATACGCTTCCTTATTTTCTGGTCCTCTCCTCTCTTTATCTCACTCTTCTAATAGCGTGGCTCCCTACGTACCTGACATTCGCCGTGTACAGTCTTATCATATTTCTTCTTTCTTAAATCAAAGCAATACAAGCTTTTTCCTTTTCTAAATGAATTATTGCTTTTTTATGAGCAGGCTGGCAGTCAATCGTTTTGACTGGAGGCCTTCTCTCGTAACCATCCTGCCAGACGGCCCATTCAACTTTCAAAATATGAGGCCAAAGCTAGCTTGCTAGTTAGGGAACCTTTCCTTAATGCACGCGTACGTTGCCGGACCTGGCTTGCGTACTCTTTATTTTCTTTTCTTTTCTGGCATAGTTGAGCCTCTGCCAGCTATTGTAAGAAAGAAAAGAAAAGAAAAGAAAAACTACGTGGACAGAGGAAACTTTCCCTACATTAATTAAGGAAAAGGAGACACATTGGCTCAAAAGAGCCAGCTATTGTAATAGTAGCCTATCAGCAGAGCCAAGCGTGCGCCTTTCAAAGGCAAGACAAAGTTTGTCAAATATGTTTTCACATTGTCTGTCAGATTGTTGAGGTAGTGGGTTGCAGCATAGTGACCACTGCTGGGTCACTCTCACGTCTGTGTTGCAAGTACTTGCCATTTTTAATTTGTGAACTTCTGCGAGAACAAGGGCAGGTGGGATATGTGGAGGGACAGAATATAGGAGGCGGTATCCGGTGACTTTGGATTGGAGGCTGCTTGGGACCCTATCCAGCAAGATCAATCCTGGACTCAGAATTTGCAAGAGCCTGTAGGTTTAATACCTGTCTTTGTGGGTTGGTGGGATGTGTATCAAAGAAAACCCACAAGCTCCTGTGAAAGGAAAAACCATGTACTGCGTAGGTCGATGAAGGCAAAGGAGACACATCGGTTTAAAGAGCTGTGGATCCCCTTCACCAACGAGCTAAAGAACAGAGAGGCCTAATGGGGGCCTGGAGGATTCCTGCAAGCGCCCGGCTGCATAATCTAGCTGTGAGAGAAATTCTTGTTTTGAATCCCCAGTGGAAGCAAGTTTTTGGGCAAATTGTACCGATTGGGCTTAGGTTTTACGTGCAAGCTTTGTAGCTTGCTGCATTTCAAGGTCTAGACATCTTAGTGACCTTTTCCTTACCTACATTTCTGAGGCAGTGGAACGTTTCCCACATCAACCAAGGAAAAGAGGCCAACCTAGTTCGAACCACCCCCCTGCCATAATCAGGCTAACTTACTGAGTTGAACTCAGTAAACTTGCACGAACTCCATGCCCATTTTGTAAAATGTACCCACAAACCTGCTACCGCTGTATGTGCCACTGAAAGCAAGAACACTTGTCTCAGCCAGGTTCTGGAGCTGTGTGCTTCCAGTGTCTCCAAATTTCCAATAGCCCTCTCCATTTTTTTACTTGAGGTGGAGGGGACAGCCGGCTTTTTTTTAGGAGCCAATGTTCCTCCCTTTTCTTGATTGATGCAGGGATACTTCTCTCTGACAACATACTCTTCTTTTCTTTTTTCTAACCACCTTAATCATTACCAACAGCTCAAGTTTCTCCTGAAAGTATTTTGAAGCTGACGGCCTTGGTCCGCAGTTCAGCAAACTTTTAAGTGCACAAAGAGAGCGTGATCTCCTGTTTGTCAGTGACAGTCAATGTGAGTTATCAGTTATGAAGAAATAACATACATATAACGGGGAGTGTGAAAAAATAGCATCCTTTACCAGGGACATTAGAAGAGAGCATGAATAAGCACTTCCTGACTTACTTGCCAGTTCTATCTACTGCTGCTGCTGCTGCCGCTGCTAGGCCTCCCTGCTAATTGATCAGCCAGTGACTTTACTCGCATTGCATATGGCAGCTGAGGTCTTGAAGAGAGCGTTTGCTGAGGCAGTGTCATTGGGAAGCTCGCCCTTGGGCCCGGCAAGCTCCTGGAGAGGCCTGGAATGCTGCTTGCTGGTGATGCTGGTGTGCCTTCTCGCCAGGCTAAGATTTCTCGTGCCTGCATGTTAACAGGACAAACCAGAATCAGCCAAACCTGAGTGTTAAGGACCTTGAACTTGTCCTAACTGAGCAGCCTGCGTATTCAGTTGGTGCTGGGGGATATCCATAGTGGGGGTCCAGAGAGCGGGCAAAAAAATATGCCAACTTGTCCTCTGAGAGCTTCCTCCGGCTTGGCTGCCAAACAACAAAGATTGGGCTTTAACTCAGGAGCAATGTTTGGAGGGTCCAAGGAGGGTCCAGGAAGTGGCGAGTCAAATTACAGAGCAACCACTTCACCGTTTCACAAGCCACATGTACGTCCAAGTCCTTCAACTTCATTTGAGGGTGCACTTGCAACAGTCTGTGCAGGGAGCATGTGCTCAGGCAGGCTAATCGGATCTTGATGTTTGGGTCAAATCCCCAGCTGCTACTGCCTGCTAGGAGCCACTACCCGCACCTATGGGCCCTCCAACTTAACAGGTCAAACTTTGGGAGGCTGCTGGACAAAGCCTGACACCCAGCTTGCGCCCAAGGCGACGCTTGCATGGTTCACATGTTGGAACCCTGTCCACTGAGGTCCACTTTAATGAGTTTAAAATAGCCATGGGTGTCTCAACTTCTCAGAGGCTTGCCCAGAGCAGGCCTCAGCCTATTTGGGTAGGGCCCCATTGAGAGATAATGGTTGGAAGTCTGCTTCTCACAGGAGGCTCCATTCCACCCAACATTTGTCAGGCTGCTCATTAATAAGAGTAAATGAAACAATGTTAGTAGGATGGCTTTTCAACAAGCCAAAACGAGTTAAAACAATTCAGATGTCGTTCCGTTCTCCCACCCCCCCCCCCCCTCGTCACGGCACTACCTCTGTCATGATTACTGCTCATTCTCCTCTTAAAGAAGCTGCAAGCTAGCTTCCATCCTCAGTTGATTGCTTCCTGTTTCAGCGCACATAGATGAGCTCCCTTGCGCGCTCGAGAGCCAGGCAAGAGCGGTGCTTGGTACGCGGCTGGCCCCAAGCTGACCAGTTGTGCTCATTGGCACACTGTGCATACAGTGGAGGGCATGCACAGGCACACAGCAACTCCAGCAAGCATAGGGCCGCCCACGTGCACCAGAAGTTCACGCACTCTACAATGGCAGGGAGGCTGCCATCAAGCTCAGGGAGCAGCCCTGCAGCCAGCTCGCTCAAGCTCTGCTGGAAGGCTCCTGTTGCTGCTGCTGCTCCTGCTGCTCCAATGTCACCAGACACTCCTGCACATCCTTATGTACCCCCTGTAGTTTTTCAGCTTCAGGTATAATTCGTACACATCATAAGGGTTGGATGGGTTGTGCAGCGCTTTGCAGGGCTTGCATTGCAGCTTGCACAGCACCTGAGTTGCGGAGATGTCACAAGTACCACAGAAATGCATGCAAGCCACCACTGTGCCTTCCCCTTCTACTTCTGCTTCTTAATTGGCTCAAATACAGCATCTGCTTGTGTGTAGGTACCACCATACTGCTGCATGCCAAAACTTTTTTTACCAACGTGTACTCCTATGGCACTGCCATCAGTACCATCCCATTATACTTCCCGGGACATTTGTACTGGATTATATCTTTTGAGCATATAATGGGGATTTTTAGGCGATTTTCCCACAAATTTAGTGACCCTCGTCCCCGCCGAGGGTGAGGCCCATCCGCCAAATAGCCTCTCCAAGCCTTGCCTAGCCTCGCCCTCGGAAAGGCTGGGCTAGGTGGATACCCAGCATTAGTCTGAGCACATGTCAAAAATTGGAGAGAAAGGCAAAGTTCTAATTGTTGACTGTTATCTATAAAGGCAGTAACAAAGGTCCACCAATTTACAGTTTTAAGGAGCTGAAATTTACGAACATAGTCATTGAGGGTGTTGGCTCAAAAATACTGGAGGGAAACATGTTTGATTTGCTAGTTCCCAAATCATAGTCTAGTACAGGACCGTACGTTGCAGGAGAAGAATGAAAGGTGTTGCGGACTTAAAGTGTAACTTAAACGTAAGATCCAAGAGGACACGTTGTGGTGAGTGAGTAACCAGCCTTAACGCGCCTTGGCGCACAATTTTGCGGGATAAGCGGATGGGTAATTTGGGTTTTTGAGCAAAGTTGGCAATGAATATTATTCTTATATCAAATCTGCATTGATTTGTACAAGAATGGCAATGGAGGGAGAAAAAAGGTGCAACCGCAATAAATGATTCAACCTGACTTGATTCAGGCTTTGATTGGGTCAGAAGTAATACAGGTATGAACGCGTA
Organism: Dunaliella primolecta; assembly: GCA_914767535.2. NCBI lineage: Eukaryota > Viridiplantae > Chlorophyta > Chlorophyceae > Chlamydomonadales > Dunaliellaceae > Dunaliella > Dunaliella primolecta. The sequence continues at coordinate 15,376,612 of OU611754.1, read as the reverse complement.
TGGTTCAAATTGATGAAAAATGTGTATGACTGAAATGGCTATTTTGAGTGCATGAGACACGTTCGTGGGGCAGCGCCCCGCAGGATTTTCAAATCTCGCTGCCCCTTTTCTGACACTATGAACAAAAATTCAGCAAAACTCGCACCTACTGGTCCACTTAGCTGCACTGGCCTCGAGTTTTAAGGCATGCAGGCCTGCCTGTCCCTCACTTCAGTCCTCCCTCCCTCATTTGGACCCCTCCTGCTGGACCCTTTCTGCACCAGCTGCTGCCGCACCTGCCCCTGTCCTTCCTTTCAAGAGAACCTGCAGGGTGGTGCTTCGCTGCAGGCATCTGTGATGGCATCCCCGAGGGCTCCAGCAGGCTTCCCTCCAAGGTCTCAAGAGACTCCATTGGACATGATCGTCATGCCAACATCATTGTACATGCCCTCAGGGCTGGGAAGGGTTCCCGGAATACCCTCCCAGGGGGTCCCTCCCTGCCAAGTCCCTCCCAAAAATGGCACGCACAAAATGCATGGATACGCAATGTACGCGTATTTTACGCGCACATACGGCTACGGCTCCTCTTAAACCCGTGTATGACCCAGCCCTGGCTTTGGTGCACTTGTTTGCAGAACTAGCATGCACGATTCATGAGGGTTTCTTGTTTAAGTAAAGTGATGACAAAGAATACCTCACCCTTCGGTCAATTTGTGTCGCTTTGACAGGTAACGGCAATACTGGAGCGTAGGTAAAGGCACAGGATTTTAAGATTGCGATGAAAGTTTAAAAGGGTACAAGAAAACTTGTATATTTGGGTTGAGCTTGGGCGCGTCTTGGTATGGGTTTTTGTGGAGCCAGGGAGCAAATGCCTCATGTTTTTTCTGTTTGAGCAGTAGGGCAAGGGAAAGATTTAGATAAGTTTCAAGACTTCAGGTTGCAGACCTATTTTGTGTGTCAGTGAAAGTTCAAAGAGGGTGAGGGGCTAGGGTTCCCCGCGTAGCCATAGGGAAGCTGTGTGTTTGTACACTTTTTGCTAGTGGATACGCTCATGCTCCCTCATGCTCACGTACTTTGGGACTTTGCCGTTCTATCTATCACTCCAACCCAGGCATGACAAGGGCATGACATGCAATAATTTTTCTTGTACAGTGCACTTGCGTCCATACTCCGCAAGCAGCTTGAATGCACTTTTATGGAACAGATGCCCAGATGTGCTGCACACACACACACACACACACACACACACACACACACACACATACACACACACATGCACGCACACACACATGCACACACATACATACACACACAAATACAGGGCTCATGGCTGGGGACCTAACTGATCCATGTGCAAAGCAATGCCTGCACTACTGGGATAAGATGCATGAGCCTCAGAGCAGCTCGAAGGCATCAACAGTGCCAACCCCTGTCTTGATTGCCTTGAAACGTGCGCTTGAGCAAGTGGCCCATGGCCATCTAATGAGTGACCTGCAGGTATGGACTTCCCACCAGCATCTACCCTAACGAAAGATTGACCACATCGTGTCCTGTCTGCACCTTGTGTCGATTAGGTCCTCAACCTAGCACTCAGAGGTTGGAGCTAGGAATGCTTCTTGGAGCCGATAATTGGGCAAATCTAAATCGAAGCATGTATGTGAGCATGGATCTCTATGGATTGGCCAAGAATGGTCTTAAATGCCTTACTTTAAGGCTCAACAAGGCTTTTGCCCTCCTTGTCACCTTTTTATGTGGAGATGTTCCAAGCCAAGTCGCCCTTAACTTTGCAGTGTCGCTTTACTTAAACTCCCTCTGGCAAGAAGTTCCATCTTCGCACATGGCTCGGCTGACATGGCTCAGAAAGCTCTTTACTTGCCCTCCATCCCTTCTAGCACTTTCCTTGCAGCAGCTTACCTTGTCAAGCTTCTTCCTCATCCACAGCAATTGATAGCTGGAGAGGGGTTTGTACAGGCGTGTGGGCACCTCAGGCTGTTGGGCAGCAGCCATCCTCAACACAGAGTTATTCTTGAGCGTCTGCAATTTTGCCACGCAACGGGTGCAAGCTTTTGGGGCTCATCTCAGGGTTAATTTTGCAGTTGAAGCTGGCAAGGTCAAATGAGTTGCCAATCAATGCATGAGAACAATGGTCAAAGGATATTGTGACAAATAATGGCAGGCAAAACCAGTGTCCCACATGCCAAGCATACCACATACTGCATTACAGGTCCCTCCAAACTCCATCATTCATTTGCTCAGCCTTCTTGTATGCTGGACAGAAGCTCGGAAAAGTATTATATGCTAGAAAAAAACTTGTCGTTGCTAGGTGCTGCAACATAGCAACCAGTGTTCTGTGTGACAGCTGTCCCGCCCCTTGTTGTACATAAGAAGCCTGGGAGCTTTGATATGCAAGCACAGCTGAGTTGAACACCCTTTGTACCTGCTATCTGAGACCGCAAACCAGATTGGATAAGAGTACTGCCTCTTGCCAGGAGCAATCTGCAGCTTTGCTAGGGCAGTTTTGCTCTACCATTCCAACAATGAAAGACAGCCTAAATGTTGCCTGCCTGCCTTTTTTTGGCTTGGCTCCTGTCCTTGCTCCTGTGCTTGGCTTCCACATGACACACTCAATTTCATGGAAAATCTCAAGCACGTTCGAGCATGTGTGCGCACACACACATACACACACGCGCGCACACACACACACACACACACACACACACACACACACACACACACACACACACACACACACACACACACACACATATGCAAACGCATGCATATGTAGAGTTCAATTGTTAGGCATCTGTTACCGACATAGCGGTGGTGCCAGCAAGGGCAGCAGGTGGCTTGAATGTTCAGTTGGCTTACATACCTGCTCAATGTTCTTTCTGCGGTTTCTCTTCTGTGTCTCTGTGAGTGGTCTCAGGCCAGTGGGTGGGTTCCATGCCTGCGCACACATAAATTGTCCTTTGTGCTCGAACAGGGATGCACACAGATGACTTCCAAAACGTGCAAGCAATTACATGCTGCTTTGATACACAGGCACTGTACAACAGGTGCATGTGCCTCACCTACTTACCTTACCACCTGTCGTTTTGAACACCACGCACAATGCCCTGCTGAAGAACATTTGCAAAGCGCTAAATAAAGAACAAAATCAACACAGTGTCTAAATTTTCATTTTTTTATTAAAAATCCTAATCATCATTACCGGTACTTGCAATCTGTCTTCAGCAAGCTCATCAGTTGTATCATCATGATCCACATGATCCTCCTATCTATGGTTTGAGGTGGAGAGCTCAAGCATTGGTGATGCTGCCCTGTCAGAGACTCCCAGCACCATGCCCACCCGTGCGCCGTGAGTGCCGGTAGCATGAGTAAGGATGCATCCTCCCCACTTGCAAAATTCCCTCCTGGGACCAGCCAGGATAAAATGAGAGGGCCCTATTGACATCAGATGTGACCATGCTTGTGATGCCTGCAGGCATGTGTACAGTTGCAGCAGCGGGCAAGGGAGGAGGGAAAGGAGGAGGAGGAAAGTCTGGCAAGCCCAGAGGTGCAGCAGGGCCCAAAAAGCAACAAGCAGCCACAGGGTTTGGGCCTCCCATAAAGAGGACAGGAAACAGCAGTCAGCAGCAGGTCTCCTTCCTGTCTTCGCCCATTTCTGTGGAGCTGCAGGTCAGCACTCTGCAACTCAAAGCAGCTGATGATGAGGCTGGGAATACTTGGGTGTGAAGACATGACCGCAACTGTTATTTCAAACGTGCTTTATAGCAACGCAAGCTTTAATGTGCTGGTGCTGCAGGATGAGCTCACAAAGACCGAGTTTGCTGAGACGCCTAGGTGAGGTTTAAACCTTCTCTTCAGCTCATGGAGCTATGTGTGCCGCTCTTCATTGAAGTGTGGGGTCCCTGTATGGGTTCCTAACGACGTGGGTGCAGCTTCACTTGATCCTTGCCAACTCACGCCTGTCTGTCTGTGGAAGGTGGGATGGAGGGTTAAGCTCGGCTTCTCCTAATTGATGCTGGATCCCGCTCTTCTGCCAATGCACCTGCATTTGCTTCCTATATGCGCTGCCTGGGCGTAGGTGGGACACATTTTGCAACCATTTGAGTGGGGAGTGGGTGGGCCAGTATGGGGCCTACACACCCTGGGAGGCCAAGTCTGAGCCTGTGTGGCAGGATGACAAGAAGAGGTGCGGTGACAGGAAGCCCCAGGGCAGCAGGGCGTCTTTTGGCCCTCTTGCGTGGCCTGTTGCCCCTGACTGAGATATGGGAGTGGGCAGGATGCTGTTGCTTACACCGCATTGGTTTATGCTGGTTCATCTACAGCACGATCTGTTTGTGCTGCTTCATCTATAGCACATTGGTTTGCGCTGGTTCATCTATTGCACATGGGTTTATGCTGGTTCATCTACAGCAAAATCTCTTCTGGACAAGTCGCTTCCCTGCTCACCGGCCCAGGATCATTTTCTGTTGTTGCCAACCGCAATGCCAGCAAAGAGCACAACATGATATTTGTTTCCATGGCATTTCCTCGGGTCAAAGCAGTTGCAGCACCTGCTCTGCAGTGCCTCCATAGGCCCCCATCGACCGAGCTTCTTATTTTGGATCTGATTGCAGGTATCTGGACTGGGTGTACAGCCGCTGCATTGAGTACCCTGGGCAGCTGGATGATGGCCAAGAGGATGATGACGACATGAGCAGCAGCAGCGAGGAGGTTGGCTCTGCTGAGCCTGGCGGAAGGGGAGGCGGCGTGTGGGAGGGCCAAGCAGAGGCTTCTGCCAGCGGCAAAAGCCAACGGGAGATTGCTCTGACAGGGGGAGTGGACCAGGTGCTGATCCGCCGGTTGACCAGGGCTGTGACAGTGGAGCAGCTCAGGTGCGGCAGCCTCTGCGTGTTGTTGTGCACGTGGGTTAGGCAGCTTGATGTCTTATGTGCATAAGGGAGGTTTCAATGCATGGGGTGGAAGCAGCCTTGGTGCATTTTACATGGGGTTTACATGGGGTACATGGGGTGAGACAGCCTGTGTGTTTTTATGCGTGTGGGGGCTAGGACAAGAGGAGGCTTTGCAGTCCCAGAGGCTGGCTGCGTGTACGAGGGTAGGGTTTCCTGAATGGTTGGAGTGACAGGCAAGGAGGAGCAGAAGTGGCTTTGGCAGATTTTTTAGATCGTCTGTGTAAGCATCCTTGTCAGATGAGGGTGAAGGGTGCCAGGCAGTTGAAATGCGTGGTGGCCAACCTGATAACCTGATATCGGCCCTGAAGTTGTCTCTGCACTCCTTTTTTTGCGAGGAGGACTGCGCTTTAAAGGTGGGAGCTGTGTAGATCCATGCGCGTGTCAGAGGTGGTGGGCTTGGGTAAGCCGTGCTGGGCTTGCCTGCTTTTAAGATTGCACATGTGCAAATTTGTAGCTGTCAGCATAAAATGCTATCACGTCTTCCAGCACTTTACAGCGTTGTATAGCGCTGTAACATAATAGCGCTACATTTTTACCAATGCCATTGGTATTTGTATTTGTGTTTATAGATTGGCAAATAGCTCTATGAGGGTCTTCTATAGCGTTGGACAGCGCTAAACGCAAATGCTGATCCCCGCAATTCTGCTGGCACGCCTTCCCCACTTCCTGGTGGCACGCTCTCCAGTTATCACGTACCCCTACGCCGTTGTTGCACACTGTGACATTCACAAATTGTCCAGCTTGGCATGTCCGACGATGCTGCCCACCCAATGCAGCTGTGCCACTACACCTCTGCTCGCACACTGCTAAGAAACGGAGTTGCCGAGGTGGTGCCCTCATCGCCAAATCTGGGACGCTTGTGACATTAGCAACAGTTGCTGCAACAGCAGCCCCTCTCCACGTCCTCCCTGAGGTGACACTATTGTGCCTTTGCTCTGTGCCACAACCTAAAGCTGCACTGCTTGCACGCGGCCCTCAGTGCAACACAAAAGAGTGGAAGCTTGCTGCGTTTGCGAGAGTGGCCTGTGTGCGGATGCCTTGGTGGTGTGCACCTGTGACCCTTTTTAGACTGAATTTGGAATTTGGTCGCGTCAAACTCTGCCCCTCCGCAGTGACCTGAGGTTGGAGCCGCTCGAGGGGGCGGCCCTCAGCGCACAGCAGGAGGGGGGGCCTGCGGCATCCAGCAGCAGTGGAGGTGTCGACGAGAGCGTCGACGTGGAGGCGCTGAGCAACAATACCAACGGCGTTGTGTTCTTCAACGGGGGCAGCTACTCCGCAGGCCCTGACTTTATTGGTGAGGCCTGCGCTGTGTGTACATGGGGTAAAAACGACTTCAACGGCGTGGCTTGTGCTGTGCAAATGTGAGAAAAGCGACTCCAGTGGTATGGCTTGTGCTGTGTAGAAGTGTGTAAACATTTTGTTGTAACGTGGGGCCCAAGGCTCGTGAGCATGGCTGCAACATCGCGGTAAGACTCATAACAAATAGGCCCATGGGTCTGGTGCAGTTGCAACTGCATAGTTAGGACCCTCATGCAGATGTGCTTCTGATCCTTTAGGTACGGAAGCACGCACGCACGCACGCACTTGATGTCTGGACCCAGACCAATGGATGCAAGCCTGCTGCGCTGTGACCCAATGCCAACGGTTGCAGGGCCCCCCAACTACAAGATCTTGCAGGACATGGGCCCCAGCACAGGTGCAGAGGATGAGGGGGCAGACGCTGGGGAACTGCAAGGCGGCAGCAGCGGCAGCAGAGTAGGGGAAGCTGAAGCCTCTGGGAGGAGTGCAGGGCAGACCAGGGCTGCGTTAGAGGAGGAAGAGAGCGGTGGGGAGGGGGCTCTGACTCCTGCCCCGGGCTCCATCTCAATCATGGAGAGCTGCCTGGTGGATTGGGCTTCAAAAAGCCGCGTGCGCCTGAAGGTCACGGTGCGCACCACGCACGACCCTGGGAATGGGGAAGTGGAGATGGAGGTGGGTGCACACGCGTGGAGGACTGAGGCATGCAGCTGGTGCTGTTTGTGTGTTGATGCTGTTGATATTGCTGGCCAGTGTGAGCACAAGCATTGATGTTGCTCCCGGAGTGTAATGTACGCATCGCTGGGGCCGTTGAGATGAAGGAGGTGTATTGCAAAGTTTGCATGCTGGACGGCAATGAAGCTGCGTGCATGTTTTGCATGCTGAACACAATTCCAGAGATGCGTACACACACATGCGCAGATGCCACTCACATAGCTGTGTCCCCTTTCCTCTGTCACTATCCCATTCCACTCCTGCACCAGGTGTTGCGGGTGCTGCTATTCCGGGAATTCTGGGTGGGCCAGGTGGGATGCAGCGCTGCAGATGTGCAAGCTGCCGTGCAGGAGTCACACATGAGTGAGGTGCGTGTGCTCATAGGAGGACGTTTGATGTTTCTGGGTTGCAATGAAGTAGTTTGTCAGAGGCATCGTCAAAGCCCACAAAAAGAAATAGTAGGCAAAGTTGAAGTTATGTAAGCATGTTGTATGTGTGTGGGTGCACATGCATCAGCTATCACAGCAGTTTTAATGCCGCTCTCTCCTTTTGTTGTGCCCACACTGTGAGTTGTGAGCCACACCCACCCTGCACTGAGGTGCCTGGCGCAACAACAGGCATGCATGTGCAACTGACTATGCTTTTGGTGTCACCGCTGCTTTGCTGCCACCCCAGGAGCCCTGCACTGAGCTCCTCTGAATCTCTCCTGCAGCAACCAAGAGCACACCACAATCCAGGCTTGGTTTGACCACCGTCCTCGCTGTCCTTGCCTTAATTGTGTTTCTTGCCACTACAACCACGCCACTAACCAGCACACTTTGGTCACTATGCTGTTCTTGTAGCTGCCCTGCACCGAGCTGCCTCGAGCTTCGCGGAACAGCCTCCATGGCTCATGGGCAGTGTTCACCACCAGCGCACTGGCGATTGAGGACAGCAACCCATTCACTGGTGAGCCTGCTCAGCATGCGTCAGAGTGATTTATGGGTCCAGGGTGTGCATGGTTCACAGGCAAAGCCTATTTTTGCTGTGCTGTGTCATTAACGGTCACTGCCTTTGTCAATGTCTTTTCGTGTTCTTGGGTTGTTGGAAAGCACACGGTTCCGTGGAGTGTTCACATTGTTGGGGTGATGTTGTGTGCTCTCCTGCCAATGACCGAGAGCAGAAGTGTGCTCCCTGTTTGTTGGATCCCCTGTCTGTTGGATCTATGCGTCACTAGTGGATTCCCTGTTTGCTGGATCTGTGCGTCCTTGGGGTGTAGGAGAGCCCATGGTCTCCTGGGTGTACATGACCAATGAAGACCGGCAGCTGTGGAGCGTGCCGCGAGGCCCACCCTCTGAGGAAGATGATTCAGGCGCAGCACTGTGGCTGCCTGGAGGTGCGTGAGTACTCAGCATAGTTTTTTTGAGCTGACTGAGAAGCATGTGCTTGTGCAGCCGACCAAAAGAGTGAGGAGCAGAACGGTTGTCAAATGAGGGCATATGTTGTTGCTAATTGAGCTCTGGCTGTACTTGGAGCGACAATGCATTATCTGTGTACTCACCACAAATTTGCTTCACACTGCAAATGCATGTTATTATTAGCCTCTCTGCAGGTGGCTGAGGCTTTTGGTATGCATGATGATGCCCCTGGCCATGACTTATGTTGCGTGTCATCACATCATTGCCTCAACACTCCATGTTATATTGTCCCATGACCATGCGCAAGCAGGTGTTGTGTTTTCGCTACGAATGGTGGACTTGGCATCGCAGGCTGAGGGCGGCAGTGACGCCAATGGGGATGAGGAGGGGAGCAGCGCGTTTGCAGCTGCTAGCGCCTATGAAGGTGGATACAATAAAGAAGTGTGGGGAAATAATGTGTTACTCATGCACAGTTGCGTTTGCAAGCAGCTGCTCATGTTTAGATCATCATATGGTGGCCAAGGACTGTTCACATGCCTTGCCAGAGAAAGGGCACCGCCATGCTGCTGGGCTCAGCCATCTCTGTTTCCTTGTTTCCTTTCACTTACAAGATGGTGATAGCTTTAAAGCTTCATTAGATAGGCTTGCTATGCCCTTCTGATCCTCTTGGCATTGTTTGCAACCTGGCGTCACGCGTCAAATTCAGAAGGCTTGCTACAGGTTGTCCTACAGGTCTATGGGACTAATCACCGCAATCACACGCACTTGCTTTACGTATGGTCTCAAAGGCAAAGTCTTGACAAAGGTGGGGCCTAGACCAAGCACTAGTGCCTCACATTGGATTTAAAAACTTTGCCCAGAGCTACTCCCTGCACTTCCCTGCCCCAAGGTTTGGCCAGCCTGCCTGGAAAACATTATGCACGGCTCTGGGTTATAGGTGGGATCAAGGGCCTGTGCGTGAGCCCGGGTTGCACTTCGAAAACGTGTGGGCAAAAGGACTGGTCAGGCCAACACCCTGCCCATATCTTGGCCTGACATCTTGCAGTCCCTAAGGTCTTAGGGACTGCAAGGGACTTGAGGGAATGCAAGAAATTTAGAGACTGCAAGGGAATTAGGGACTCTGCAAGCCAATAGGTTTACCAGGCTTTGCTGGGCCCAAGGCCAGGTTTCACCCTCAGGTCCTACACTGGCTCCCCTCGACCCAGCCTGACTCTACCTACTTCCATGTGTGTGCTTGCTGGTCAGGGGGCCAGGTGTGGCCCAGGTCAAGACGCTACAGCCTTCCTGAAGGGTGAACCCCAATTGTCCTTTTGGAGGTCCATTATGGCAATTTGAACGTTGATGGGCTTCATGCCTTGTTGCCTTGGGGGTTTAGATGTCAAGCCATGGATGTTGTTGCCATGTGTTTGATGAAGAGCAAGGCATACACCTGATCCACGCTGTTTTGCATTGTGGACCTGGTGTGTTGTGGCTTGCTGCTGCTGCTGCTGCTGCTGGAACTGCTGGGCTCATGAATATGGAGAAGTTTCCTGCAGGACACCTTGGGCAGCAGGTCCTGCAAGTTGCTTGCTGCTGCCACTGGTTGTGGGTGACTTGGTAGGCATGGGCTTCATGCCTGCGCTTTAAAAATTGAAAGGAACACGAGATACAAAATAGAGACTGTAATGGGATGGCTCAGATAGCCTGTGCATAATGTATACACCGTAAAGAATGCAACAACGAAAGTGAACAACCTTGCTGAGTGTGTTGCTTGCACTGCTCTTCCAACTTGCAGGCATACTAGTTAAGTTGGCACTACAGCAAGAAATGTTTCAGGGTTTTCTAGCTGTTGGATAACAATGTTGTTGTGAACTGAAGGGCCCTACCAAGGATTACACACCAAGGACAACAGCATCTCATCCTTGCGCCTGTCAATTGCAGCTAGGAGAGGCCAATAATCCAGGATGTCCGTGACCAACAATCTCTTCACCACATATTGTAGGTGACCCCCAAGAAGCAGCTGCGTCATCCAGCAGGAGCTCAGAGGAGAACATCAGCAGCAGCAGCAGGAGGCCCGCCCGTGGGCTGAGCTTCGGCTTCAGCTGGTGCCTTCCCAGCGGCTCTGGCGCTGGCGCGTCTCTGCAGGTAGGTCCTGAGCCCTCTTCACATCTTCCACATGGTTTGCATAAGCAAAGTATGTAGCAGAGTGATAATATGCATGCACGGAATTTGCATAGTCCTCATGAGCCCCCTTTGCATTCGTGCAGGTCGGCCATGGGTCCCCTTTGCATTGCCCCCTCTCTACGCTGGGCCCCTTGCCTCTGTTATGATTTTTAGTTGCCAAAGTGGCTAGTCATGACAATTCAAAACTGTTATTTCAAACTCTGCCTGAAACTTTGATTTCCTAGTTGGGTTTTCAAGCACTATGCTCAGTGTTTGTTGCTTTCCTGTGGCTACTGCTACAAGCGCCTTGAATAAAACATCGTGGGGAAGGAGGTAGCTCTGCGGAAGGTTTCATGCTTAGGTGATTGGCACCTTCCAAGCGTTCCCCAGCTTGTGTGGCTGAAAACGGTGAAGGGTGCATGGTATCCCCACCCCACTGTTGGTTCACGGCTCATGGCACAACCCATACCTGCATCACTTGCTTTCAATGACAAGAGAGGGTGCATGCATTGATGGTGGCATTGTGAATTGATGGTGGAATAGGTGAGCTCTCAGCCAGAAGTTGCAATGCACATGCACCCTTGGTACAAATAAAGTCATTCCCTTGAATGGCCCCTATGTCAGGCCAAACCAAGCTGTTTCACTGAACACATTTTACCATTCGTTGGCACTTGCTACACCATTCATCCAAAACCTGAAAAGTGCAGTGCTTTTCTGCTCCGCGATGAGGCGATTGAAGCGTGGACGTCTGCTTAGGTTGTCAAAGGCATACCATTATTGATGCAGGCCAACAATTGGCCTCATTAACAATTTGATGGACGCTTTGTGCTGGGCAGCATCCGGGAATGTGCTCAGGTTGCCAGGGGATGCAGCGGTTGCAAAGCAATGCCGCTTCCTACATTAGCTTACACACCCGTCCTGAGGGGTCGCCCTTCCAGCACGCTCCCCAAATCTCCCCCCCCATCTGACGTCACAGCACAAATAGATGGCCTAACAGCAGCTTAGGTCCTGGAGCGCTGGTCATTTGGTGCAAATACAATATTGTACCTTTTTCTGCCAAAACGTGCGCAGAACAGCCTCAAAGCCACACAGAGAACCTCCAAATGCAAACTTTTTTAGCAAGCCTTAATGCCTGGGGCATAAAATGTTTAGTATGCTCAGATGCAGGAGGCATGGACAGTTGAGAAAGACTGGTTAGGAGATGGATTAGGGAAGGCAGGTCACAGTGACAACCAGAAGTACCACAATTTTAACTAGTTCGTGGAAAGGAAGTGGCCAGAGCTTTTAGCATGATTTTTCATGACGTTTTAGAGACAGCTTGGAGGATGAGTGGCCAGGAGCGCCCCGTCATATCTTGTCTCGCGTCTCTGTCCCCTGGAAAAGCCCTGTCCTTGGACAGCCTTCCCCATGATACCCAAAGCAGAGGTGCAATGTCGTGCAGTGTCCTTCGGGGAAAATCCTGCCATGCAAGGCCAGCACATGCAAGGCCATCAATTGCCACCAGGTGGGCAGCAGCAGCAGCAGCAGCAGCAGCAGCAGCAGTGGTAGCTCCTTAAAAGGAGAAAGCCACTACAGTGGCAGCAGTGGAAGGAGCATCAGGGTCCCCAAGCAGTCATGAAGACAGAACAAATGAGTAGTCCAGGAAGGGGGACAGCATGGGAGGTGCAAGTGAATACCTCCGTGCCTGTCAGTGTTCAGTTCTTGATTGCCTCAAACTACAGCATCCTGAATTGTTTCAGGAGGTTCATTGCATTTTGAAAAGCCCTGTGTGCCAATCGGGACAATAGCCCTACGTGGTTGATGCGCAGATATGTAACATATTTGTTGCGTGGGTGCGTGGTAGGTGCGCGGTTGCAGAGTATTTATTGTGTAGGGGTGCATGATGAGTCCATTCTCTACGGTAAATAGTTGTATAAATTCTAAGAACTTTTAATGTGACTTCTCAGTAACTGAACCTGTGGAATGTGCGGGATAAAGTAAAAAAAGAATTATTGAGAGGAGTGCGGGAGTAGTGGTGCGGGACTGTGAAAACAATTAATTTGTTTAGGGGTGCAGGATGACCACCTGGTAGTTTTTAATTATGGCCCAAACCTATCTTCACTTCAATCCTTTCAAATAGTTTGCTTGCTCTCCTGAATGTGCAGGTGTGCTCTGTGGAGCGAGATTATGATGGGGCTGGAGTCTTGCGAGGGGTGAGGAGTAGCACTGCTGTGAAGGGTGGCTGGAGTGGGGGCAAGATGTGATTTTCAATGGCTGATTTTCCTTTTTTTATGCCCTGGATTTGCTGTTGATTCATTTATTTGCACTGAATCGCCTTATTAATTGGGCTCACCTGATGTGGTTGGCGTCCTGACGTAGGTGTGTTCATGAGGGATAGCAGCAGTAGCAAGGGCTCCTGGCTTGACCCCTTCTGTAGAAATAGCCATGACTTGTGGTGCTGAAGGTACTTCAGATGCAGCAATGTTGTGCACTTTTTTTAGGTCACATATACATGTCCCATTCAATCCCTTGCCTGTACATGGGGCAGCTGCTGCCTGAGCTGAATGAGCACAAGACACACTGTTGGTAGCTAGACAGAGAGAGGGTTGGGATCGCCTGGCTGGGTAAGGAGACTGCTTTAACTGTAAATGGTCTGTCAGGTCCCTTGCAACTCGATTTTCATATTCGAGGGGGTGTTAAAGATTTACAGAACCAAGGCATGCCCCCTGCATGCCTTGAGTAATAGGCAAGGTTAGGTGAGGTTGCATGATTATATCCGCCTACAAGGGCAGCTCAGTGGAAACACTGAGGCCTGCAACCAGACCAGGCTAAAAAATGCTCTAGGGCACATCTACAATGGCTGATGAAGGTTAAGGAAATTGACAGAGGGGGCTATCTGGGCATGTGCTCAATTATGCTCCTTTTTTGCATATAGAGTGCGCCCACTCACAGCCTCTTTACCTGATTAAGACAAATTTAGCTCTTAAATGTTGCTGACTCAGCTAACGTAGGACTTTACAAGCTACCAAAGCATGTGCTAAGATTTGTGTAAGTTGCCCTTGCTTAGATAGACTGGGCTAAAGTTCACATGGGGCATGTAAACCCTAATTTGCTTTGTATGAGAAAATGGCTGAAATCACCACGAAACACCAACCACTGTCAGTGAGTCTTTTCACTCCATTTTTTGCAATGAGATTCTTTTGTTTCAAGGACTTCAAATCACTAAGATCCATCCAATTTGGTGCAGTGGGTGTCAGATGTGGAGTTTGGGTGTCAAACAGTAGGGTTCACACTGCAGTTAATTAGGCAGGTTTTCCTTTTGAACTCTAGTGCTAGAGAAAGGAACCTGAGTTTTAAAGGCGCCAGTTGCGGAGAACCTATGCAGGGAGCATGCAAAAAACAGGCAATTTTAGACCTCAGATAGCCTCCTCTGGGGAATTGATCCCTTTTGCAATTTCACATTACCATACGGAACTGGTGACACAAGGTTTACAAGGTTTACAAGGGAACATAACCTTCAGCCAGATAGTTTGGCTGCTCAGTGCGTTGAAAGAAATCCATCAATTCAGAGATAAAATGATAGTTGCCATTGTCTTCAAGACAATGGATATCAAGTTGATACTGGAAAAAAACGAAACGCATCCTCAGAGCCAGCATGGGAGAAATAGAAAGAGCCTTCTTCATTTATCACTATTCTGTGTGCAGAGAAGTCATAGAAAAGATATGCATACTTCCTTCTAAGACAGCACAAAAAGGTGCAAGAGCAAAGAAAAATAGCATGCCTTTCATCTTGTAATTGTTCTGAAGAACATAAATCACAATGAGGTGTGTGTCCATGCCAAAGAGAAGTTTCAACTCGAAGCTTGTGAGCGTGCAAACGGAAGCAAGCAATGTTTCTTTGCATATGCCTACCCAAATCCAGATACAAATACCTAGGAGTATGGAGAGGTCTGCCATAAGCAGAATTATGCCTGAAGGGAAGTGCCACCCAGTTGTGGTACTTGGTCAACTTGCTCAACTGACCACCATGTTCAACCTGATCCTCAGATAGCCACACACTCCTATGTCTGTTCCGCAGATCAACTACAAAGTCTTTAACCCCAATAGGCTGACGGGAGTAAACATTCTGAATAAAACAGTACAGAACTGGCGACACACATTCAAAAACTAGTGTTTCCGAATAGTTACTGCATGAGGGGGCCCATGAGGAGCAGAATAATACTTTCTGGCTCCTGGTGACAGTTCGATTTGACTAATCATTTTGGGGGGGGTGCGTGACAGTCTAATTCTCTACGGCAATCCAGTTAATCTCATTAATCCATTTTGCTATTACGACATCCAGCGTCACCTTTAATTTGTACCGCATTTCTGGCTGAAAATGCTCTATTATGGCACATTCTGGTGTCCAACCAGTAACTGCAGTCTTCTGTGGGCTCCTGCTGCCATCGTGAGATGGCCAACAGGGGGGGAAGGGGGGGGGGGAGGAACACCTGTACGGGGGCGTTGCGCATCCAGGCAGAGACACACCATGCAGGTCATCCTAGACGTCACAGGAAGCCCTTTAGAGAGGCTCCTTGAGTTTTGCAACTTCTAGTTCCCTATTTTTCTAAATCCTGGGGGGAGGAGGTGTCAGGGTTTTGAATATTGTTTTCTTAATCCACTTATCATTATTAACCCAGGGGCTTATCCACGCTTGCAAATGCACTCCTCTGCTTATGTAACTTTTCTTTTCTTGCACACCCGGACTAGTCAAATTCAAATTCGTTAATCTTTATCCTTAATCCACCATTGTAAAGGCACCCCAGCTCATAAAACACTTGGAAACAGTTTTTAAAGATATGTGTCGCAGTTCGTTGTTTGATGAAACAAAACGAGGTAGATTACGCTTATACGTTTCAAAACTGTTGGATCAGATTGATCAGGACATTCTAAACAGTATACTGTCGTAAATGATTCAAAAGCTGTAATGGTAGAAGCTGAAGAGATATACCCGGTGTGAACACGTCGGAGTGCCCAGGAAGCCTAGGCCATGAGCCTCATCCTGAGGATGGGATGCAAATCCCCCCATTCCACAATATAAGGACAGGAAGGTACCAAAGCGGCATCCGGCAACCGGTAATGCTCATGGCTCTTGTGCTGAACATAAAAGGGAAAACACCCACGCACACTTATGGCATAAGAACTATGACCTGTTTACAATAGTCGACAATACCCGACGTCGGGTATTGGGTAAAGGAAAAATCGAAAAATTGAATTACCAAAGGACTGCATTTACAACCTGGGGTAGTTTTCATTTCTTGGGTACCCAAGAAATGAAATTCCATTTCTGATTTTATTGTCCGACCCCCCTCTTGGTACCTTACCCCCAAGAGTACAAAAAAATCAAGAAATTCTCTTCTCGAATGGCCAGCTGTTGAAGCCTCCGAGAGCTTCTTGACCTTGAGAGATGGCCTGCAGGGCGTATCATGTGCGTCCCACATGCAGACTAAGCTTGTCTCAGCATGCCCAGTTGACAGCAAGGCCCATATTGCGTGAATGGGATCAATGCAGGGAGTGTGTGTGACAATTTAAGTATCCTTTGGGCAGGCCCAGCATGTCGACGTCTACATGTGGTCGACCTGGAGGAAAGCTTCCCCAGCTGTCAGCAGTGGCCTTTAAAGCACTTCACAACGATGATCCAGACATCAGAATGTGCCCACAACTCAGCATCTCTTGCCAGGAAGCAGGGTTTCCAAATTGTCCTCCAAGCAGTTGTCCAAGTTTGTAAACGCAACCCTGGGAAAAGAAAAAGCCACATAGGCAGAGAAAACTCTCCCTACATCAATAAAGGAAAAGGAGACACCTTGGCTCAAAATGCCGCGAGTATCCCTCACCAGAAGATGTGAGGGGACTCCCCTAATTCGGAATTGATGTGGATCTGGTGATTTTCTGGCAGCACGCTGCTCCAGGGCACCAGTGTTATGATGCATGTTTTTTTTATTTTCAATGGCACATTTGGTAGAGGTAAGTTTGTGAGCAAATTGTACAGAATGGGCATGGAGTTTTTTTTGCAAGTTTCTTAAGCTGTATTCTCTGCCGAAGGTATCTTCTGAATTACCCAGGTCTGGTTGTAAATACCCCCTGAGATTGCCATTTGACACAGAACATTTCAAGATTCGCACATCCCTGCAGGCCAAAATGAGCAAATACTAGAAAGGCAATTGTGCTGTTGCCAGTGGCCAAAAAGCCAGGAGAGCGAACAGCAGCGGTGTGTGAAAAGCAAAGAAAAGGAAAGTGTGTGACTTTTCACAGAATGGAGGAGTTTCCTTTTTGCCTCAAAATAAGTGTGCGTTGCAAACACTGCTTTCATGCTGGTTGGACTCCGGATGATCCTGCTCATAGGTATACAATCAAAACTAACTACAAATTTGTGGGTTGGAGTAAGAATTATTCCCTTGCTTTGGCCCAAATCGGGTTTAAACGGTACCAGTGCTTCACCACACTGTTTATTGCACTGTATCCTATAAAGCATACGCGGTCCCAAAGGATGAGAATTTATAACCGATTTCACCAGATGTGCTCGTGAAGCCGCATGAGAAAATCAAATAAAAAACAAACTTTATTGGGTAAGAAAAATCGGTAACAAGCAGTCAAGAGCGAAGGAGAGGTCTCCATCCTCTCAACATTCCTTTGGTGAACCGCTAGCTCCCAACACCAAAAACACCGGCACCAACACCAGCATGTCATTCTACAGGGGAACAGCCTCTCACCCTTGGTACGTGTGTCCGACTAGACTCTCGCTTCACCTTGTCTCCTTGACGGAGCGCGCAGAGGACAAACGAGAGCCCTGATGAAGCATGATTTCAAGCCGCATTGCAAGCATGGGCTCTCCTGCTTTCATGGTGTTCCTCTTCCCACGCCCCCCAGCAATCTACTTGCACAGCGGCCTTGAACGCAACCTTTGATGGCTCAACTACGTTGCAGGCACGACATCGACCCCGGCACGCCCGACCTCATCAACTGCGTCGTGGAGATCCCACAGGGTAGCAAAGGTGGGGGATGGTTTTAGGGTGAAGGACCTGTCGGCCCAGAACGTACGCGGCCCAGGCTGTCAGTGAAGGAACCCTTCTGAAAGAAAGTACCTTCGGTTCTCTTCTTCTCGGTTCACACGCTCGCACTGCGAAGCAATCAACGCAACTGCGAAGAACAAGCGGTCCCTCACAGCTGAGCTGGATGTGAATTCAGCGCTGGGAAGTGCTCGGAGGGTGATCTCCCAAACTGTGCTTCATCCCAACAAAGAGTGCATGGCATGTTCAGGCCATGGTGCAGTACGTAGACCAACAGCGCGCCATGTATACAAGGACCCACTGCTAGACATCTGCATGCAAGGGAACCACCAGTGTACACCAAGACATGCAGACTGCATGCAAGGGAACCCATGCGCACCAGACCCATGCGGGCTCAGAAGTCATGCCCAGGCCTGATGAACAAAAAGATCCCACATTTAAACCTGGGCTTGCTGCTTCCATTTCTTCTTGTGAGCCCTCTGGTGCTGGTTTGGAGGCAAGGAGCAGTTCCACGCAGGTCTGGGAATGGAGGCAGGGAACTGGGTGTTGTTCTTTCGACTCCTCATTTAATTGGCAGGCTAAGCCAGGGTGTGATTGCTGCCAGGAATTTGTTGGGTCTGCACGAGCACTGTGGGCATGTATACATGTTGCAAATGCAGTGCAAAAAACAGAGCAGACACAAGGATGGTGGACTTCCCTCCCTCTCAATTCTCAATGCTCTTTTGCCGGCACCCTCTTTTCGTTGGCCCTTGTGCAGTCAAGTACGAGCTAGACAAGGACACTGGTCTGCTATTTGTGGACCGCATCTTGTACAGCTCTGTGGTGTACCCCCACAACTATGGCTTTGTGCCCAAGACGCTGTGCGAGGATGGCGACCCCATTGACGTGCTGGTGCTGATGCAAGAGCCCGTGGTGCCCATGTGCTTCTTGCGTGCACGACCCATTGGCGTCATGGAGATGATGGACTCGGTGCGTGATGGCATGGGTGGCAAAGTGCATGTCTGCGCTGCTACTCCTGTGTTGGTGGCTTGATGCAGGAATAGAAGCTTTTGCCTGACAGTCAAGCATCATGGATATAGATAGGTCAGGTGCAGCTCATTTACTCAAGAGACAGATCTAGGCAGCATTTTTCACACACAGGGGTGCGCTGATACTGTAAGCGAATTCCATACCCCCCTTTTCAGGCTATGGTGACCATTTACCTTGCTGCGCCAAAAAAAATGTTTTGCCAGAACAGGAATGGGTCTCTAGCAGGTCTGAGAAAATCCGTGCGAATAATCATGCGAAGTATGTAGTTTTTGCATAAGCACATTTTTAATGTGTGCCAGTGTTGGGAGGGAGGGTCTTAGCGCTTTCCTGTTGCCAGGTGGCCATGGAAGGAGGAGGAAGCAGGTGCAGCAGCAGCAGCAGCAGGGAAGTCCAGCTGAGGGGGGGGCAGGTCTCCAGCAATGGGTCGTTAGCAAGCGGAGATGCACTGGCCGTAGAACTGTGGGCTAATGAATCTGAGTAGTAGGCCAATTCATGCAAGGCTGCTAAAATAACGTCCGACTTATGAAAGGGGACAACAAATGTGATAGCAGCTATTCAAACTTGCATATAAATACACAGAGGTCGGCAAGCCAGGCACTTCCCACAGGCGCATGTTTCCTGGCTAACAGCCACTCCTAGCAATTGCGCACAGGCGGCAAAGCTGACCATGCATCAAACCCTGCGTTTCATAAATGACCCGTCCCTGTGTCATGGTATAAAAGTCCCATAGTATCGCATGTATCATGATGAAAGCGCTCTGGCACTCTCTGTTGCTGGTATAGCAAACAGCAGAGGAGCAAGTGAAGACGATGTGCCTTTGATGAGAGCAGCTCGGGTGCGCACTTTCTGCATAGTAAAACCTGTATGCAAGAAACAGTGTTTGTTAAGCCAAATACATGTACACACATACACAACTGTTTTGCTAGTCTAACAGTTTCAGGTGGTTCAAGCTACCCTCACTTGCTAGACAAGCAAAACAAGGGTCTGCGTGTTCTGTGTCACCTTCAATTGTAAGCCAAGCGGTAAGCGCGCGCGCGTGTGTGTGTGTGTGTGTGTGTGTGTGGTGGAGGCAAGGAACAATTTTTTGCCCTAGCTGCATCGTGTGCACCACACGTGACTGGCACTGAAAACTCACGCTGTGGCCTCTACCTGACTCCGGCACAGGGTGAGAAGGATGACAAGATCATCGCTGTGCATGCGGATGACCCTGAGTTTAAGGGTTTCACCGACATCTCCCAGCTGCCCCCCCACAGGTTACAGGAGATCAGGCGGTGAGTGCATGGGGCTTTGTGTCTTGTGTTCATGTCCTTGCAGCTCTTAGCAGATGCATTTAATGTTTTGTTCCCAGCCTGTGTGAGGTTACATGGGCTTTCTCCTGATAAGGATTGGGAGGATTGTATCCATCCAAACAAGAGGGGTCATCAGCATGTTTTGTGGGGAGGGGGCAAAGGAAGTTTGAGCGAGAGCGTCTCCTCAGGGTATGCTGGGAGTCCTGATATATTGGACAAGTTGTTCCAGGACATGCATCTTTGCCTTCAGACCCCTGCATCACCGTGTCCAGCCTTGCTCCCTCGCACCTCGGAGCTGCACACATGCCCATCTCCGTACTAGCAAAGCATGTTGCTGGCCAAGTGCACACTGGCAACCATACCTTGCATACATGTGTCTGCCTAGGTTTTTTGAGGACTACAAGAAGAATGAGAACAAGCAGGTCATCGTGTCTGATGAAATCAAGGGCGGAGAGGCCGCAAAGAAGGTCGTCAAGGAGTCATTGGTGAGTTTTGTTCCTTCCTTCTTTCCTGTTCCTTAATGTTTAATTGGAGGCATCCAAGGTCGGTAGCAGGTCTCCAGGTCAAGTCTTGGGGATAGAGGGATTACAATCCTCATTGTCTGGCGTGCACTATGCCAAGTGCTCCAGCTCAAAAATGCACCAACACAATTAAGGTCCAGGGTTCAGCCAAATATGTGTGCCACAGGCACACTCCTTGGCATGGGTTGGGCCTAGAAGGCGGTCAGGCCCTAACGCCTTCAGGGATTGTTGCTGTGCCAGAGGCTGCACGTTAGCCATGTGCTCAACGCCATGCACAAGTTTGCCACAACATGCAAGGGCATGCAGCCCTTGGCATTGCTGTTTGGGGAATAATTGCGGGTGGGTTTACGGGCTGTGGCATGCGTGTGAAGGGATGAAAACTTCATTGCATTGAAGCTGCCCATGTCTCACATGGAAATGTTGCAACATTACCATAAGGCAAGGGGCACCCTACTGCTAATCCTTGACTTCCTCTGGGTTGGGGGAAATTCCCCTGCAAGATGAATTGGATCCCTACGTGTTGGCTTGGAAAGATCCCTTCAATGCTGCAGCTTTTGGTGGAGTTGGCCAGTCTAGAAAGGGCCTTGCAAGGAGTAGGCGCTACCCATAATTTCATCAGCTGCCTGCTTACACAGATGTCCGGGCACATGCATGCCGACGTCCTTCACCTTGAAACTGGCTAGGCATGCCTGAATATAATAACTCGACACCTCCTGTTGTGATTGTGTCCTCAGGAGTCTTCTCCCCTAGGCAAATAAACTTGATAACAGATTACAGCGTTTTGTGACAAAAGGTGAAAGGTTGCTTCTGTACTCATAGATGTCTCCACTTTCCCATCAATGGCATTTATTAGGTTGAAAGCAACATGGAAAAAATAATTCTAAGTACAAATGCGATGATCCAGTGACAATTGATTCGATCTAATAATGAGTGAGGCCAATGATCATGGATCATCCTCCAATTGCTTTCATTTGTACGTTCATTTCTTTGGCCATCCAGGTAGTTGATAATGCCTTATCTTTGGTGATTTTTTTTTTTGACCTGAGAAGAAGGAGCGTAAGGTCTTTTGTGGTTGTCAAAGGTTGGACATGCCCAGATCTAATATGTTGTCCTTCAACACTAATTAATGCATTCAATTTCTCTGCATCTGCCTTAAATGGCTGTCAGTTCTCAGCTATGCAGCTGTTGATTTCTTTCTAAGACTCTTGCAACCAAGCATTTTAGTTATCACTAGCTGCTCGATCGAGAGCGACCGTCCATTTGAAGAGCACGGGGGCTCAATGCAAGCGTCAACTTTTTTTTTGAAAGAAATAACTTGTAATACCGTCTTTTGATAATCTCAACAGTGGGGGGTCACCGATAGTAAAGTCTCTCCCAAACTTGTCTGGGCCTGCTGGGGCCTTCAGGGCGAAATCTTTTTATGCAGGTTTGTTCTTTGTGTGCCTCTGGGATGATCCTCATCAAAAAGTTTGAGGAAAGGTGCCCCTATGTGTGTGTGGCGGTGAGGAGAAGAAAGACCTCTGTATGCAGAGGTGTGGGAATGCAGAACAACTGGCTTCCATCATGTAAAATACGTTGCAATCTTGGTCCCAGTGATGTGTAGGAAGACTTGAACAGGCAGGAAGCTCGATTCAGGTATCAGTGGAGGAGGGTCTGGCAGGGGTGGCTCAGTCTCCTGAAGCTTTTGGGGTCCCCATGAAGGAGGAGGGAAAAGACTGAGCAAATGGAGTTGTGCCGCTGCCCCTCGCCATGTCAGCACAGTCATGTGCCTCCTCCAATGACCGATGAAATGGATTGCAGGAGCTCTACCTGCACAAGAAGCCAGATCAGCAGGGCCCTCAATAAGCCCACAACTGGGCAGCTGCTGCTTTTGAGGCTGGAACCTGCCAAGGTCCACCTGGGTACCTGGGAGGGGAGGGGAGGGGAGGGGGAGCAGACAGTAGGCGGCTGGCCAAAGCTGGTCGACGGCAAGGGTGGGAAGTCTGTATGGTCTGGCTACAGGGTTTGCAGGGTTTACAAGATATGCCACAAGTCGAATTGTATGCATATCTCCGTGCAGGTATATGTTTCAAGAGATAGCCATATGGGTGTCTGCACAGGTGCACAGACATACATCACACCAATTCATTACATTGACAGGGTGTGGGAAATGAGAGACCAGTAAATATCAGGCTGTCCTTTGAGTTGGACGTGCAGGCGCCAGAGGAGGTGGATGTCATTGTTGGATGCCTCTCCTGCTCATGTTTCCTGCAGGATTTGTACCAGGACACCTACGTGCCCAAGAAGCTGCGCAACTCCCACGCATAGAGCTCACCCCTTTGCTGGGCGCTGCTGAAGCCTAGATACAAGCAGTCATACTTAGTTGGTGAAAGGGGAGTGTGTGATGTGCAAGGACTCGAGCAAGAGGAGAGCGTGGAGCAACTGCGTCAGCCCACAAGCACAGCTTGGTTTTGAAGCAGCTCTTTGTCGATATACAGTGCAATCTCTATGTGATGCTGGCGCATGTGGTTGCGGTATCTCTGTTGTGTAGGGAGCACAAAAGGGCTGGAAGCAGGGGCAGGGGCATGCCCTGTATTTGGCTGGGATACGCCTGTGCTTAAGCTTTTTCAGAAGCCTACCTGCCCCCCATAGCGCTGTCTAGGCCCTCTTTTTTCAATGACCTCTGTACAGTGTTGACTGCTTAATGCTGGGTGTGTCGTTGTGCCTCAAAATAATGAGGTTAGAACTGAAATAGATCTGCTCATTTCCATGCTGTATTACAGTCTATGTAGTTCAGGCAATGAATGGACATGTCTAGCTACCCAACAGGAAACAAATGGACCCCAAATGAACATTATTGTTTGTGGATTCCTTCATTTTGCAATGGATGTAATCCATGGCCGTCACTCTTGCTATATTTGCTGTAGATGAATGAATGAGGTCTCTGAGCAACCCTTTTGGCTGCCTCTGTCACACCCAGAGTGTGCTTTAATGAGAATCTGCTGCAAGTTAGTTGAGTCGGTTATGCAGTTGTGATTGGGGAAGGGGAAGGGTAACATAGTTGTACCTGCCTGCGGGGGCAGCTTAGCTGAAGCAAAACGTGCCTGTAACCAAACCAGTCCAATCTAAAACAAAATTAGCTAGAAGCTCAGTCACAGCATTTCAGGCAAGCAGGCACAAACTTGGCTCATCCTAGGACATCAGCCTGGTTCATGAAGTCTTTAAGGGAAGGGAAGGTTTACATAGCTGTACCTGCCTGCGGTGGCAGCTTAGCTGAAGCAAAACGTGCCTGCAACCAAACCAGTCCAAACTAATGAGTTACAATGAGTTACAATGGGGTTTGACCTTCAGCCAGGTAGTTTGGCTGCTCGGTCTGCTTAACTGTTCCAACTGCACAAGAAATATCCATGAGATCGGAAATAAAATGATGAGTGTCATTAGTTTGTTTCTGCAAGAGATGAATAGCATCCTCAGCGCTAGCTTGAGAATAGTAGAAAGTGCCTGAATCGTCCAGAAAAATTCTATAAGACGAGGGGAAGTCAGAAAATAACTGTGCATGAGCCCTTCGAAGAGAGCACACAGAAGCGCAAGAACAAAGGAACACGGCATGCTTTTCATCTTGGAGTCCTTGATCACATTTATCACAAGTTGATGTGTGCTCCTGCCAAATTGATGTCTCAACTCTTAAAGTATGAGCATGTAAGCGAAAATGTGCTATGTTTCTTAGCGTGCCCTTACCCAAATCAAGATGCAAATACCTCAGTCCAAACTAAAAAGCAAAATGAGTTAGAAGCTCAGTCACAGCATTTCAGGCAGGCAGACACGAACTTGGCTAATCCTAGTATCATCCTATATGATATCAGCCTGGTTCATGAAGTCTCTAAGGCGTGATGCACTGCTTGGAGATGCAGAGCTAAATAGGTGCTTGAACTGAGTGCGCAGTTCTGTCAGAAATCCTGAGATGGGCAATCCAGGATGAAATGCTCTTCGTCTTGAACAGTGTGCCAATCGCATTTGTTGCAAATTATAAGCTCGTATGGGCACCTATTTCCATGATGCCATTGGGTTTCCACCCAAAGGTTTTGACCGGAAAGGCGTAAGTATGAAATACTGCGTAATAATTATGAGGAATAGCATCAATTGTGATTGACCTTTGCATTTCACGCAGCTGAGGCTGTGTAGCATGGGCAACTAAGACACTGTTTTGGCTGCGTCAGTTTCTCAGCCTGACACCTCCAACCCACTGCAAGGACTCCTTGCCTCTTGCTTGAGCTACAGAACAGCAGAACAGAACATTCCTCTTCCTCGGCACATGTGGGGCACACACTCTTGCAGTCTGGAACACAGCTGTGTTCCTTTGTCTGTTTGAATAACCAAAACCCAGCTTGGCTACAGGGTCCGGCTTTAACTGCACCATGAACACAAAATAAGTATTTTTGGAGCAATGCAAAAACAATTCGACTTTTCTTTTGAGCTTCAAGGATAGGATAGGATAGGATAGGGTTACATAGCTGTACCTGCCTGCAAGGGCAGCTTAGCTGTAGCAATAGTTTGACTTTTCTTTTTAGCTTCAAGCTTAGGTCTGGTTTGGTTGCAGGCATCTCTTTTTATGCTTCACTTAAGCTGCCCTGTTAGGCAGCTACAAGGTTTACAAGGATAAGGCCTTCAGTCAAGAAGTGTGACTGCTAGCCTGCTCATAAAAGGCAATGAATTCATGAAGGAAATAAGGAAGATTATTGTTGTTCTGGTTAAAAAAAGCAAATACATCATGAGATCCTGCCTGTGAGAACAAGGGAGCATATTTTCTGCGGAGAGAGACCACCTGGGGATGTGTGTAATGAAAGAGAACATGCTGTTCATCCTGGACATCATCATCAGCCTCACAATGGTCACAGTTTGGGGAAGACCCGTGATTCCAAGTTCCTGTCTCATAGCGAAGGGTGTGAACACGGAGTCTAAACCGAGCCACGCTGCGAACGACATCATGGGGGAGGTCAAGGAACATGTGTTTGGGGATAGGATAGGGTTACAAAGCTGTACCTGCCCACAAGGGCAGCTTAGCTGCAGCAATAGTTGCCTATAACCAAAGCAAACCAAATTTGTGAATGTCAACTGAAAGCCTTGAGCTGAGTTCAGAAGTATCAACTGAAAAATTAAGTTTGAGAACAGCATCGCTCTGAAAATTGGTCCAAAGGGTTACAAGGGTTACAAGGGGTTGGCCTGAAAAAAATTAAGTTTGAGAACAGCATCGCTTTGAAAATTGGTCCAAAAGGCTATGATAATTGTGTTGGTGTTGTGCTTTGAATTTCAGTTCTCAGCATCCACCGTTATAGATGCATTGCAATGCTTCAAGAAGGGTTACCACCGTTACAGCCTGGTGGGTGCACATGTCAACATGAGGTGTCAGTTGCATAGCATTGCTCAAAGCTCTGTGAACAGTTTTCTTGAGACTGTTTGGGGAGAATGTAGGGAGACTGCATGACCAAGGCCCTGTTTGTAGGAGGAGTGCACCACTGGTGAAAGGTCAAGCGTTTACTGTTGCGCTCTCTTGGGTGTGTGTTGGAAAAAGGCGCCCAATATTGTAGATGCCTGGTCCTGAGATCTACAACAAAACAACTGAGATCAGTGGGCTCACAATCCAGCAGCTTCTGTTTGATAATGCGGGAGTGTGCCAAATCACCCATGACTGACAGAAATGGGGGGACCAACAATCATCAGACCTTTAGCTTTGCCGCATGTCAGCCTGCAAAATATTTTCATTGTGGAGCTGTTGCATCGGGTCAGAGAATTGTAAAGACACATTTTTGTTGCTCGGAACCAGCAAGGACAAAAGGGCTCCAGACCAAATTAGGCAGGTACAGCTATGTAACCCTTTCCTTTCTGGCAACTTTTTTCGCTTCAGCTAAGCTGCCCACATAGGCAGGTACAGCTATGTGACCGATTCCTTTCCTAGACCAGTTCAAAAATGAGTTTGGGCTTAACCAACAATGGACTGCTAAGTTTAAATTCTAAGTTCCTTGCCTAATTCGTTGAGCACATACAAGGGTTACAAGGGAAGAAAGGCCTCAGTCAAGACGTTTGACTGCTAGCCTGTTCATAAATACATTTGAGGTCATGAAGGAAAAAAAGAAGTGTGTTGTCATCCTGGTTTAGGAAAATATTGATATCCTGGGAATTCACATGATGAATGGTGCCTAGACAGGGCATCCTGTGGGAGACGTGGAGGTGTAGAAAAGAGAAGTTTTGCTCAAAAAGTGAGGCATACTTCTGACGAAGAGAGCAGACCTGGGGATTGGAGCATCTGAACAACACATGTCTTTCATCTTGTATGTCATCCGAATCACAGATATCACAGACCAGAGAAGTACTATTGGACCAAGCAGCCTGTTCAACTCAGAGAGCGTGTACCGCAGCCTAAATCTGGCAGTGTTGCGAAGGACGTGATGGGGAAGATCCAAGTATTATACAAGGGTTACAAGGGGGGCCTACAGCCCGAAACTCTGGCTGATCAGCTGCTGGTGAAAGGAAAGGAAAGGAAAGAAAAGGAAAGAAAAGGAAAGATATACGCTTGCCGTTCGGCTGCGTGTAATAAGGAAAGAGCCTCCCACTGGCTCCCACCCATAGAGGGCATCTTTATCTCCACCCCGGCCACAAGGCTGGTGAAACATTCTCATCCAGAATCAAAAATTGAAACCAATTCCGACAGAAAATTTGAAAATCTGTACGGGTCTTGATTTAGAAAAGCATTGACCGCAAGATCATCCAAAGTGTGGAAGCTCGCCAAGAAAGGAATAAAGTCAGCGTTTGGAAGCTGGGCAAAAGTATGTGATGGTAAAAAAAATCAATGAACAGGTCCTTGTATTTTCAAGGGTTACAAGGGTTACAAGGGAAAAAAGGTCTCAGTCAAGACGTTTGACTGCTAGCCTGTTCATAAATACACATGACGTAACGAAGAAAAAATGAAGTTTGTTGTCATCCTGGTTTAGAAAAATATTGATACCCTGGGAATTCACATGGTGACTGGTGCCTAGACAGGGCATCCTGTGGGAGATATGGAGGTGTAGAAAAGAGAAGTTGTGCTCAAAAAGGGAGGCATATTTTTGACGGAGGTCTTTGTATTTTCTGCGCTGCACACCTCAAAGCAATTGTAATAGAATAGAAGAAAGCATGTTTCTCGTCCTGTGACTTCTGTGCCACCTCTTCCTCTTGGTCTGTGTGGTGGGGACCTGCCGCAGGGCGGCCTTTCAGGTGACCTTTCCTTAATGCACGCGGCCAGACTTGGCAAGCGTAGTCTTTTCTTTTCTTTTCTTTTTCTTTCTTTCGTCCTGGACTCACACTCACACTTATCACAAACATTTGAACCACCCAGCCATTTACGGGACTCGACCTTCAAGCAGTGGGCACGAAGCCTAAACCTACTCACATTCCTCATGACTTCATGATCCAGATCCTTAAATAAATACGATGGCACTGCCAAAATGGCACTGCCATTTTGTATGGCATACAAAAGGGTGTGTGTGCTGTTTGATTCAAAGCACCAATGATGGTAATTAACTGCTTTCCTGTTCACCTCTCGGGGACTGAGTGCATCCGCTTCCCTCCATACTTTTGCTGCCTGTACCTCATATCCACTACTAGTGGATTCGTAAGAAATCCTGCATGGGGATCTTATAAGCACTCAGCATCTTCTGCTTACACATATCCTCATAGTGCATGCCAGCATATAGATTTATAAGCACTCAGCATCTTCTGCTTAAACATATCCTCATAGCGCATGCCAGCACATACATTTACAAACACAAAAGACATTGTGCCATCCTTAAGCATAAGGCATTCTCTCCTCAAAACTTGGTTGCTTTTAGCTATGCTTTTAGTTGGTGGGACTCACTGTCAGTTTCAGCGCTGACTTTCCTACTTAATAAATGCACGCTGGTTGCTGTCCAGCGTAGACTTTCACTATTTTGCTCAAAACCGTCGAGCTTAGCTATTTGGCTGGTGCAGCTTGCACCCTCCAAACCCCTGCAGAACTTCCTTAAAAAACTCCTGATAAAAAAATCGTTCAGGTCACTTCAGAACAACGTGTCTCCTTTTCCTGGCTACTTGTTGGGAGTGTGCTTGTATCTGCGCAATTTTCTTCACGCCAAGCCCTGCATACAGGCCTTCAAGATGAACGCTTCATGTTTCTGATTGCCTGCCCTGGCAGGGAGATACAGTGAAACGTGTTGTTCCATCTATGGTCTTAACTACAGGGCCCGGCTGTGGCACTAGAGCCGGATACATAGAGTGGGTCATGGTCAGCCTTTGGATTGTTGTGCCTGTAGGTATTGTTGGACTTGTTTGGAAGGGTACCTGAATGTTGGCAGCTCGCTCTTCATTCCACAATCAAACGTTTTCAAACATTTCTCAGCGGGTCCGGATGATGCATAAGCATGTTCTTGGTGCCGTGTTGGGCCCCGGGAAAGCGACAGTCATGTGCAGGTGGCCTCAGTGCAAACTCATGGGACGCCATACCGCCGACATGCGAATTCCTACTCCCTGTCCTGTTCCAGCCCTGCCAGGCACTTCATGGCAGGCAGCTGTTGGGCTAAGCTCTCTGCAAGGCGAGCCTGACGCGCCGCTGCATCTGTGCCACCCCCTCCTCCACCACCCATCAACACCAGGTGCTCCACGACCTGAGCGTGGAAGGCCTCCACAGAGGCAAGAGCCTCCGGGGACAAGCCGCTAGCAGAGGCTCTGCCACTACTGCTGCTGCCGCTGCTGCAGCGGGCAAGCACTGCTGCCAGGGTCTTGCCAGGCACTGCCACGGCCTTGCCTGCAGCACAGGGTTTGCAGGGTGTGACAATGTGTGCAGCGCAGGTCGTGACACGTGTGCAGTGCAGGTTGTGACACGTGTGCAGCGCAGGTCGTGATGACATGTGCAGTGCAGGTCGTGACACGTGTGCAGTGCAGGTTGTGACACGTGTGCAGCGCAGGTCGTGATGACATGTGCAGTGCAGGTCGTGACACGTGTGCAGCGCAGGTTGTGATGTTGTGTGCAGGGCTATGCGCAACATAATGAATGGAGGCTTGAGCAGCTGGGTATGCGCCAGGGACTGCAGAGCTGGCTTGACTACAATGCACGATTGTTTACAAACGGCGTTCACAATGAAAAGGGCCAGAAAAGAGCGGCGCGTGGGCAAGCACTGCTGCCAGAGCCTTACCAAGCACTGCCGCCGCTTTGCCTGCAGCATAGCGCTTGCAAGTTGTGACGCACGCAATGCATTTGGCAAAAGCAATGGGGTGCTGGGTCAGCTGGGGCTGCGCCAGGGACTACAGAGCTGGCTTGAGTGCATTGTGTGACTGTTTGACATGGCATGTGAAAAGTGAACAGAGCAATGCACAGACAAAAGCAGTGCTGCAGCCTGGGCTGCAACGGGACTTTTGAGTGCGATGCATGTCATTGTTTGGAATGGCAATCACATGCATCCACAGTGAAAAGAGCGATGCAGGGGCAAGGACTGCTGCCGCCTGGCCTGCAACGCACGCGTGCTGGCAGATTTGCATCACTGCACGCAGCAGGTTAAAAACAGGTGTGTAATAGGTTAGCTTAGAGCCCGTGCCAGGCACTGTAAAACCTCCTGGCCTGCATTGTATCATAATTTAGTTTGAGGGTGGGGCGAGCGATGGCGCAGACTCAGCAATATGCAGAGAGGCTACACCAGCCTAAGCTGTGCCCATCACCGCCACCATCCTACCTGCACCCCATCAATGTTGCAGGCCTGCACCATGCAAACAGCAGATCCAGAAATCAACTTGCAATGTCCTTGCTCATGGGTTCGCCCAGCCGGTCCAGGCACGGCCACCTCCTCGCCAGCCTCACATCACTGTTGAAGGTTCATTTTTTTAACCATGTATCCCTGAATACTTGGAGGAGTCCAGCTGTTGATCACATATCCAGCATGTATCCCTGTCCAGCATGTATCCCTGAATACTTGGAGGAGTCCAGCTGTTGATCACATGCACATGGACTAGCCTAACTTTTGGTAGGCACTGCCACTGCCTCGCCAAAACCACATGGCCAGGCAGAGCAGCACCCCAAGGAACAGCACCTCTGACCAGCACTGATCCAACAGAGTTGCTGATGCGTGCAAGGGCCAATATAATATATATACTGCAGCCACAACTGCAGCCAAGTCAATGTCAGGGGTAAATTCCTGCCCTGAGCCGCCTGCATACACTCGCTATGATTGCAGGCTGGGACAGCGTTTGCAGCAACATAAGCAGGGAGAAACTATGGGAAAGCCAAGGGGCCTGGCCAGTTCCACATAATTCAGGGGCAGAAACTGCTTTCCCAGCACCGCACAATCTTGAGCTTAGTAGGAACATTAATGGAAAAATAAAATTGAGCTGTAGGAGGGGTGACAAAGGCTATCCTTGGGATGCCTAATTGCCAGCCAGCAAGTGCATACGAATGTGTGGATTTAGGAATCTTTAGCGATGGGTGTGTTGAACTCTTCCAACACCCACCCTCCGGCACCCTGCAGCGTGCTGTGATCAGCAGGCTTGCATATGCAAACATGCGCTTGAACAGCACCCCACCTGCTGCAACAAATACATCTCACATCAGCATAGCATGCCAGGTGCATACTCGCCAGCAGCAGAGTGCTGTTGCAAATGCAGGCCCATCAGTGTCACAACATGCACATCATACGCAACACACACACACACACACACACACACACACACACATCAAAATTGGAATGATGCAAAGAAGATTAGCATGGCCTCTGCATATAGGATACATATCATACGTACATACCTGAGGTGCGCACGCACAGCATGCATGCTGTGCATGCACACACCCTGGGAAGAATGACACACATCATACCTGTGGCGCGCATGAACAGCAGAGGCACCACCAAGGCCAGCGCTGCTGCAGGGTCGTGCTCCGCTGAGAGCGCACCCAGAAGCTCCGCACGCAGCTGCGTGTGTATGTGTGTGTGTTCATGTGTGTGTGTATGTGTGTGTGTGTGTGTGCGTGCGCGCGATCATGTGTGCGTGTGTATACGTGCACAGTCACGTGCTTGCACATGCATGCACACCTGCGCCAGCACCGCCCGCTCCGACTTTTTGTCCACCGCCTTGAGCCGCAGCCCCAGCACCTCGGCCGCGTGGCTGAGCGTGTCTAGGGCATCCCTGATTGTGCAGGCCGTGCCAATGGCCTCCAGTGCTGCAGCCAGGGCAGCGGCCGCATCGGATGGGAGGGCGCGCAGGAGCACTCCTCGCTGTGCAGGGGACAAGGGAGGAGCCTTGACCAGGTCCATCACCCTGCCGCCGCCGCCGCTACTACTGCTGCTGTTTTCAACGGCTGCAGCAGCGCCTGCAGCCTTGGTGTTGTTGTTCTTGGTGTGGGTGGGAGTGTCTGACATGGCCCCTGCCTCGTGCTCCACATGTGCCCATTTGCATAGAGCATCCACAGCCTCTGCCCCTGTTGAGGCAGTGGATGTCGGGTGGGGGATGAAAGGATGTGGGTGAAAGAGGGTGCAGGTGTAGCAGTGTGTGGGTATGACAGGATTTGGCCAGGGTGGGTATGGCCCCGCCTCGTGTTCCACATGTGCCCATTTGCACGGCCTCTGCCGCTGTTGAGGCAGTCTCAGGTGTGAACATGAAACGGTGCGGGTTAGGGAGTGTTAGGTGTGAGGATGCAAAGATGTGGGTGAGAGAGGGTATATGTATGTAGCAGACTGTGTGGAGCGAGGTGTGGGAATGGCAGGGAGTGGGCGTAGTAATGTGTGGGCAAAGGTGCAAAGAAGCGGGGAGCGTGAGAGTGGTGGGCTCATTGCTCTCACCGGCACTGAGCGCTGACCAAACCATCCGTTCAAATGACACTACTGTGTACCACACAGCATTGAAGTCTACCAAGGCAACGGCGCTGGTCTGTGGAAGAGGTGAGCTCAAGAGAGGTCAGGGTGTCATGGCAGTGTATACTGCAGGCGCTTGTTGATGCTGGTTCCCAGGAAAAAAGCAGAGGAAAGCATAGCGAGGGACAGAGCATGCAACAAGAGCCGCAGGCCAAGCTGACGCTTCTGGAGATAGAGCCTCTAGAAAGCAAACACACATTTTGGTTATCCCCTTCTTGAGAGCATGTTACACGGGCTGCAGGCCCGATACGCTACAACAGTGTCGACCGAGCAAAAGATGACGAAAGGGCTGCAGGCCCAGCAAGCTAACACTGAAGGCCAAGCAAGCTGACAAAAGGGCTGCAGGCCCAGCAAGCTGACAGTTCAAGTACACACCAAACCTGAGGGCACAGAACAAAGATTGCACGCCTGCGGCAACAGCAGCTCCACTTGCACACAGAGCACAGTATTCATAATGTGGCACCTGCCACGAACACCCTTTTCCACGGAGACAGGGAGCAGTCGCTACTGGCCACAAGCCTCACACCACCTCCATTCTTTTGCTCGAGCGCATTCACCATGTGTTTGCGCCTGTCTCTCCCCATCTTTACAAACACATACCTGTGGTGCGTAGCGCGTGGCGTACCAAGGCTGAGTACACCGTCTCTGCTGCCTTGTCCCCCCCTCCTTTCTGCTGCTGCTGCTGCTGCTGGGCACCAGGCTGCGCAGAGGAGGAGCCACCTCCTTGTGCAGCCTCAGCCTGTGCCTTGTCTGCCCTTCTCTCTTTTGCTGCGGCTGCTTTCTCTGCTGCTGCCTTCTTGCCCTTGGCAGGCTTGGCAGCAGGCTCATCCCCACCCTCTCCGCCTTGACCACCACCACCACCACCACCACCACCTCCGCCCGTTGCTGCAGCTGCAGCTGCAGCATCTGTAGGCTCTGCAGGCGATAACTCTGTAGGTGCTGGCGCAAACTCTTCCACACCCACGG
Organism: Dunaliella primolecta; assembly: GCA_914767535.2. Classification (NCBI taxonomy): domain Eukaryota; kingdom Viridiplantae; phylum Chlorophyta; class Chlorophyceae; order Chlamydomonadales; family Dunaliellaceae; genus Dunaliella; species Dunaliella primolecta. The sequence goes on along the minus strand of OU611754.1, from coordinate 15,343,414 downwards.
CATACAGGCACAGGCGCTGGTAGGCAGCATCCAGGGCCTGCACGCACGCACATACACACACAATGAGGGGACAGGCTGAGCACATAGCCGTCTCCTAGTCATGCAGCCAAGGGTAACTTCCAAGCAAGCACGCGCACAAGCACATGCGCACACCCACCCTAGCCTGAGTCCCACTCAGCTGATCTTAACGCACGTCAAGCGCCTTGTTAGCCTGCTAGACCTCATTTAATAATTCCCACCAAACCTGACCCCCACCTACACCCATCCACCTGCACCCACATGCACCAGCACTTATGATTCATCCTCCACCCTTCCTTGTGATAACATACAACCATCCTACTCACCCGCACCCAAAGCAAACACCTTCAAAGTTTTACACCCCCCTTTACCCACCTGTGCCAGCGCTTCCTTGCATACAAACACACACAAACACACACAAACACACACACATGCGAACACACACACCAAAAAAACTGGCACTCACAAGCACCCACCTGCGCCAGCGCCTCTTTTGCCCGCCGCCTCTCTTCTGCGCTGGTTGTGAACGCCGCACTCAGCGTGGCCTCATATGCTGCCACTGCTGCAGGCAGCAGCAGCGCCGCCAGCGCCTCCGCTGCACCCCCAGCCTCTCCTGTTGCGCTGCCGGTCGTGCCAACACCCTCCAGGTCTGGGCGCAGCTCCAGCACCTGCATGGGACACAGATTTTGGTTTGTGCAAATGTAGTCGCGGCAGTGCGTGGGGCACACACTTTTGGTTTGTGCAAATGAAGTCGCGGCAGTGCATGGGACACACTTCAGAATGGGCCACACTCCAGAATGGGACGCAGCTCCAGCACCTGCACAATTTGGTGGCCGCAGAATGTGAATGAGGGGGACGTCAAAGGCACATTTGTTGGATGTGCATGGGTGCTGCGCCAGCTTCTGCACAAATATATGAAGTGAGCGTGTATATTCGCCATTGTGAACATGTAGGCAAAAGAGTTTTCGCTCTGAAGAGACCTTTTGTTGTTTGCCTGTATTTTCTTGGTCTGAGGACAGCTGCATCTGCACTGTGCAAGCAATTGTAGCTGGGGGGAAGGGATTGCGATGGGGAAGGCTTGCTCGTTTGAGTAACACCACCACCAACACAACACAACACCACCACCACAATCGCTCTTGTTGCTGCTGCTTCGCCTGCTGAATCACGATGGCAGGCTGAAAGGCTCACTGCTGTCCCTGTGAAACAGGTCATTTAAGACAGGGGCATGCTCACCCTGAGGCTGAAAGGCTCACTGCTGTCCCTGTTAAACAGGTCTTTGAGACAGGGGCATGCTTACCCTGAATTTCAAGGATCTTGAGCGCGAGCAAGAAGGATACACCGAGCGGCAGAGCATAAGATTTTTCGTGCCTTTTACAAAGCAAGCTGTGAGGGAGCCGCACGGGGATGCCCCCACCTGCGCTTCTAGGTCAGCCACCGTCAAAGGAGGGGGCCCTCCATGAGCGCCATGTCCTTTGCTGCCAGCACCACTGCCCAGACCAGAGGCTGTGGCGGTGCCTTTGCCGGCCTTTGCGCCTCCAGCTCCACTGCCCTTCTTGCCAGCCTGCGCACAAGGGAAAGGAAGGTGTACGCGTGTGATTGTGCGTTTAAATGCGTGTGTGTGTGTGTGTGTGTGTGTGAAGGTGCATGTGTGTGTTTGTGGGCGCGCTCTACATGGAAGAGTTGCATATGAATGTATGCTGCACGTGATAAGTGCTGTTTCGTCCTCAATGCACATGTCACACATGGTGTGTCAGTGCAATTTAGTTATCTCTAGCTCATGTGGACATCATTATCGACGTCACCATCATCATCAGTTTCGCCACCACTACCATCACCACCACTACCATCATCATCATCGTCATAATCATCATCGTCATAATCATCATCGTCATCATCCGACTTCACTGCTCGCCTGCAAATCCCTTCTCAACTCATTTCAGTGCTACGTAGCCTCCTCTGACAAGCAAAGGCCCCAAGCTCCATCTCTTTTGTGCTGCCCCTGGCTGCTTGGGGCTCCGTGCTGCTACACACAGGCTCACCTTGCCACTGCCTTTTCCTCCTTTGCCTCCCTTGCCGCCCTTTTTGGCATTCGCCGCCCAGTCCTCATCATCAGATGACCCGCCGGCCTGCACAAAGAGGAAAGGGTTGAAGTAAAACACAAAAAAATGTGGGGGTTGGAGACCCACCAGCATGCAGTAAGATAGACACGATGGCCAGGACCGGCACTGACAGCAGGCTTCACTGGAAGTGCCCTTCTGTAATGAGCAGCTACCTGGTAGTAGCCACCCTCCGAATTCCATACACTTGCATGAGGGGCAGGAGAGGAGATCATACAGCAGGGTTTTCATGGTCCTTCAAGAGACCTCTGTGGAATCGAAGCAGGGGCCTCCAGCGTCAAAAGAGCACGCGCCTTTGAAATTGAGGGCCAGCGATGCAATTCAGATGCTGCTTACATGATGTCAGGACTGTACAAATACGTCTTGAGCATTATGCGTTCCAAGTTCTCAGTGGACCCTCAAATGTCCAACAAAAGTAGAAAAGCACACTCGGAGCAGCAGCTACACAAATCAGAAATATGCCATACAAAAGCACTGTCCCCACTTAGCCTTGACCAGCACATGCTATATGGGCAGGCACAGCATGGGGCCAGCCAGCCTCCTGACCAGCACACGCTATATGGGCAGGCACAGCATCAACTGCAAGGGCTTTCTGTGCTGGAAACCTCTGGTTCTGGGCACATTATTGACATCCAGTCTGCACAGGGGCTGTGCGGGCGCTTGCTCAACCTCCCAATGCAGCAGGTGCAAGTGATGTGCACCCTCGTCCTTTAGTGCTGCAGGTAAAGTACCCTTTTGCGTGCATCACATGCCGTCCACAGGCTGAACCCCTCATTACAGCTCCGTGAGAAGCTCGGGCTGCAGGGCTACACACAGCTCCCTGAAAAAATTGCAAGCCTACACACCTCTGTGGCAGGCGACCTGTCCTGCATGCATGCTGCAGCCCTCAGATCTACACAGCACTCAGACCTACACAGTTTCACATCACCTTGTACTCATCAGTCATGGTGTGATGATCACGCACCTGCCCCTTCTCAGCCGCAGCGCCAGCTGACCCGCCTTTGCTGTTGTTGGCAGCAGGGTGCGCTGCAGGGGAGGAAGTGGATGCAGCGGCAGAGGATGTCCTGCAGTCACGTCCGTGTGTGTGTGTGTGTGTGTGTGTGTGTGTGTGTGTGTGTGTGTGTGTGTGTGTGTGTGTGTCCTCCATGACCCATGCCTCGACACCACACCGTTTGGGCACCATGAAAGGCCTGCTCTGTGCACGTAGCACCCCTTGGGCACACCAAACCCCACTCTCCACTACATGACCCCATTCAAACTGCGGGATCTGCGTTCATCTTATTCGCAAAAGCAAATAAATCATCGTGCCACACCCACCTCCTCCGCTCCAGCAGCGCGAGCTCCGCTCTCTGTCGTGCGCGCGCACACAGCTCTGCCTCCAGCTCATCAACCAGGGCCCCTGATGCCACGCAGGTGCCTGCAAGCACGTGCGCACACCCAACGACACCAGCGCCCGTGCCCGCGCCTCCGCTCCTACCACTGTTGCTGCTGCTGCTGTGTGCGGTGGAAGTGGGGAGTCCAGCCCGTGGAGTGATAACAGGCGAGGAGTGGTGGTTGTGGTGGGGGCGCTTGGCAGCGGCAGCGGCGGTTGCGGCACACAGCTGGGGCAGGCAGGACAACAGCGCTGCGGTGTCACCTGTGTGTATGTGTGTATGTGTGTATTTATGTGAGTCTGAAAGCTTGTGTGTACATGTGTAGGAATCGGCGTTGGTTTATAGCGCTGTATCGCGTTTAGTGCTTTATTGCGCGATAGAGGATCCTCATATAACGCTATATGCCGATCTATAGGGAGCTGCATTGGTAAATAGCACTGTTACAAAGAAATGCCATTAAACGCAAAATGTAGCGTTGGGAAATGTGGCAAATAGCGCTATATGCTGATTACTATATATGTCTGAGTATACGTGTGTGCATGTGTGTGTGTGTGCCAATTTAGTGCCAAGGCCTAAGGAATCCTGAGCTCATAATTAGACACAAGGAGTAATGTCACCGTTCACACACTTTTTTTCTTTTCTTTTGTCCTCTCAAATATCAAACAGGGACCTTCAAGAAAACCAATAAGGAAACATGGCAGCATGCTTGCCATGTAAAACCCAAGGCTTTGAGTGCAACATGTACACACCACGCGTTTCAAATATAACACGAAAATAAACTTGGCAGTTTTCATGCCATGCACTCCAGGCGCTCACCAGGCGTTAGGATTGAGGGAAGTAAGAGGGAGATGTCCGCCCAGCAAGACGATGCAGCAGCAGCAATGGGTTCCTCAATTGCACCCTCCAGCTGCAACAGGCAGCATAAATCAGAACAAAAAAAGGCATGTTGTACCTAAGCAGCGCTTTTGTGGTCGGGGAAAGAAAAGGATCATATGCGCAGATGCTCAATCAAGGAACTCTGCAGCCGCTTCATCGGCATGGTGCAAGCATGAGGTCGTAAGTTGTCCCCTAGCTGCAGGACCGCACAGGATGGTTTCGGATTGGGCTACTGAAGTACAATGCCCTCCCATAGTGTGTAGCAATTGAGTTCCCCCAAACTGCCTTGCAACTCTGATGTAAGAGGAGCGTCTCTCTCTCTCTCTCACACACACACACACACACACACACACACACACACACACACACCTGGGACAGCAGTGCCGGTCCCACCAAGGCAGTCTCCAAGGGAATGCCATCTGGGAAGGCCGTGCGCAGGTAGGAGGAAGCGTTGGGGATGCCCATCCTGAGAGCCACACACATCGCACTCCATGTGAGGGCATGCACACAGTTGAGGGGCAGGGGCACGTGGCAGACCCTGTCATGGGCGTGTGTTCCTACAGCTGAGCATCAGGTTGGCAGTATGCAGTTTGTCGAATGATCACAAGCCTTGCCAGGACCCATGGCTTGACGTCAGAGTAATTGTAATCTTGAGATGGCAAGCTACGTCCGGGGAACAATACATTGCCCAGGCGGTGTGTTTTCTGTGTGACCAGCGATGGACAACTTTACTAAAAGGGCGCTGCAGTGGATGCCTGGCAGATGGCCAGCAATGGCTCATGCACAGGCACACATTGGCAGGCAAGCGCCTTGCGTGGGCAACACACCTATACCCCACATGCTGCCTGCCTGGCCTGCCTGGATAAAACGCACCAGGATGGAACGTACTAGGATGACCTGCCAGGGAAACATACTTGAATGAAGCAGGCATGAGCTGCCTGGAGGACGCATGCTCACCTCTTTGCAATGCTATGCATGGATGAAGCACGCACACCTCATTGTCATGCCTGGAGGTCGCATGCTCACCTCTTCACCTCTTTGCAATACTAGAGGCCTGGATGAAGCATGCACACCTCTGTTGTCATGCCTGGAAGACGCATGCAGACCTTTTTGCTATGCCTTTCCTGAACGAAGCATGCTCACTTCTTTGCAGTGCCCTATCCCAAACAATGAAACGCATGCTCACCTCTTCGCAGTGTCATAGCCTACCCAGCCGTTCTGCTCGTAAAAGTTGCGCACAGCACTGCGCTGCGCTGTGGAGTACACAGCAGGCACCCAGTTCACGCCACCCCCCTTGAGGCTGCCTGCATTTTAATCAAAAAGGGATTCATGGGGGGTTGGGACGCAGCACACAGTGCTCCTTGCATGTTGCCACTGTTCACAGGAGCATTCCCTGTCAGCTTACTGGAGCAAGTGTGCCTGCCTCTGGTGTGCTACATAAACACACACATACATACACACATGCGCACACGCCCCAAAACACATGAGCCAGCACCTCCTCCTTTACTAGCTTGTCAGCCACGATGAAGGCCATGCACAAAAGCAGTAACACACGCACACACAGAATCGCGTGATTAGCAGCAACACCGTGTATGAAGCATGTACCTGCGAGCGCCCCCTCCTTCACGAGCTCGTCCACAATGGAGGCCACCACAGAGCCTCCCCCCGATCCCCCCAGTGCAGCGCTTTCAAGCCCCAGCTCCTGCATGCGTGGATGCGAAAGTTGCATGTGTGTGTATGTGTGTGTTTTGCGCTGCAACACACCCGCTCAACAAGCCTTCACACTCAATGACCCCTGGTCAAAATGACAAGAAATTACGCACCACCATGCCATGTGGCCCCTACTCGCTGTGATGAGCCTGGCCATTGTGTTGGGCAATGGCACAACAGCTGATGCTTGCTCACACACGCTGGCAAGTGTCAGGCCACACTCATTTGATACAGACATGGGCCATTGTTGTGGACCACAGTGCAGCAGCTGGCGCCATTTTTGCCAAGAGTGCACGGTGGCACACACACACTTTGATGACGCTGGTCATGGTGGTGGGCTCGGACACACCCCGCAGGGCCCCCCTCAGCACTGCCTTGATGTTGCGCAGGTAGGCAGAAGTGTACAGCAGGCCAGCCTCCAGGCGGCCCTGCAAGCACAGGTGGTGGCGGAGGTACGTCAGTGAGCCCACAGGTGTATTACACTCAGGAGAAGGAGCCTAACAGGACGATCTCCAGATGGTGTCGTGTGATGGGTTGATCGGATGAGCGAATAGTGTAGAGGCCACGCAATCCCAAGAGGAGGAGGAGGAGGAGGAGGAGGAGGGGGAGGAGCCAGTGGCAGCCAGAGAAGCACCAGTCTCTTTCATCAAGGCGCTGTTGTTTTAAGGCCCAAACTCCATGGGCAAGGTGCAGGCACACAGCCATGCCTGCACCATAATTCAGCATGTTCACAAACGCCCAAGATGCAGCACTTTGGACCTTTGCTAAACCCGCGCCCTACACCCTGTAACGTAGCTTTGAGAGCTTGCACAAGTACAGCACCTTTTCTACAAAGACACAGTAAGCAGGTGGCACCGTCCATGCGCGCGCACAGCATGGATGCTGGAAGAAAGAACGTGAGCACGGAGGTACAGTGAAGCTTATTTCACGCTCGTGCTAGCACGCAGAAACAGCCAGCTGCCCAGGTGGGGCAAGCACCTGGATAGTGCTGCCCATGCGCGCGTGCAGCATGGACGCCAGGAGCTCTGTGTTGAGGGCGTACTGCACCGCCAGGTCGGACAGGCTGATCTGGCCGGCCTCCTGCGAACCAAAGGCGTACGAAAGGAAAATCAGAGGCGGCGATCCTTCATGAGAGGATGATCAGGTTGGACGTGCTGATCTGGCCAGCCTCCTGCAAACCTATTGCATATCAATGACAAACCCTGCAGGCAACTCGGACATCAGCGCAGGATGCGCACGATGTCATGGTCCAGCTAGCCTAGCAAGCCACAGAACAGGCAGGACCACAGCTTTGGTGCAATGCATTCTGTGCCTTAGTCCATGACGGCAAAGGAAAGGATGAATTATGCAACAGCACCTGCTGCATTCTGCCACTTGAAGAGCACAAATTAATATGTGAACACTGAGTTTTATAACCAATGTGCGCACAGGATGCCAGCCTGTATTTCACCAAACTTCACCAGGAGAAAGGTGTTTAACATGCATCCTTCCTGCTGCAAAAATGCGTCCCAAAGGAGCGAAAAAAAACAAATGCCACCCTCACATACTGAGGCGCTTGTACCCAGCCCCACCAGGACCAGTGCAGTAGCAATACTGGCCTTGGCGTGCTTCCCTGGCCTAAGAGGCGCAATGGAGACGCAAACAAACATAGCCAAGCAGACCTCTCCAAATACAGGCACATGCCCTTGTGCACATTCATGTACCCTGCGCGCAAAAGAACATGCATCTGCGCAGGGCTGCACAGGGGCCACCACCACAGCAGGCGTACCTGCAGCAAGTCATTGATCTCTCCGGCGATGGCGTCAAAGTACTGCGCGCACAGACACACACACATGTGAGCAAAGAAGCATTCCTTGACTTGATCGCAACAAATGAGTCATCACCAAAGATAACAGCATATGTATCTCCAAGGACTTGGAAAGCGCATGCCTTGCAATTCAATCTGATGAAGCATATGTAATGTTCATCTAATGCAGCACGAAGCTGGAAGCTTCACTTCCACAGTAATTGTTCTCAATTTCTTTTGCGCTGCCAGGTTGCATGGGCTTCATCATCACAACATACACCAAATATCACACGCCTTTCCTTCATTCATTTATCTGGGGATTAAGCATGATGTCAGCACATGTGTACACAGAACGCCTGCAAACCCACCACACACACCTGCACTATAATGAGCCCTCTTTGTGCCCCCAGCAGGCACAACAACAACACATATATACACACGCACATCTGCATCGTGACGAGCTCCCCCTGTGCCCTCCAGCACGCACACCGGCACACGCAACACATACAACAACAGCAAGATAACAAAGCACATCTGCATCGTGACGAGCTCCCCCTGTGCCCTCCAGCACGCATACCGGCACACACAACACATAAAACAACAGCAAGATAACAAAGCACACCTGCACTGTGATGAGCTCCCCCTGTGCCTCCAGCACCTCGCCCCTCCCCTCCGCCACCACTGCAGCCGCCTGGCGCTCGCAGTGGAGGAGGTCACAGCCCACCAGCGCTGGCAGCTCCACCAGCGCAAGGCGCCCGCCAGACTGCACATGCAGATAAGCAATTCCACGTAGGCCAAACAGAGAGGGAGAGAGAGAGAGAGAGAGAGTGGGGGAGAGAGAGAGAGAGAGAGAGAGAGAGAGGGGATGAGCTCCGCAAATCGCAGCCAATTGGTGCAAGGAGCTCGTCAGGCTTTGCATGCACATGCAAACGCACATGACAATAAAGGAATCCCAGGTTAGCGAGAATGAAGACTCAAGGCACGTCAACGCCCAAGCTAAGCACAGGGGCTTCACCCGTGCACGGTTCTTGCAAGACTGCACACTCAACCATGCACTGGGCGCAAGTGTGCCATGCCTTGTGGTCATGGCAGTGCAGCTTGTCCCAGAAAAAGGAAAACACTGTTTCAGCTGTGGGTGCTGAGTGTAGGTTGCTCAGATTGCAGAGGCTTGCAAAGCTGCAGCGACGCCGCAGTCACAAAAAAATTGTTTGAATGTACTGCACGGCTGTCTTCCACCACCGAAAGCATCTGATCTCATGTTTGCATCAATTTAAGAGTGATGATAAAAAGCATTCTGATACATTGAGTCACAGAGGACAGAACTGTTGGCAAGCCACCTGGAGCACACAGGCATTGAGGTTCCTCTCTGCAGCACTTGAGAGCACACTACTGGATTGGCTGTGAGAAGATTCACAAGCCACCTTGCTTGAGTCCAACAAGGATTGAACATGTGTGGCATGCGTGGTGAGTACGCTTTATGCTACATGTCATGGCCTATTTGAACCACTGTGCTCACCTATGGAGCTCATGCACCCATAGTACAAACCCTTTCACTTTATTCATTTCACCACATTCATTTTATGCACTCATGACGCTCGATGTGAAGCTTTACAGTCTTCTGCGACTCCAAGAATGTGAGCAAGTGAGAGCATGACTGCGAGGCTGAGCTCAGCTGAGCTCTTGATCTTGCAGGGGCAGCAGTCTGCTCCTCCATAGGTCTGCTTCTCCATACGTCCGATCCAAAACCTTCAGCTCGCAAAAAAGGCTGTCCGCATTAACATGGCATGATCCTCAAAAGAGAAGGCATTAGCCTCGCTCATCAATTGAATTTCCCATCTCTGCTTGTATGGCATGCAAGCGCAGCGCATACATCCATGTCCTATTTCTGAGGTATCTTGCCTCGCAGTGTCGCGTGCAAAAAGATGGATTCCCATTGGACAGCTGACCCAGATCTGTATATGTATGTACATTCTCCACATGTAGGTCCATGGGGTTCGAACCCACCAAAATTGAAAAAGATGGCAGGTGCAAGTGGGATGAGGGCTGCTCAGGGCAGGCCGACCACCTTATCAGCTGGTCTATTGTGATGTACTCCTTGCAGGCACGTCATGCTCGCGCATGCACCCAGTCCCTCCCCACCTGCTTCAGGGCCAGGCCGACCTCCTTCTTCAGCTGGTCTGTTGTGATGTACTCCTTGCCATTGATGGTGTACAGCAGCTCATCCCCTAGGATGCCCAGCTGCTTTAGCTTGTTCACCAAGTCAATCACATTGCGCTCTGACAGGCGTGAGGTGGCCTTGGCCTGCTGGGTGCTTTGCAGCTGTGAAAGCAGCTCATTCAAATCCATCATCCTAATACCTATCTCATCTATAGGTATCTCATGCCATGTTCAAATAGACTTCTTTCTAAAGATAATTCTAATATTAAAATACGACCTCAAACGTCTCAAGCCAAATATATAAGTTCGTTGCCTCGAGGCCATTTTGTTGCCAAATGCCAACCAGACTGCCAACCAGCTTACCAGAATTTCGCTAGCGATGGTGTACCACCAGCACAAAAGAAAGAAGGAGGACACGTTTTAATGCCCCTTGTAACCATGTTTGCATGAACTGTTTGCCAGGGCATTTATAACAGCCTGGACTTCACAGACTCTTAGCCATGAGTCTGCAGGGTCCTGTAAAAGTGCATCTGCCCATCCCAAGCTTAAAACAAGCTTGTATAAAGACCCTGCAAAAATTTGTGGATTGCATTGTGGACTTGGGATTCCTTGATCCCCTCTCTTTGCGAGATGTGTTGTGCTCCGCAAGCCAACGAACACTCGCTGCAATCGAGGATGGCACCAGGTAGGTGTATGAGTGCAGGTGGAGATGACAAGCCCTCCTGGTCATGGTTGGGCATTTGCTATTCCTCCAAAAAAAACATGCTGGGCTTGCAAGTAATGCTTGCCGCGCCTGAGATACACCAGACAAGTATATCCTGAGCGGTATTTGTGCATGTGTGTGCAGGGAAGGCTCAGGCAGAGACATATCCTGGTATACCTGGTGAGTAAAATTCAACAGGCAAAACGAACAGGGCTTCTAGTTTGCTATTGTTCAGGGACCAGGTCCATGTACATGCCTGAAAAGCAGGGATAAAGCTTCTGGTATGTATTTGTTCATGTATGCGCACACCCATACCCAACTCGCAATGAGGTAAAGGCATTTTCGTGCCTGTTGCGTACGCATAAGCACTCCTCAGCTCGTGAGAGGCTGAAATTGCCAGAAAATTCTCCCTATTCTTATTTCTTCTTCCTAGTCAGTCCATTTGATCCTGTGACATTTCCCAATGGTCCTGGACCCATTAGATCCTGTTCTTTTCTTCCCCCTCCTTGCAGGCACTTGTGGCTCAGGCGAGTGGCTTTTAGGATGTTGGACAGCAACAGGGCATGATGCAGGAAGGATGCTTGCATGTATGGAGTGCGCAAAGCTGGAATTGCACATTCTGGCAGCCAATGGATTTGTAAAAAATAATGCTTGCACCAGCAGCTTTTGTCGTGTCGAGTCAGAAAGGCCATGTGTCAATCCTCTCTCAGCTGTGTATGCACATGCTGGCACCCCTTGTGTGTGCTTGAGCAGCTGCCTATCATGGTCCTCCTCCATCATGCCAGTTCCTCTTTTTGTCCATTCCCATGGGAACTTGCCGTTCCTCATTTTGTTTATCTTGTGGGATCCTCTTCCATCATGCCAGTACCTCGTTTTGACCTTCTCATGGGGAGCTCTAGCTTCAAGCCAGGCGTCGCTTGGAAGCACTCAACTTGCAAGCATTGCCATTTGTAGCCTGAATGAGAGCGCCACCTGCTCTGCACATTTTTGCGACAGCCAGCAGCTGTGCTTGCTATGCTTTACTGGGCTCTGCCTTTGTCCCTGCCATACCAAAAATCTGCCTGTGCTTAATATGCTCCACTGAAATCCTGCTTGTGCTTGCTATGCTCCCCTGAAATTTTGCCTGCCGTTATCTGTACATTAAAACTGTGTGTGAGCAGCAACTCCTCAATCAAAGGGTGCTTTTTTTTGGCACAGCACCTTCGGAGGCGCTTCTTCCTTCCAAGATCTGCTTGCTTGTGTGGATTGACAAAGCACCAGAGATACGCTAAACGAAAGGTTCAGGGATACATACCTTCTTCGATTCCTCTCATTGTGCGGTGGTGTAGGCATTTTGAGTACACATTTGGGCCTACCCAGAAGCAAGTGGCAGAGGCCTCACTGATCCCCCTCCCCGGCTCCATCCCCCCTGACTACGTCAGCCCAGCAGGCGTGAACGCGCCAACAGGTGGGGAGACGGGGGCCGATGAGAGCTGCCAATCCAACTGACTCTGTCTAGAGGCATGAAGGTCCACTGGATGGGCAGGGTGTAGGGGCTTCTGAGGCTTTTGGTCTATTCAGGGTGCCAGGGGGGAGATCATCGCAGGGCATATGTACCACACATAGGTGTTCACTGCAAGGTAGGATGTGTATTGTGGCAGAAGGGATGTGTAGAGTTACAAGGAAGAGATTGCTTCTGTTCGCAAAAATCCAACTCTCCTGTGCGTATGTCTCCATGCGCGTAAGGGCACGATTGAACAGGAAAGGGGACCTGCAGCGTTGCCATTGAGGAGCCATGAGGTCTGTGTGGGTTCTCTCAGAAGGAGAGTAACAGGCACTCTAGGCATATCTGGATAACACAAGCTGTAAAACAATCTAATTTGTTCGTGTGGACATAATAACCAAGCATTGTGGTCATGTCAATCCTTCCAAACCACAAACCACAAAATACCAAAGGTTCAACAAGATGGTCGTTAATATCTTTGCAACCCAGATGTACGTCACCATGGGTCGCGGGGGTGCATATATTGCGTCGCAGCAGACCCGCAGTGCACTCGAGCCACTCTGAGTGCTCAAGCCTGCTGGCAGAGTGGGGAACAAAAAGCACAGCGCCTTGAACAGTAGGGGCGGGCGTGCAGCGTGTTTCAAATGTGCAATGAATGAGTAGGGGATGATCGGGAGGTATGATGAATGAGTAGGGGATGACGTGCAGCATGTTTTGCGTGTGTGATGACATGTTTTGAATGTCTATGTATGCTAAGTGGCAAGAGGGTGCTTCCTGGAAAGAATCCAAATTGAGAGTCAGGAATCTTGTTGCTGTATAAGCACCAATCTTGTACCAAAGTGCGGCGAACATTAGTGTACAGATGATACAAGGTCTTGCCGTCCACAGGCATGCAGGAATTGCATGTGTGGGTACTGGGGTTCCGTTCGCAGGGGAGTGATTTGTGCTGTCTTAAAACCCCTGGGGATGGTGGCTTGTTGTAAAGGGTTTTAAAAACTTATATGTCTAAGGTGCCAGCACATTGAAATGGTGGAAGCCTCTGCCATCCTCTCTTCTCACCAGCTCGCTAGCATCTTTCAGAAGAGATGGTGAAATGGGGTCAAAGCCAAGAGAGGAGGTGAAATTGATTTGTGAGACGTGTAGCAAAATTGAGCAATTGCAGCCCATCTGGGAGATGGAGAGGCTGGGAGTTGATCGTATAGATTGCGCCCCAGAGGAATAGCGCAATTTCTTCCACATGGTGTTTGTGCCCAATGTTCAGGGTGTATGTAGGGGACTGTCTGAAAACTTTGTGCAGGTGTTCTTGACAAGCAGCGCCAGGGATGGGGGTAAACACTTATTTGTGTGTTTCGTTAGCAGACAATGAATGGAGGGATCCATGTTGAACAGCTTCTCCGGGAAGGCATGCCCAAAAACTCTATGGTTTGCGTTGACCAAGGAGGGAGGTTTAGAAGGAGGGAATAAATAGAGTGCGCAGAAATCTGGACAAATTGTCATTGTTTGGACAGCCTGCAAAGCCTTTGTAATGACGGGCTCATTTTAGTGAACAGCAAAGAACCTTGGTACGAAAAGTACAAGCGCAGAGCTATTACAAAGACAAGGAACGCTTTTCATGCTGTTCTGTGCGCACCGGTAAAAAGTCTCTGATCAAGCAACGTACACATGGCTTATCAAAATCACTCAGGGAGCGCTTGCTTACATTCAAGGCAGCGAGTGTAGATGCGATTCCACGCAATGCTCAGGATGAGGGGGCAGGAGCAGGTGCTAGTGACAAGTATAAATTCTCTGCTTTTACAACCTTGTGCATGTGCATCTTCTTTACAGCGCACTGGAGGCGCATGCTGGAGCGCAAGGCTGCGGAGGAGGCAGCACGTGCAGATGCGGTATCGCAACGCCTGCGCAACCTGTACGGGCGGGAGCAGGAGCTCAAGCAAAGCAGGAAAGCAGAAGTGGGTGCCTTGCAATGTGTGTTGTGTTTGTGTGTTTGTGCATGTGTTTATGCAGCGTGTGTGTCATGTGTGCACGTGCGCATATGCGTGCTTTCCTCAATTATACCTGGCCTCATCAACCTGTTCATCCCGATTTTTACCAATTAGCTGTTATCCCAGAAACAAAAGCAAGGGCGAGATGCTGTCCAGTAGGTGCTTAGAAGTTTTGAACATGCCACTGCAAGTTGTATCGTTGAATACAGATGACACTGTACCATACCTCTTCTTTTCCTTGGCATCATCAAGTCATGTTTGCTCTACCCCACCCCAAGGCACGTCCATCAACCCCTCACAATCCGCTGCCCCTTATTGCTTGTCATGTCACTAGGGTTCCTGACTGCTCCTTTGTGTAGTCTAGGCAGAGGCACCTCTCTATCCCCCTTGAGGATTCATGTCCCATCACCGCATACACCTCATCATTGGAGTCCATATTGCATTACCACTTCTCTAGAGGCTGCAGCAGTACGCTCTCCAGTGGTCATCGCACCCTAGATACTCCAATGCTCTCATCTGCAGCCCCTGCTGACCTGCAAGCAAAGTTCCTTTGCTTAGGTAACGTTAATTACCCGTCCTGTCCATCATCCACTGCTGTTTGCCTCTCCACCAATTGGAGAGCACCGCCTGCTACATTCCAAGAATGCACTGCTTCATGCATTGCCACTTGCCTTGCAGGTTGTTGCTGTCTGGGGCCCCTTGAAGCAAGCTTGCTCCAAATGACAAGTGCTGCGCCACGATCTTGCTCTGCTTGTGCTGCAGGCCACCTCCATCCGCCCTCCCGTGAAGCGCCGCCGCATGGAACCCACAAGGGCCTCAGCACCATTACGCACGCCATCTGCACCATCATCATCATCATCATCTGCGGCCCAGGCTGCAGGCAAAGCCAAGATGATGCAGAACCTGGGGCTGAGCAGGTGCGGTGCTGTGCTCAGACTCGTCTCTCGCCCCAGTGCATGCACATGGGCATGCCCACGACACGCAACGGTTGCATTCTTTCCAGCTCTGGGTTCAACCCATAAGTGCACGGCACCACTGAGCAGCGTTTGTGCCGGAGTTACACCCACTTAGCAGAGCATGATGCCAAGCTTCTTTAGCAGAGGATGGTCAGCCAAAACGTAACCACTGCCAGGAGGGTCCTGCATTGCTTACACCCTCTGACACTCTCCGCACGCAGGCCCCAGCAGCTGAAGCCAACAGCTGGTGGTGGCAGTGGCAACGGCCGCGCTGGCAACAAGGGCTGCGCTAAGGTCACCCACACGCACCGCACTGTGAAGGCACCACCCGTGGCACCCCTAAACAATCCTGCCCAGGCGCCACGCATTGGCAGCAGAGAGGTGAGCATGACAGCAGGCATGAGTGTGGGCTGCAGGTGGCAAGCACAGGCCCTGCAGGGTATAGGGCTGGTTGCAGGTGAGTTGCAGGTGGGTCGCAGGTGGCAAGCACAGGTCCTGCAGGGTAGAGCTGGTTGAAGGTGGGTTGCAGGTGGCAAGCACAGATCCTGCAGGTCCTGGAGTTTCCTTGGCTCTTCATCCTCCAGAGCAAAAAATGTGTGAATGGGCACAAGAACACATGGAACACAAGAACACATGCTCATGGGATCAGGAATTTCTCACTTCACTAGGTCTGGGCATGAGGTCCGCATTTGTTGGGCTCCACACATAGCCTTGAATGCTGTTTCCTTGGGAATGAGGAGCGTTTTCTGCAGGTCCAGAACCAACTCACTCATTTTTCTTACACAGTTGCACAAGAAGATGCATCTCCTTCGATAGCACATGCACACTTAGTGTGATTGCCCATGTAGAACTGTACCCGTTGGTAATGGAGAGAGGTGGGCAAGAAAGCAGCAACCAAAGTAGATTGATGGTCATACAGGTGGATTTCTGCAGCTTTGTTGTTCATCTACATTGGCACAAGATGTACAATCACCTTGCCTGATCGATTGCTCATGTATCCCCGAGAAGCACGCATGTCGCCCCAAAAATTTCCAGGGATGAGCCACATCTCAAGCTTTTAAATTGTGCCATGGTGTGTTATTGCGCAACAGCAGCCTGACACCAACTCATTGTGCAACGCCAATTGCGGAGAGCGCATCCCTGCCCTGATTGCAGATTGTTGGGCCTCCACGGGTGCATCGTGCGGGTGGCGAGTCCAGTCGTGCAAAGGAGGCAGTGCTGAGGGCAAAGGAAGAAGCACAACACGGAGGAAGTGGCATTAGAAAGGGTCTCCATGAGGCATCGCCGGCACCGCCGCCGCCGCCGCCGCAGCAGCAGCAGCAGCCACTGCCTAAGGCAATGAATTTAGCGCAACAGCAAAGACTGGAGCTACAGCGTCGGAAGCAAGAAGCAGCGCAGCAGCAGCAGCAGAAAATGCAGAAAATGCGGATGTGATGATGGGAAGATCAGTTGTACTTACGCTGCGCAGGTGTGCTGTGTAGACATGAGTAGGATAGGTACAGAGCAGACACACTCATTTCCAGCCGGCAAAATAGCAAGGAAAGGAAAGGAAAGGAAAGAATTCAAATAGCTAAACCTGCCTCAAAAGGCAGCTTTAGCTGAAGCAAGTAAGGTGCCGGTGAATGGAAAGCAAGCCCAGGCCAGTATGTAGGACCTGCTAGAGCTTTCCAGGCGTAATAAATGAGCCAGGCACAGTGTCTCAGAGGCAGGCAAATTTTCTTATAGGCTCAGTTCGATAGGTCAGTCTGACCTCCTTTCCATTCTTGCTAGGTGTTCAAGTTGCAACGCATCATGCACAATTGTTGATTCAAAAAGTGTGGCCAACCTCCACCAAAAGTGAATTGTTCCTTTCGGGTGCAAAAAGGATCTTCTCCTTTACATGTTGAGCCTCGGGTGTGCAAGGCACATGTGTGTGTTCCTGTGCCAGCTAGGGGAAGGGGAAGGGTTACATAGCTGTTCCTGCCTGCGGGGGCAGCTTAGCTGAAGCAAAATTCCTGTGCCAGCATCATGGAGGCGGGAAATAAGGAAGCAGATGTTGCATTCGAATTCTGGGGAATGAGTTAGCCTTGCTTTCCTGCCAGCTTCTCAGAGCAGGTTGTTTACTATCAAAGGATGCTATCAGCGATTGTTTAGAAGGTGTTTTCATTGCTGGAACAGGATTTGCTTTCTTATCAATCGAGCCTTTTACACTTTAGGGTGAAGATGTTGAAACATTGAGGCTATTGGGGACTCGCAATTGCAGTCAATACATGTGCTGAAGGAAATCACGCTATAAAGCTCATGTATTGCGTTCAATACCAATGGTATTTTTGCAGTCTGATGAAGCAGTCTCATGCTCTTGATTTTTTCTGGCGCTTCAATTTCGCATTTAAAGAACAGTGAAGGCACCAAATCTCCTGATTTCCCATGTGTCAACCATGCCTTGCATGGTATGAGTTTGTCCGCAAGCATTTAAATGCATACAAAACTCTAAACACCTTAATAAAATGGAAAGGAACTTGAACTTAAAGACTGTGCCTGCCACAATTTAAGGAAGAGATACCTTACTGGCAAGCTAAAAAGGCCTCGCCAAACCCAGTGTGTAACATCAAGCAGCCCCAATGTTGATTAGTGTGCATGCTGCACTGTCTTTTCCAGAAATAGAGGAATGAGTCACGCCTCAGCTTATTGGAGCAAAGTGTTTCCAGTCAAAAAACGGCAGGCTGCTAGCTTCAAGCTGTTAACCAAAATGGATTTACATGGGTTAACCAAAAAAGAAGGAGCTCGTAAAGACAAGAAAAACTACGTAGGCAGAGGAAACTCTCCCTACATCAATTAAGGAAAAGGTGACACATTGGCTCAGAAGAGCCGTGAGTCCCCTCCGCCACGAAGCTACAAAAAGAAGACCCTAATGGGGATCTGGAGGGTTATTGGAAGCACCCGGCTCCATAACCTGGCTGCAAGAAGTATTCTTGTTTTCAATAGCACGCCTAGTGGTAACGAGCTTGTTGGCATACATGACAGAATGGGCATGAAGTTTGCGAGCAAGTTTATTGGCGCGTTGGTGGTCAAGTCCCAGTTGTTTAAACTGGTTAAGGGTGTGCTCAGTGTAGCAGGTCCCACCAACACCCAAAAGGATGGTGTGGAGAGTCACAACTTTTGCATTAATGAGTTTGCAGAGATCTGCATGCTGCCGCTGTGCCGCCTCCAACTGCTGTCCAGGCCTCGTGTCTTCACAGTACTACTACAAGTAGTACTTGATTTCAATCAAGTGCACATGCCACTGGTTTACATTCAGTTGGTGGGGTTGCCTCACGCGGTTGGCTGTTGAGGTCCTCAGTGTGGGGTTGTGTCTGCTGCGTAACACATGATGGTATGAGCAGGAGGTAGAAGGAGAAGAAGGAGTGGGTTTGGCTTTATAGGGAGTTATCAGTACAGCATCAGGACGGCTGGAGGTGAGTCTAGATCTCTTTAAAAAAAATTTGGAAAGAGGCAAGGGCATATAATTCTGTTTGATGCATGTGCAGGGATTTGAAGATTGTGCTGCGCCAACCTATCACCACTCCCTATGTCCATGTTAACCAAGCCTGCTTCCCAAGGGCTTTTGCTAAGAGCTTTGATGATCATTCTTCCTGCAACATTGTGGCGTTCAGTTTTCATGCTGGAGATAATATGATTTTGGCAGCCTGAAAGCATGTGGAGTGCGCTGTCTAATTGATGACAGCCTGTGAGAGGGCAGAGTGGGTTAGTGGACCTTTTGAAACGAACCACATGTTTTTGGTTATAGAGGGTGCCAGTGATGGCAGCAGCAATTGCTGCTAATTCAGCTCGACATATGGTGTTGGTAATTCCAGCACCGTTGGGCTCGACAAAACTTCTGCTGTCAGTGAGAGGGCAGTAGACGCCTGCTCCAATTTCTTGTATGCCATTCTGGATTTGACAACTGCCATCAGTGTAAGCCCATGTCCCCCAGTCAGGGACTTTGAGCTTGAGGGTTGGACTAGATTGGTTAGGTACAAAAAGTTCTTCCTGATTACCTACGTGTGGAGAGGTAAGATATCTAGATATTTGTTGTTTGTCAGAGGGGAGGCGTTGGCATTTATTGAATCCAGGCATATCAGCATGCATTGTATTGAGAGTAGAATGGGTGCCTATACTGCGTTGCTTCCAATTAACTTCTGGTACAGCCGAAGCCAGGCCTTGTAGCCAAGCTGGGTTACGATTGTTTAGATGAACCCTTGCAGCTGTGTTCCAGACTGCAATAATTTGTAGGTCCAGGTGTGCTGAGAAAGGGGTATTTCCTGGTTGATGGAGGATTGTGGATCGTTGTAGCAAAGGTTAGTACGAGCGATGGTTTCAAGTTCACAACAGAGATGTGGATAGGCAGTGATGGTTTGGAATAGGGGTTAGTTACCATGTGTTGTCCCCATACAGGGAGGAACATGAAAGTAGCAGTGGCCTCTGTGTTGAGAATGGCTGAGTAGATAGCATGGCGTAAGGCCTGAGTCATAGCTTCCTCGGTGTAAATGGGATGGCAGACAGAAAAAGCGGAAGACCTGGATGAGAGGGAGTTATGATGGGCACCAAAGAGAGTGTCTCGGGGGTCAGTGCTCCAGTAGTGTTGGTATTGTGGGTTGTGGTCCAGTGGGGAGGCCATTTTTTCTTGAGTTACTAGGGCCCATTTTTTAAGGGCAGCGTGGATGGGGGTTGGCAGGGCCCGCGAGAAGGAGTCTTTAATCTTTTTGCTAGAGTACTTGTTTTCTAGCATAGTCTTGCGAGCAAGGAGCCCCTGCAGCTCAGATGCAAAGCTAGTAGGAGCAGGTGTTATGGCTTCATGCAAGCCTGCAAGCTTAACCCTATAGAAAGCCTTGTAAAGTAAGTATGTAAATTTGAAATTGGCTAGGGGTTATCATCCCAACACATTTAACTTGTGCGTTGTAAATGCATGCCATGTATGCTTTATAAATTTCTGGGAGGAGAGGGGGAGGTGCAGCACTAGGGTTGGGGCTTTGTGATTCAGTGTCTAGTGATGTTTGATTGGGGTTATGTTTTACTTTGTACTTGACAAGGTCAATATTATGCAGCCAAAATTCACTGCAACCAGTGGGTTTAATGTCTAATTGTGGGTTGGTGGGGTGTATGTCTAAGGTAATTTTATTGCGTAGTTCTGTGTCTAGTTTTTGCCTCCAAGTGTTAATAGCGTGAGGCTTATCAAAGCCTTGTCTTTAAAGGTTAGAAAGGACAGAGTCTGCTGTGGGTTGGGAAAGGCCTGGTTCGCTCTGCTTGGCTTCAAATTCGAGCAGACGCTGTTGGAATTCAGGCCAGGTCTCTTAAGTTTCCTCAGGCTCCCAGGAGGGCATCCAAGTGACCTTTATGAGCTCCTCTCTAGACTGGCATTCTCTGTCAATTTTCTGTGCATTTTTAAGGCCTGCGCAGGCGGGACAAGCCCATGTGTCAGCTGCATCTATCTCTTGTCTTTGCCCATCAGTATAGCAACCAAGTTCTTTCATGCATTTCCAGTGGTACGTTCGTTGGCAAACATCACAGATATACATATCAAGGTAAGGAGGTTCAGATTCAATAGGTTCATATCCACCATGGTAATTGCATATTTGGCAGGAAGCACACTCAATATCAGTGCGAGCAGCAGTTGAGGTAGTTGCAGGCTGAAGGCCAGCTTTCTTGAAGAAAGGCAGGGCTCACTTCTCAATAATCATTGGGGCAAAATGGGTGTGGTATTGCACTTGATGGTGAATGAGGCTTCTCCATCCGTCTTTTTTATTGACCGTGCAGTTTCTCCAACCATCTATATGGGTTATGTCAAAATCATGGTTATATATACCGTTGATAGCATGGCTAGCTGTTTTTGCTTTTGTAAGCTTGTGGACTGAGGTTTTCTCATAATTCCAGACCTCAGAGGCTTGGCATAGCGAGCTGAGGGGGTTGATGACAGGAGGGGTCAGTTCTGTCTCTATGTGAAGCAACTTTTTCTTTTTGTTTTTGTGGTTATTGATTTGTGTATCTAGGCTGTGTGGAGTGTTTGGACAGGAAGGAGGGTTGCGGATTTTACCTGTATGGCCAGTATCTGTTGTGCATGGGAAGTTGGGCTGTGTTGGGATGTAGTTAACAGTGCTCTGACTGGAATTAGCTCCTGGATTATTACGTAACAAAGCAGACATTGTTGTTCACAAAGTGATGAGATAACAGGACCGGACATTTCATTGTGGCAGCCTTTGTAATTTTCCTTGTCTTTTCAAAACAGCTGAGTGCTAGCCTGTTCATAAGGGATAGGGATAGGGTTACATAGCTGTACCTGCCTACAAGAGCAGCTTAGCTGAAGCAAGGAAAACCTGTTCATAAAAAAGGAGCTCTTATAACAAAGTAAGTTTGTTGTTTTTTAACAACATTTGGTATATAAATAACAACTTGCTTTGAAGGTGGCTCCTGTCTTTCAAATTTCATCTTGCTCTCTTACTAGTTGTTGGACCTGTCTTCTCTCTCTGCCTGCCATGCTCCCCTTAGTCTGAACTTTGCGACGGAAGACTTCCTATCTCTTCAAGCAAAACATTCCTGATCAAGTTAGACGCAATTCCAGCCGCCCTGATGCTATCTTGGTCACTCCCCACCCAACTAACACAAACCGACCAACCACTTCGGCCTTACACCGGATACTACGCAGTATGGGGAGGACAGGTAACAAGTAGAACAACCGGGCTAAACAACCCCATGAATTAAATGTCCGAGACCGCCACATTCACTTGATTGAAAGTCAAATACTGTGAAGATACCAGATTTGATGCCCAGCTAGAGGCCTCCAAACAACAACACAGCGAATTGTGCAAACAAATTTGTTTGGATTTAAATCCAAGGTGCCGAGATTACTATCCACCCAATCCTCCTGGGTGTGGGTGGGACTATCTACACTGCCCATACCCTTGATCAATTTAAAAACTAGGGATTGACTTGCAGAGATCTGAAACACTGGGAATTCTAAGCACTACAAAACAAGAAAGATCAACAACCTCCACAAATCCCTCAGGAACAAGCTCAAAGAAAAGAAAAGAAAAGAAAAGAAAAGAAAAGAACAGAAAAGAAAAGAAAAGAAAAGAAAAGAAAAGACAACGCTTGCCAAGTCTGGCCGGCATTTGCAGTACAGTCTGCCTCAGTCCCACCTCCTCTGTACCTTTGGAGATGTTGCCTCTCAAAATTCACTAAACCCTAACCTCCACAAAGCTCTCCTGTTTGTGCAAAGCTTCACGAGCAAAGAGGACCCATCCTTGGCCTCCACTGCCCATATGCCAATTGCGAAAGTGCTCCAGGCACAGCACAAAAAGCTCAAGGACCAAATCAACAAAATGGACAATGACTACGAGGCTTAGTGCAACAAAAGAGTCAGGAGGCACCAACAATGAAAGATTGCTAAACGCCCAGCACTGGCCAACAAAGAGATTCTTAGTGATAAGACTTCAAGCCCCGCACAGGCTCAAGCCCTTACAGACCCCAGCACAGGGGAAGTGGAAATTGAACCACGCAAAGTAGTGGACATTGTAGAGGAATTCTTTACCGAGAGCATGGCCTCCCCCAGCATAAAAACGGGGGCCTACCCGCCATCTGATCCACGTGCCAAACGTAACTACCCCTGGATGGATCGGCAGTGCGAGGACCCCTTCATCCTTGAAACCCCCATCACCGGGGCGGAAACTACTACCCGCACAGAGGGGATGGCTACACGACTCCATCTTGGACACCTACTCCTTTCAGGAATGCCTTCATTCACTTACTAATAATTACTTGAAGTCCCTAGGACCAGATGGTATAGCTAATGAATTGCTCAAACACTTGCCCCAAGAGTATAAATAATCCATCCACAAACTCTTTGGTATCATGTAGGCAACAGGAGTCACCCCTAAAGCCTGGAAAAGAGTGATACCATACTCATCTACAAAGAGAAAGGCTCCCAAACAGACATAGCATTCTACCAGCCAATTGGCTTAGCCAACACCATCTACAAACTTCGAACACGCTTGACAACAGCCCTGTACAAATACGCAGAAACCCACTCCCTGCTGAGCAACATGCAAGCAGGATCCCGTAAGCACTTAAACACTACACATCAACTCCAAAACTTGACCATGGCCCTTGAAGACTCCAAATTATCCAAGAGGGACATCTATGCCTTGATTTCACATCCGCTTTCAATACAACTGATCACGATAAGCTGCTTTGGATCATGTATGACCTTGGATTCCCCACAGATGCCGTTAATAATGTTTGGAATCTTTATCAAGAGGCGCACACGAGAGTTTGCCTCCCCCCAGGCAACTTCACAAATGACCTACCTATAGAAAGGGGCACAATCCAAGGGGACACCCTCTCCCCCTTTCTGTTCCTCATCTACATGGAACCACTACAGCCCTGGCTCCATGCTGGCGGCCGCGGTTATGACTACGGGTGCCTCAGCAAGAGCCCACAAACCCTTGAGTACAAAGTTAAAAATAAAACAAGCAGTGGGGCATTTGCAGATGACCTCATTGGCATAACAGGCACCTACACAAATCTTAGCCAAGCCAAAAAAACTAACCCAATACGCGGACTGGGACCACCTAATCATCTCTGGTAACAAAACAAAGGTTACATGCAGCCTGCCCAGCCAAGAAAGCAGGCAAGCCTGTGGAAATACGTCCATGGTGGACTTTTCAAAGCATCTCCTAAAGGACAAGATCTGGCCCAAGGCAAACCAGCTCAATTTCTTGGCCCTGAAGGTTCCTTCACCTACCTAGGGGTAGATATTACCATGACCTTAAACTGGAATCCTCAACTTACCAAGATGACAGATAAGCTTTCTAAGGAATTAGACAAGTTGTCAGGCTCTTTGCTACTCCTAGACAAACAATGGAGATGATCCGGACAGCCATTATACCAAGCATTGCTTATGCGTTCCCGGTCACACCCTGCTCTGAAAACGACCTTGCAACCTGGGATAAGATGACCTTAAACGTAGTCAAACAAAACTATAAACTGCCACTGAGCACAGGCACAGCCATTCTGAGGGAGTACAAAGCCAACTTTGGACTCGGCTGCCCATCTATTGCCGTAGTTTATAACGCCAGATGCGTGGCAGCACTAACCACTAGCCTCAACAATGAAGGGAAACATGGTCGGATCACCAAGGCACTCTTGTACTACATTACTAATGTAGTAGTAATCTCAATTACGACAACTAAAAGATCACATATTTAACAGCATAGACCCAACTCATCAGAACCCCTACTTACTCACCAAGCAGTTGAACTGTATGCTCAGAGTTGGGCAATGCCTCTGCATCCACAACAGCAACCTTTAAGTTACCTTCCAAGGCAGTACCCTACCTCTCACCCAGCATCCTGCCCGTCTTAAATGCACTCTCAGCACTGGTGCAACCCTCCCTAAAAACCTTAGCTTTCCACTGCCTATACCCCCTGGTGGAAATAGGCGTGACAAATCTCTTCCCATTACTCAATGACAGCCTCACCCACACCATTGATGGGAACAAACTCACAGCACTGCTTGGCCACAAAGTGAGATTTAGACTCATCGTTGCTCTCAATAAGATATCACATGTCCTCAACTCCTGTAACTTAAAAACAAATCTCATCAACACTCTCATCAAGAGCCAAGACAGCTCACCAAACAAGCCCTTAGAGTCACGCTACAGCAATGATACGATATATGAGGAGCTGTCTATGACTGAACATACCCCCTCAGGGTGGGACTAGTCAGAATCGTGCTCTAAGCATGCATCCCAGCAAATGGATGTGGACAGCCCTGAGAACCCACGCAACCCGCACAATGATAACCAAAACTTACCCAAAGGGATGGCAGTCCCCAACCATGACAACCATCTTCCTAGCACGCAGCCTAACACGCAGGAACAACCTGATCACGCACAACCACAAGAGGAAGAATCCTCACACAAACGGGCCACAGCCAAATCTATACGGAACACCCCCCCAACAGGGCCTGTCACTAATCCCCACCAAGGCCACGCTAAGCCAGAGGACCAGGAGGCAGAGCCAAAACCCAACACACATTCTAAACTATCATTCAGCACCCATCCTAACTTCACCACTCCTACCGCCCACCACACCGAGCATTGATACTGCTACCTGGCTGTGGAACTACAAGCAAAACAAAGCCAATGAAATAGGCACAATGCGTGCAAGAAATACAATCTTCCGCTATGACCATGTGATCCAAAGCATTCTGGATTGGCAGTACCTGCGTAAGCATGAACGATCCCCAAATTGTATCCAACAAAGCCAGTACAAAGTCCAACGGCACCCTGTCACAATTGGGGGGTGGGCCCAACCCATCTTCCTCGATGAAGGGCTGAAAGTGGCCGACATAACTCACATACCCAGAAGGCTGGCAGAGGACCCATGCTGCCAACTTTGCTGGAGCCCAGTGAGTAAAGAACACGCATACAAATCCCAATGCTACGATGGCATGCCCACTTGTGATACATGCCACCGTACATATCACTGGGGATGCCTCATAAACGTCAAAGTATGCTCCCAACAAGACCGGATGCTGAGCAAATCCCATGAGCACTGGGACTGCCCTGCATGTACTCTATTGTCTCAAATTGAATAACAGGCAAGAAACAGCTTCTCTGAAGAACAAGAAATGATATGTGTCACATGGCATCCCAGATGGGAAGCGGCTGAAATGCTGGACAAACACCCTGACCTCTGGACCCATGTAGAAGCCTTTGAGAAGGAGAGACTATAACAACCAGCATATCCCCAAGCCAGCAATGCTAACATCAACAACCTCGCCAACCAAGGCTTTGGCGGCAATCTCAAGAACTATCTCCAAACCTCATGGCTATCAACTAATGGCCGTGCAATCCGCAGAAATGCTAAATTTGACTTCCTGCCCAACAACCCTCAAACGGACATCCTGCCAATATGGCAATGTAAAATAATTGTCAGGCCCATTGACCTCATGAAAGAAATCCAAAAATCCGACCCAAGCAGGAAGGCTAGCATCCCCGTGGAAATGCCCTCATTTTCCACCTATGAAGCTGCCTGTATATACAACACCATCGGCAAATGTGTGGGCATGCTCACTACAGAAAGACTCTCGACCCTTACTGAAGCATACGAAGCAGCCAAACAAGCAGGCCTACAAAACACACTCCAACCACCAGTTCAGGACATGGCATCTGAAATCATGGGCCTACTCCAGCGACTAAAAGCCAAGAACAAGCACCTGCTTGCCAAGAGCAAAAAGGTTTAAAATTTAGACTTGACTTTGACCCCTCCTACAAGAACTACTTCAGCGCCAACCCTCGTGACCAGGTCTTCGGAGCTTGCACTGATGCCCTCTCAGTGCGCTTCTCTGGATACTCCTTCTGTCATACCCCCCATGACGATGAAATCATGCTTCAACTCCTGCACCACGCGCTTCATTCCTCCATTCAACCTGATTCACCGGTTGCCACCTAAAACCTAGTCCTAAAATTACCTACCTTCCCAATCTTAAAAATGCTCTCAAGTCTCACATGCATACCAAACACAAAATTGGTCATCATGATGCCAATCCCAAAACAGGCTACTACCCTGGTGCTCTTACTACCAGAGATTACTACCGCATGTTAAGAAGAAAATAAGCAATGCCTTTAGAAATATGCCTTATATATCCTCACCTTTGAAGCGCACCATCTTCACAATATTGCACAGGCACCCTCTAGAACCAAAAACACCTAGCTTGTTCCAAAAGGTCCACTTACCCATTATGCCCTCTCCCAGGCTGCCATTAATTAGACAGCACACTCCACATGCTCTCAGGCTGCCAAAATCATATCATCTCCAACATGAAAACTGAACGCCGCAATGTTGCTGGAAGAATGATCATCAAAGCTCTTAGCAAAAGCCCTTGGGGAGCAGGCTTGGTTAACATGGACATAGGGAGTGGTGATAGGTTGGTGCAGCACAACCTTCAAATCCCTGCACATGCATCAAACAGAATTATATGCCCTTGCCTCTTTCCAAATTTTTTTTTAAAGATCTAGACTCACCTCCAGCCGTCCTGATGCTGTACTGATAACTCCCTATAAAGCCAAACCCACTCCTTCTTCTCCTTCTGCCTCCTGCTCACACCATCATGCGTTACGCAGCAGACACAACCCCACACTGAGGGCCACAACAGCCAACCGCGTGAGGCAACCCCACCAACTGGATGTAAACCAGCGGCATATGCACTTGATTGAAATCAAGTACTGTGAAGACACGAGGCCTGGACAGCATTTGGAGGCGGCACAGTGGCAGCATGCAGATCTCTGCAAACTCATTAAGGCAAAAGCTGTGACTCTCCACACCATCCTTTTGGTTGTTGGTGGGACCTGCTACACTGAGCACACCCTTAACCAGTTTAAACAACTGGGACTTGCAAGTTGGTGGTCAATTGACCACCAACGCGCCAATAAACTTGCTCGCAAACTTGATACCCATTCTGTCCGACAATGAGTCATGTATGCCAACAATCTTGTTAGCACTAGGCGTGCTATTGAAAACAAGAATACTTCTCGCAGCCAGGTTATGGAGCCGGGTGCTTCCAATAACCCTCCAGATCCCCATTCGGGTCTTCTTTTTGTAGCTTCGTGGTGGAGGGGACTCACGTGCACGGCTCTTCTGAGCCAATGTGTCTCCTTTTCCTTAATTAATGTAGGGAGAGTTTCCTCTGCCTATGTAGTTTTTCTTTTCCTTTCTTTTCTTTTCTTTGAGTAGACTTTCCCTACATCAATTAGGAAAAAGAGACAGGTTGGCTCAAAAGAGCTATAAGTCTCCCCCACCACAAAGCAGAAACGCAAAGGGTTAGTGGGGATCTGGAGGGTTGCTCGAAGCACACGGCTCCAGAATCTGGCTGTGAGGAATATTCTTGTTTTTAATAGCGTGCCTAGTGGCTACAAGTTTGTGAGCACTTTTTACAGAATGTGCATGAAGTTTATGCGCAAGCTTGCTAGCTTGTTGCCGATCGAGGCCTAACTTTTGGGTTGGTCTATTGTTTGTTCATTATAACAGTCCCACCAGCACCCAGAAGGATAGTGTGTATTGTCAGAGCACTTGCTTGTTTTTGCATAGGTCAGCATGTTGCCGCTGTGCCGCCTCCCACTATTGCCCAGGACTTGTGTCTGTACAGAATTAGATTTCTACCAAGTGTACATGCCGCTGGTTTGTACTCAGTTGATGCATTTCGCGAATGGCTGCGCTGGCCCTAAATGAGGTGCCGAGCCTGCTGCGTAAGACATGGTGTGAGCAGGAGGATGAAGAATAAGAAGTGGGTTTGGCATGGTAGGGGGTAATCAGAATAGCATCAGGATGGCTTGATGCGTCTAGACCTCCTAGGAAAATTGCGTGGAAAAAGGCAAGGGGTTATAGTCCTGATTGATGCATGTGCATGGATTGGAAGGTTGTATTACGCCAGCCAGTCATCACTTCCTATGTGTCAACCAAGCTTGCTTCCCAAGGGCTTTTGCTAGAGCTTTTGTAGTTGTTCTGCCAGCAACATTGTAGCAGTAGGCTTTCACGTGCACGTTGGAGATGACATGATCATGGCAGCCTCCGAGCATGTGGAGCGCGCTGTCTCATGATGACAGCTGCAGCCTGGGAGATCTCCCTCTAGAGGGGGAACACACTGTGTTCGAACGGTAGATGCTCATCCTGTGGAGTATCTTGGGAACAAGCAACTTGGTCCAACTTGGATTGAATAGTACTTCTCCGGTCTGCGATATCTGTGATTCTGATGACATACAAGATGAAAAATATGTGCTGTTCAGATGTTCCAATCCCCAGGTCTGCTCTCTCCATCAAAAGTGTGCCTCACTTTTTGAGCAAAATTTCTTTCCTACACCTCCACGTCTCCCACAGGATGCCCTGTCTAGGCGACATTCTCCATGTGAATTCCCAGGATATCAATATTTTTCTAACCAGGATAACAACAAAATTCCTTATTTTCTTCATGACATCATGTGTATCTACGAACAGGCTAGCATGCAGAACTGCGCAGTCAAACGTCTTGACTGAGGCCTTTTTTTCCCTTGTATCCCTTGTACCTTGGGCACCACACGTGCCATATCGGGGGAAACACCGGTATTAGTTCAGGTAGCTCGCTCATATTTAGGATTATGAACACTTCAGCCAAAATCGGATGCTGTATGGAATGTACGCGTTCGAGCATCCAGGCAGCATGCACATGCAAAGAGAATTATTGTTATAAGGAGCACGAGCATAGCTGGCAAACAGAGCAAACCAACGGTAAAATTGTTTTTCTGCTGTTGAGCTCTTGAGGACCGGCAGGAACGTGGAGACAAGCCCCATGCAAAATGAACTTGCAGCACCCGAGATGAGGCTCATAGGCGCTGTATTGTGGCCCAGGACACACAGCTAACAAGGTTCTTCCAACAACACGTTGAATGTGTGCATTTGCCATTCGTTAACCTGAAAACCACGAGGTCAGGGTGTGTGATTACCTCACTTGTGGTAATACCCTTTTCATTTTCAAGGGAATACAAAAATATTTCAACACCACACATTCTGAACATCGTCGTGCTTGTCAGGGTTTTCAGTAAGCGCACAGTGAACTTCTGCTGAAGCCTAAAAAAATATAACGGTGTAACTCGTGTGCATACGAATTCCTGTTTGCAAACGACAACAAGTATGCTGTCTTCTCGTACCGCTCCTTCCACTGCCGGTAAGACTTCATGCCCGTCGAGCAGCGCACAGCACCACCCCTTGGCCCTGGATTTTTCTTCGACGCACTTGCTTCCCTTCACGTAATGCTTCGCATCACGCTTGGTGTGGCGGCCTCAACGGCAGGTGTTGTGAGGTCAAGGGCAGCCGGTGCACCCCTCGCCAGGCGCCCCATCGTGGCTGCCCCCCGCAGCAACGTGGCGTGTGATGCCGCGGCCATGCAGTTCTTCCGGGGCGTGAATGAGTCCAACGTGCCGGATGTGCAGCTGATGAGGAGTCGCACCGGCACGAGCGGATCGGCCAGGATTATCTTTGACAATCCCAGCCTCTTCCAGGCCAGCTCTGAAATGGGAGAAATTACGGGCCTGTACCTGGTGGATGATGAGGTGGGTGGGGCACTGGGTGTGCTGAGTAGGACGCTTTTGTGTGTGTAAGACATTCGAGAGAGAGGAACAGCCCAGACAAAGGCATGCTCACACTCCCCACTGGAATCCACAGACCAGGGACATCTGGACCCCACAATACAAGCTCTCACGTCATGCCCTGCAGGGTGAGCTGCAGACCACGGATGTCAAGGCCAAGTTTGTGAATGGCAAGCCCTCGTCCATTGAGGCCCGAATGAACTTCCGCACCCAATTTGAGTGGGAGCGATTCATCCGGTTCATGGACAGGTAGGGATGTGTGTGTGTTCGTGTGTGTGTGTGTGTGTATGTTTGTGCGCGCGTTATGGAGCATATGCGCTCTAATCTGTGAGCTGATTGAAGAGCTTGTCACATCATGTAGAGACCTGATTACAAGGGATTACAAGGGGTTGGCCTACAGCCAGAGACTAAGGCTGAAGCTGACCTGACTGTAAAATGCCTTACATGCTATTGAAAGAACCTCACATCCAGCTTTGCCCTGCAGAGGATTGTGAATTTGCGAATAAGCAGATTACCACAGGACTTGGCTGGATTGTGGAAGCGTTGGTAGCATGTCAGGCAATGCAGCACCCAGAGAAGTACACAAATGGAGGCAAAATGAGTGAGCTGCGAGCAAGTGCTACTTCCCATTATTAAAACACTTCCATTTATATGCTATGGGCATGGCACCCCTGCCCTATTCTGCTGCCTGCGAATGTGAGCAACATGACGGAATAATTGCTTGCCATCAAGGGGGCTTGTGTTAGTCATCACATGGACGAGGATTGCAATAATATGCTCAGAAAATGAATTGTCCAAAGTTTATGGAGGGCATCCAGATTGCCAGCAGCAGTGATGTGCGTACAAAGGGCTTGATACCCTTTCGTGTGTACCAATTTTAGTTTGTCCTTAACGAGCTTGGCTAGTGCATGACAAGCTGTACTCCAGCGTCCTGAACAGGGACTGCCTCCGCATCTATGCATGTTAGCAACATGGTATTCTATTTGAAGCCCTTGTTTCTGAACGTTTGCCGGCGTTGACAACAGAGGTCATTGGAATTAGGGATAAGGCTTGGGGCCAGCATTTATGTCAACCAGTACACCTCGACACAACACAGGCACCGCTACTGCCTGGTGTGCAACAAGCACGTTTAGTGACGCATACAAAATTAGCAGAAGCCTAGAGGTGCATGATGAACAAATCCAGACAGGCATGCACACATGCGTGCAAGCTTGTCAAAGGAACACTGAGGATGCAAGAGCCTCCTGCCTCAGCCTTTGTGATGCATGGGCAATGGGCCAGGTATCTGGTGCCAGGCATCATGCTGTGATCTAGAAATTATGTGCTGATGTCCTTGCTCCTTGGCTATGATAGGATAGGATTGGGAGAAGTACAGCATCCAGACCTGAAGCACCCAAAACACAACTGGTTCCCTGGCAATCGGTAACACTTCCATTGGTGCTTTTGAGTTCCATTCTAATTTCAAGGGTAATGCCTTCTCTTTGCGCTCATAGGCAGGTAAAGGAAAACAGGCTGACAATTCAACCCATTGGTGGGCCTTTCTGGTGAGCCCTGTGTGCACGGATGCTCCTTTCCCCCTTGCCTTGACAATGCTGGACCAAAGAAAACCAAGCGCCTGACCAAGAGGAGTCTGAATCCTTCATCCATAATGGAAACACAAGCCTGCCTAGAAAAAGCTTTTTGAGTTCCTCTACAGTAGCCTCCAGAGGTGCGACACGCTTCGTTGGGTCTTGAATGGCCAGCATTTTTGTTCGCCCCTCAGTTACAAGGTTTACAAGGATGAGGCCTTCAGTCAAGAGGTGCGACTGCTAGCCTCAGTTACATTATTGTTTTCTCTCTCTCTCTCTCTCTCTCTCTCTCTCTCTCTCTCTCTCTCTCTCTCTCTCTCTCTCTCACTTACTCGATCTTCTCCCTCAGAGGTGGTCTTTTGTAACTTCTGTGGTGCAAGTCACGTGCAGGATGTCAGGCCCCCTGGTTGAACAGTGGAGCCCAGCAGCCCAGAATAATCCACACCTGCGTGTCCTTGCTTGCTGCCCTTCTCGTGCAGGTACGCTGAGGCCAACGGCCTTGGCTTTGAGGGCCCTGCCAAAAAGTAAGCTGGGAGCCATACCCAGGAAATTGCCGTCCTGTGTGGTACCCTGTGCCTTCACCACCCATGTCGACGCAAAATTGCGGATGTGAGATGAGCAGAATTGCGGTGTGCCCTGTCTTCAGCAGAGGATTTGGGACAAAAGAGAACGCCACTGAGTCCTTGACGCAACAATTGACCAAACTGTGCATGGGCTTTGTTGCAGATTCAAGCACTTGTTGGGTAAAATTGGTGTGTTGTTTTTTGTGACCCGCTTCCTGTGAAATGGGAGGGATCATCCATGATGGTTAGCAGCTACAATGCTGAATGCTTGGTACATGAGTCTGCTGCGCAGATTTCACTTTTACAAAGGCTGGCCTTTGCTGTAAAACTTTGTAATGTCTGCTTTCTTCGGACCCTGGTGTGCATGCATTTTATTATTTGAGCATGCAGGCAGGTGTTGACTGTATTTTTATACTTTTTTTGCACCTTTGTGCTACCATCTGTAAAGAAAGGAAAGTGTTACATAGCTGCACCTATGTGAGCAGCTAAATTGAAGCAAATAAGCTGCCTGTGACCAGATCAGTCTGATCTGGAGGGTAAATACAAAATATCATGGAACTCAGTCACGGCATTTCAAGCACGCTGACACAAACTTGGCTAATCCTAGGACATCACCAAATCAACCTGGGGGTGCAGGACTAATGGTTACAATGGTTACAATGGGGGGTGACCTTCAGCCAGGTCGTTTGGCTGATCGGCTTGTGGCTGGTCTCTGCCAGCCAAAAATAAATCCATAAGCTCAGACACAAAAAGGAAAAGTTTTGCGTTTCGCTGATGAAGGAACTGATAAACAAATTGAGAGCTCACTTGATGCAGTAAAAAAGGTTGCATCTCAACAATATCCTGGAAGTAAGGTTCAAAAAGCATTTGATACTTGCGGCGCAGAGAACACACGTGTTCATCAGTACAGTTAAAAAGGACATGTGCTTCATCTTGAGTTTGGTTGCAAGGACACCTGTCACACACAGAGGCACCATCATCCTGCCAAACAGCCGATTCAACTTTCAAAGTTTGAGCACGAAGCCGGAACCTGCTCACATTACGCATAACTTGCTTAGGCAAATCCAAAAAAAGATACCAAGGCAGGGGTGCATAGGTTTGGCGAGCGTTGCAAGCAAAAGGAGTAGCAAACCAAGCTTGGTAAGTAGCTAGTTTATTGTTGTTTCCCCTTGGATCCACTGACTCAGCTTCTCTCCAAACTCCTTGCGATCTGTACCTCAAGTCTGGACTAAAATCATTCATGGAAATGGCACCTCCTGACCTCACAGCCTGCTCAAAATTTTCAGAACCACGCAAACCTGGGGGTGCAGGACTAAGAAAAAGAAAGGTTGTAAGATTACAATGGCGTTTGACCTTCAGCCAGGTAGTTTGGCTGCTCGGTCTGCTCAACTGTTCCAACTGCACAAAAAATATCCATGAGATCAGAAATAAAACGATGTCTCGTTAGTTTGCTTCTGCAAGAAATGAATAGCATCCTCAGAGCTAGCTTGAGAATAGTAGAAAGTGCCTGAATCGTCCAGAAAAACCCTATAAGACGAGGGGAAGTCAGAAAATAACTGTGCATAAGCCCTTCGAAGAGAACACACTGAAGCGCAAGAACAAAGGAACACCGCATGCTTTTCATCTTGGAGTCCTTGTTCACATTTATCACAAGTTGATGTGTGCTCCTGCCAAAGTGATGTCTCAACTCTTAAAGTATGAGCATGTAAGCGAAAACGTGCTATGTTTCTTAGCGCGTGCTTGCCCAAATCAAGATGCAAATACCTGGGGACAGAAAAGGGCGCACCATGAACAGACAAGGGTCTCAAAGGAAGTGCCATCCAGTGATGATATTTGGCTAATTTGTTCGTGTGGTCACCATGTTCTGCCAAGGCATCAGCATTCCACACACCTCGCAGCCTTTTTCTCAGATCAACAACAAACTCCCTCATGAATATAGGCTGCCCTGACCGAACATAATGAGTAAACACGTTGCACCTGTCCAAGCCTGTGCAGGCAGCCAAAAATTCTGAGGTGCAGCATTTATGGGAAAGACTGCTCATTTCAACATCTGCTTGCAGTACCTTACTGAGTGTAGTGCTGTTGCTGCGCAGTAAAGCATTGTAAAACCTAACTACTGCACGAAACCAATAGAACTGTAAAGGTTCATGCCCACACTCGCGCAGTACAGACCAATTAGGAGTGGTGCGCTTTGCCCCAAGGATACGCTTCAATAAGCACAGATGTACAGTTTGCAAAGGACAGTCCATTTCAGCTCCTTCTTTCATAAATCTAGTGCCCCAAATCTGGCATGCATACATGCTAGGAGGGAGAGCATATGCTTTAGTCAGCCAGAGCATGGTATGCAGCCTATCTGTCAGGTGGTGCTCAGATGCGAATTGCCTAATGCGTTTACAACCAGCTAGGAAAAGGGCACACATGTACTCAGCAGTGGCTTGCGGGTTGCGTTGTTTTGTGAACAGCATGCCTAAATACCTAAAAGAATCTGCACACGCCAAACGAGCTCCACCTAACGTGAAAGCTGGCACATTATCACCCTTTGAATTAAAGTGCACAATCTCAGACTTGGCAGCATTCATCACCAATCTTCTCCGCTGAGCATACGTATGTAGCCTATCTAACATCAGTTGGAGCTGATCAGGAAGGTTACTGGTGAGTCACAGATCTTCTGCATACAGCATGTGAGTGACTCAAACTTCCCTAGTGCCTGTAATAGCCCCTTGCACATTTTCTGCCAAGCAGTCCACGTCATTGATGTACAAGGAGAACAACAAGGGGGAAAGCGGGCAGCCTTGCTTAACTCCATAACGGGGGCGAGCACGAGCTTGCTTGCAGCCATCCACCAAGATATACTCATCATTTGCATACATGCTTTTAATGACAGCCAACAGGCATGCAGGCAGACGAATGCGCTGCAGGTGAGTCCAAAGAGCTTCCCTAGGAATTGTATCATACGCCTGCTTGAAATCAATAAAAGCTGCATGCAGCCTTGGGGATGCATTTGGGTGCTTGGCCTGAGCAGCATGCTGCAAGTGCCGCAAAATGGATATGGGCTGCGTTTTCTAAACCAGGATAACAAAAAACTTCCTTTTTTCTTCATGATCTCATGTGTATTTATGAACAAGCTAGCAGTCAAACGTCTTGACTGAGGCCTTTTTTCCCTTGTGACCCTTGTAACCCTTAAGAAAAGATAAAGAAAAAAAGAAAAAGCTACATAGGCAGAGAAAACTCTCCCTACATCAAATAAGGAAAGAGAGACACATTGTGTCAAAGAGCCGTGAGTCTTCCTCACCAGAAGATGAGAGGGGAGCTAATGTGGATCAGGTGGGTTTCTGGCAGCACGCTGCTCCAGGGCACCAGTGTTTTATTTTCAATAACCCTTATATGGGCTGCAGAGTGTTGCGGCCAAGATAAAAACCAAACTAAGTGTCTGGAACCTTGTTTTTTTCTTGGCACCACCCAGTGACCACCTCCCTAAGAACGTTAGCATAGATCCTATACAAGGTGCCACTAAGAGCGAGCATGCGATAATTCCCTGGATCCAGCACAGAGCCCTTCTTGTAAAGGAGAGTGATTTTAGCCACTTTCCAGCATGCAGGAATCTCAGCCTAACCAAACAAAAGGGTTAGGTAAGGTTACATCGCTATGTAAGGTTAGGAAAGGGTTACATAGCTGTACCTGCCAGGTGCAGTGCCTACGTGGGCAGCTTAGTTGGGGCTGCAGAGCTCAGCAGGTGCTGGGATTGAGTGCGTACAATTGTCAAATCCTGAGAAGGGCGATCCAGGATAATGTCCTCTTCGTCTTGAACAATGTGCCAATCATATTTGTTGCAAAGGTATCCAGAAAAATAAGGTCCCAGACACCCAATTTGGTTTTTACCCCGGTAGGAGCACTCTGCATCCACTCTTCATCCTGAGGCACTTAAGACATGCTGCAAAAAAGCTCCAGCCACGGCAATCGCCTAGGCTGCCTTCATTGACTTCTCTCAAGCATACGACCCTATGCCTCGTTTGCAGCTTTGGGAACATCTACAACGCATTGTCATGCCTGCTCTACTCCTCCAGGCCATTAAGGAAATGTATCAGGATGATGAATATATTCTGATGGATGGGGATAAAAGGGCACGTGTGCGTCCAACAAATGGAGTCAAGCAAGGTTGTCCCCTGTCCCCTCTCCTGTTTTCTCTACACATCAATGACATGGGCAGAGGTATTAGTGAAGGTATCAGAGGTGCTGTGACAGGGGATGGAATGAATGGCGTTTCATACATGCTATATGCAGACGACTTGAGTTAAACTACCAATGATCCAGGTGAAATGCAAATTGTGCTGAATAGATTACGAGCTTATGCAATGAGAAAGGGGCTGACTGTCAATACATCAAAATCAGAGGTCGTGCATTTTAATAGTGGGTCGTGTTCTTCCCTGCCTACTTTCATGTATGGAGACGTGGCTCTTCCAGAGAAAGAGCAGTTTAGATACCTCGGTATGCTTGTGGACAAGCACATGAATCTGAAGGTGTCTGAGGAGCATGCAGTGTGGCCTTACATGGCTGCCCAGCAAAGGATTAAGGAGTTTGTGCATGAACATGACCTAAGGAATAGGCCGCATGCTCTGAATTGGCTCTCTAAGGTGTATGGCATTCCGGCTGGGATGTACGCGTGCCAAGTGTGGGGTACAGAGTACTTACGAGAAGGCAGTGAGTTCAAAAGCCAATTATAAAAAAAAGGCAATTCTGCACTTTAAGGCGTTTTCTAGGTGTGAAGAGTACTGCCACCATTGGCTGGTATTGAGAGAGTGTGGCCAAGAGCCCTAACAGTTTTATTGGTTTAGGGCTACAGTTTAATTGTTCAACATGCTTGTTTCTAACAGTGAAACACTACGCCAAGTGCTTAAGGCAGATTTACACTTTGCTGATATGGATGAGTCCTGTTGGTCTGCACATGCGTCTAAGTCATTTAGTGGCATGCGCAATGAGGAGGTGTTTAAACAGAAATTGCTGAGTGCTTCCAAGATTCCCATGCAGGATTTTTTAGGGGATTTGAGGTACAGAAAGCAGAAGGTTTGGAGGGAAGTGGACGCCCTAAGTCCCCGAGAGGTGAACAGGAAAGCAGTGACGTACCATCATTGGTGTGGAGTACCTTTAAATCAAACAGCACGCACACCCTTCTGTATCCCATCATATCTATTTAAGGATCTGGACAAAGGAGTCGTGAGGAATGTGAGTAGGTTCAGGCTTCGTGGCCACTGCTTGAAGGTCGAATCCTGTAAATGGTTGGGTGGTTTAAATATTCGTGATAAGTGTGGATGTGCTGAAGTCCAGGACGAGAAACATGTTCTTTTCTTTTGCAATTGCTGTGAGTTGTGTGAGCTGCGCAGAAAATACAAGGACCTGTTCATTGATATTTTTAAAACCATTAAATACTTTTACCCAGCTTCCAAACACTGATTTTATTCCTTTCTTGACGAGCTTTCACATTTTGACTGATTTCGATGCCAATACTGTAATTACTGACATTATGACAGCAGAGCGATCAGCCAGATTCTCGGGCTGCAGGCCAACCCCCTTGTAACCCTTGCAAAGGTTAGGTAACAGGTTACAGGAAAAAGAAGGCCTCCAGTAAAAACGAGTGCCTGTTCATAAAAAAAGAGATCCATGTAAGAAAGGATGCAGCATGTTGTTGTCCAGGTTCATGAAGGAAACATATCAAAAGAATGTGCACGGTGAAAAGCAGGCAACTAAGGAGCCATCTGTGGGAGACAGAAGGGTGGGAGACAGCCAGAGGGAGGAGACGGCCAGAGAACTAGGAAGCACATTCTTGCCGAAGAGAGCAGACCTGGGGGTGAGTGCATTTTAAATTAACACGCTGTTCTTCCTGCACATCATCTTGGGCATCATCAGGATCACATGTAGGAGAAATAGCATCATTCCATGTAGCTTGCTCAATTTTTTGAGTGTGGACGCAAATGCAAAACCGGGCCACTCTGCGCACGATGTGTCTGGCATCCATGTACAAATCTTTGGGTGAATACAAGGGGAATAAGACAAATATGCCTTCTTGGTTGGGAGAGCACACCAGTTATGACGAATGGAATTTTTGCTGTTAAGGTCTTTAAAATGACGAGAATGAAAAGCGTAAACTTACCTACTATCCCCAATCCTGGCCCAGCCAAGAAATTGCTCTCCCTCAGCATACCTGGGACTTACAGACTGCAGTCTGGAATACAGCTGCAAGAGTCCACTTGAACAACCAGAGCCCAACCTGGCTCCAAGGTTTATCCAAGGATATTCCAGAGGCCAAGTGGTTTGTTAAAAATGTGAGAGCAACGACTCCATCCATAATGCAAGGCGCGCCGTTATGTCCGGGATAGGAAAATGTGAAAAGCTCCCCCTAGACAAGAAGCAAATTTCCAAGGTCCCCAATAGACCAGCCATAGACATAACTGCCCCTGTTTCTTGTCAATCCAATTCAAATCTCCAGCTCGAAGTTGTAGATTGGAAGTCATGGGCCTACACAGACGGCAGCTGCTAGGTTCAGGACGGCAAGACAGTTATAGAGGCAGGCGTGTACCATCCTATCAGTGACTCAAAGAATCTAGTTGAGCCTAATGGCGCTGGTATTACCAACACCATAGGAAGACCTGAACTGGCTGCAAATGCTGCTGCACTCACTCACGAACACAAACACGTTGCCACAGACAGTCTCAGCTCATTTACCAATTCAGAAAGCAAATCCTGTACTCAGAGAAGCACAGACATCATGTACAAGGAGATGTTCTGAAGACAATATCAAACCTTGCCCGCACCTAACAAGGTCACATCTTTTTTCTATAAGGTCACATCTCATACTGGAATAGATGGGAATGAATGAGCAGATAGGATTGCTAAAGACCAGGCTAGCCTCAAAGATAAAAATCTGAAAGATACCTGTATTCCTAGCGCTGGCCCGGGTGGCAACCCCTTCTACAATATTGCTTGGCTGGCTTGAGAAGAGGCAAGAACGAGTACACCTGAATCTTCCCCCTCATTCCCAATCTAGTGTACTTCCCAGACCTTAAGCTTTGAAATCCCATATGCATGCTAACCACAGGCTTGGATATGCAGATTGCAAGACAGGCTATTACACTTATTACCAGAGCTTGCTACCTCATGTAAATAAGGGCATTAGCAACCAGAGGATGTCTTCTGAAACATGCCATGTGTCTCAACCCATATGAAACGCACAATCTTCCAATACCGCACAGGCACCCTCTACAACCAAAAACATGCGGTACGCTTCAAAATATCCACTAGCCTTGTATGCCCTCTCCCAAAATGCCATCATATGGATAGCGCCCTCCACATTCTCTCGGGTTTCCATGCCCCGCCATCCGTAACATGGTAACTACCAGTGAGCGTCACAACTTGTTGAACATTGCCAGCTGAACGATTTTAAAAGCGGTCATCGAAGGCTCTTATGGGTCAAACCTCTTACAAATGGATGTAGGCATTGCAGACCGTCTGGCTCAGCATGACCTGCACATCACTGAGCAAGTCTCTAACCGCGTTTTACCTCCGAGGTATGGAGTCCATACCTCTTTGACCCCAGCATTCCTGATCAAGCTAGAGGCTCCTCCAGCCGTCCTGATGCTATCTTGGTCACTCCTTGCCCTGCTAACCCAAATAGGCCACCTACTCCCCCCTCACATCGGATACTCCACAGTATGAGACACAATGACAAAGTCTGAAGCAGTACAACTCCAGCCAGGCAACTTCATGAATTGAACATCCAAAACCACCATATCCACTTAATAGAAATCAAATCTTTGCGAAGATATGAGGCCTGGTGCCCAGCTCGAAGCCTCACAGCAACAACACAGTGAACTGTGCAAACAACTTCAAGGTGCTGTGATCACTCTCCACACAATACTTCTGGGTGTGGGTGGGACTATCTATACTGCCCATACCCTGGATCAATTAAAAAAATACTAGGATTGACCCGCTAAGGTCTACTAAGCTTGCAGAAAGCTCCATGCCCACCCTGTGCAAAATGCGCAAAAATTTACCTCCACTAGACGTGCCATTGAAATCAAAAACACTCAACATAACTCTGGTATCCTTAGGCTGCATGCTTCCAGGAACCCACAAGACCCACACTAGCTTCCCTCTTATCCTCTGGTCAGGGAGACTCACGGTTCTTTGAACCAATATCTCTCCTTTTCCTTAATTGATGTAGGGAGTGTTCTCACTACCTACGTAGTTTTCCTTCTCTTTTCTTTCTATTGCAATTGCTTTGAGTTGTGTGAGCGCAGAAAATACAAGGACCTGTTCGTTCGCCAGCAGCCAATCAGCCAAATTCTCGGGCTGTAGGCCAACCTCCTCTTGTAACCCTGTAACCTTCTGTACTGGCTCCTCTGCCAGGCACCAAAGCCGTCCTGGTCCTGTCATCGTGCGCTCTATCCCAGGCCGATCCGCCCACCTTGATCCTACTCAGATCCCTCCTCAAGACAGGGACATTCACCGTGTCAAACTTAGATTCTGCCCTAATACCAACCCCTTTCCCACTCTAAAAGCCGCAGCTGCCCAGCATGCCAACACTCTATTTTTCTAAACCAGGAAAACAACAAACTTCCCTTTTTTTCATGATCTAATGTGCATTTATGAACAGGCTAGCAGTCAAACGTCTCGACTGAGACCTTTTTCCCTTATAACCCTTGAAGCCGCAGCTGCCCAGCATGCCAATACTATAACCAGGATCAAAACCAGGACAAAACCGGCAGCTCCTCAAACCCAAACAGGAACAACAAGGTAACCTTGCACATCATCTTCATTGGCGTGGCAGGCACTGTCACAGGCGGTCTATAATGACTTCACAATTAAACCTCTTATCAACTTGGGACTAACCAGGCAAAATGCAAAGTCGCTAGCATCCAAGTTGAGCTGCCATGCCATCCAAGAATTGACGATTTTCATTAACACCAGACATGCTCTTCATTTTCAAGGCGGGGGGGGGGGGGCTGCTGGGCACGTGGTAATGGAGGGAACGAGAAGGAGGGTCTGGGCGTCGAGGAGCATGACTGACAACCCTCCAGATCCCCATTAGCTCAGTTTCTGTTTCTCTCCTAGGCTAGCTGTGTCAAGTCGAGGTCTGAGGGCCCCTTGGTGAGGCCCTTGCTAGCTTGCTAGTTAGGGAACCCTTACTTGATGCATGCGGCTGTTTGGCCAGCCTGGCTGAGCATAGACCTTTTTCCCATCAT
The DNA here is from genome assembly GCA_914767535.2 of Dunaliella primolecta. NCBI lineage: Eukaryota > Viridiplantae > Chlorophyta > Chlorophyceae > Chlamydomonadales > Dunaliellaceae > Dunaliella > Dunaliella primolecta. The sequence continues at coordinate 15,301,753 of OU611754.1, read as the reverse complement.
CAGGGGCCAACAGACACTCTTGATGCTTATTGCCAAGTCTCCTGGGTACCAGTCAGGTTCGTACCAGGGGGCCTATCTAGGCATGCTGTTCACAAAACAACGCAACCCGCAAGCCACTGCTGAGTACATGTGTGCCCCTCTCCTAGCTGGTTGTAGACGGATTAGGCAATTTGCATCTGAGCACCGCCTGACAGACAGGCCGTATACCATGCTCTGGCTGACTAAAGCATATACTATCCCTGCTGGCATGTATGCAAGCCAGATTTGGGGCACTACTAGTAGATTTATGAAAGAAGGAGCTGAAATGGACTGTCCTTTGCAAACTGTGCACCTGTGCTTATTGAAGCGTATCCTTGGGGTAAAGTGCACCACTCCTAATTGGTCTGTACTGCGTGAGTGTGGACATGAACCTTTACAGTTCTATTGGTTTCACGCAGCAGTTAGGTTTTACAATGCTTTACTGCGCAGCAACAGCACTACACTCAGTAAGGCAATGCAAGCAGATGTTGAAATGAGCAGTCTTTCCCATAAATGCTGCACCTCAGACTTTTTGGCTGCCTGCACAGGCTTGGACAGGTGCAACATGTTCACTCATTGTGTTCGGTCAGGGCAGCCTATATTCATGAGGGAGTTTGTTGTTGATCTGAGAAAAAGGCTGCGAGGTGTGTGGAATGCTGATGCCTTGGCAGAACATGGTGACCACACGAACAAATTAGCCAAATATCATCACTGGATGGCACTTCCTTTGAGACCCTTGTCTGTTCATGGTGCGCCCTTTCCTGTCCCCAGGTATTTGCATCTTGATTTGGGCAAGCGCGCGCTAAGAAACATAGCACGTTTTCGCTTACATGCTCATACTTTAAGAGTTGAGACATCACTTAGGCAGGAGCACACATCAACTTGTGATAGGTGTGACCAAGGAGGACTCCAAGATGAAAGCATGCTGTGTTCTTTTGTTCTTGCGCTTCTGTGTGTTCTCTTCTAAGAACTTATGCGCAGTTGTTTTCTGACTTCCCCTCTTAACATATAATTTTTCTGGATGACTCGGGTACTTTCTACTACTCTCAAGCTAGCTCTGAGGATGCTATTCATTTATTGCAGAAGCAAACTAATGAGACTTATCGTTTTATTTCCGATCTCATGGATATTTTTTTGTGCAGTTGGAACAGTTGAGCGGGTCGAGCAGCCGAACTACCTGGCTGAAGGTCAAACCCCATTGTTACTTGTAACTTGTACCAGGGGCCACTTATCCGACCATGGATGAATCTTTCAATCCTGCAAGCCTTGATACTTCTGACTTGCTTCAAGCCCTTCCATCATTCATCCGAGGAGTCACAGCTGAGCAAAGTTGCTTGCATATTCCATGCAGGCACTAAGCAAGCACTATATTTAGCGGATATAGTGATGTAACCTTACCTTACCTTTAGCAAGCACTTGTCAGATTTTTTTGTCGAATCTGACCCAAGCCTGAGAGCAAATCATAGTCGGTAATTCCGGTTTTGATGCAGCTCAATAGATTTCTCTGTGAAGAGTCAACATATAAAAGCGTACAAAATATATGTATCCATGCATTCCATATCCGTGGTTGCACTTGCTTTCTCGTTGCTGGACCTGTCTTCTTTCTCTGCCTGCTGTTCTTTTCTCAGTCTAAGTGGTGGGGAGGTCATATGGTCTGTGCACCAATGCGGCCCCCTTTCCTTAGTTGATGTGGGGTCACTGCCTATGTAGTTTTTCTTTTTTTTTCCTTTTCCAAATCCGTGGTTGCACTTGCTTGGGTGCTTTAGCATCTGGGAGTCCCTCTGGAGCTGCAGCTCAATTCCAATGAGCCTGTGTACCTACATACATGATTGACACCTGTCATTTTCCATTTACTTCAAAGTTGTCAGATACGTGCGAGAGACCACAACCTGCACGATTTACATCTGTAAGATCAAAACCTGTCATTTTCCATGCACTCCAGTGTCATGGGAAATGTGTTGCAAGTGCTGCACCACCTGCATGATCTCTGGCATGCGCCTCAAAATTAAGGATACATGGCCCTCGCCACTGAACACATGAAGGCCCCTAGCAATCTTGAGGGAGGGGAAGCCTTTTCCTCGCAGAAGTTCTGTTCCTACCTTTGGCAGCTTTGCTGGTAGGACCTCTGGGTCATGAGCTGTAAGCAAAGAAGCAAAGTGCAAACGACATGCTTGATGGCCTTTGATTGTGGCATGTGGAAATTCAACCCTACAACATGCAGAGTGACGAGCCGCATGCAAACCTGACTGGCTTGGAGAAAAAAATATGCAAATGCCTTAATATAATCTAATTTAATGGCCAATCTGGGGTATAAAAAGGAGTAATTGTTGACCATCCTGGTGTCTGGAACCTCCATTAAGGTTCTGTGCTATCTGAATGCCTCATTGAGTGGATTGAGCATGCCAAACACGTTCCTTCGTCTTGAGTATTGAAAATTGCTGTAAATCTGCTTATATGCTAGACGCTGGGATGCTTAATGTTGCTCACAGTCAGTATTACAACCAATTCAGCAGGAAAGGGTGCAAGCTTCCCAGAATTGCACCATGCGGCTAGTGCTCTGCAGACCCAGCTGCTCTTCAGCTGCAGTTCCATATTTTTGGGGTAGGCTCAGGGAAAGCATCTTGGACCACCCATGGAAGACCACCCATTTTGAAAGACCACCCGAGGCATGCAAGCTGATGCAGGAACAGGTGTTGCTTTCCCCTCATCGCAACCCCTTGCAGCATGAGCACAAGTCTGGCAAAAACGAAGGTCAGCGCATTTTGCCAAGTGAACCATGGCCTGGGTGAACAGCAGTCTGCTCCAAATTTCTTGGCATTCTTTTTGCCATTTTTTTGTGCCACACACCCTTGTTGGCCCATTAGTGGAAAGCAAAAATTAGCTGTGAAATAAACAGTTCTTATGATCATGACTCATGAGGCCATGCAGAAATTAGTATCATTGTTGCATTACAGACATTGCTCGTCTTTGGGCGTTAGGTGCGAGGACAATCTGCTATGTGTATAAAGAAGTGGGGAGGGGAGGTGGAGTTTTAATAGGGTAATATGCATGCGCATATGCGTACATATGCCTAACAAAGGTCATCAGGCAGACACCATGCCATTGGCATGTCCTCTCAATCGGGTTTGCACAAGCAAATACCGTACATAAAATGTATCATCCCGCAAAAATATTGCCTTTGAGGGGTGTGAGATGACTGCAGACATAGGAAAAACAATCAATATAAGCATGCAGGAAAGTGTGTGATAGAAAGAACATTTGTTTTTGATTTTTTGTAAGCGGAAATGTATGTCCTAGAACGCCAAAGGGTCAACAGCTGGAATTGGGAAGCTTCCTGGAACCACCTCCCAAGAGGAGTAGCAGAAGGCAGAGGCCAGGCAGTCCTAGGCGCTGCAGCTTTTCTTGATGAGTGTGAAAGGTTTCTGTGCAGGTTGTCAATGTAGGAGCAGTGAACAAAGCTGGACCTCAAGCATTTCAGGAAGAAAAAGAAAAAACGTACGCTTGCCGTTCGGCCGCGTGCATTTTTTTAGGAAAGAGCCTCACAATGACTCCCACCGATAGAGGGCATCTTTTTCCACCCGGCCACAAGGAGTTGATCCGGGGACCTCCTCCTTGGAAACGCAATCCTCGCCTTTCAGGGTTCCGCAGCATGACGGATGGAGAGGAACCCAGCATTTTAGGAAAACAAAATGAAATCTTTTGAGGTGCATACTATGTGTTGTCCCACACCTCCATATGCAGGAGCAGTACAGCTACCCTGCTGCTACACTACTGCAGCTACATTGCTACAGGCAGCTCACACTTGCAATTGTGCTTCATAAACCATAAGTTTTCAGGGCAAATAGAGGATGATTGCCCCTGCAGGAATACGCGGTAAACCAAAAAATGAATATTGAGGAGGGTGCGGGGTTAAGGCGGGAAATAAAAATATTGTTTTCGAAATGATTGCATTTATGTACTGTACATTGTTGCAAATCTTTAAAGCGCAGCAGCTGATTGAAGGAGACCTCATAATTCAAAAAGCATTGAACTTTGAGAGCATATTGTGTGATCTTTTTGGCGAAAGCCTCAGCATGGCCTCACCTTTGTCCTCCTGTGTGGCAGATGCCGCCCCAGGTATCCTTGTTGTCAGCCACTCAGACATGGCAAGCGGTACACATGTGTCCTCAGTTCCCTGCAGACAGATGCTACCTCGCTGGGACCTCCGTGTGTTTGCTGATAGTTTTGAAGGCAGAACTGGCCTTATGCCTTCAGAACACGCGCAGACACACACATATACACATACACACACACGCACACGACAGCATGCACATGCATGCATGCACGTACAGCCACATGCACACACACAATAGCATGCATGCATGCACACCTGCACACACACACACACACATTAGCATGCACATGCATGCATGCTCACATAACTGATGCAAAATGCATTGATGATCAAGATATTGATTATCAGTTAAGGAAACAAGTAAAATGAAGTGTAAACAGGTGTAGAGTTGGGACAAGGGCAGCCAAGCCGCAAAAGATAACATCAAAGACGGGCTTTTCTTTGCGAGGGCAAATTTGCTACTGATGCCGGAGTCTGCAAACGTGACTTTCAGCCAAGGATGCAGAATGACTTGCCTGGAAAACAGATGCAGAATGACTCGCCTGGACAACAGATGCAGAATGACTCGCCTGGAACACAGATGCAGAATGACTTGCCTGGACAACAGATGCAGAATGACTTGCCTGGAAAACAGCTGTGGGGACTTGGATGTGAGAGAGCTGAAACTCAGCATTCCACGGTGCACACGTCAGCTGAATGTCCTGAAGAAGAGCACCAGGAACCACAGATTCCCTGCTTAAGATGCGTTTGAGTGCGGCTGTTGATGTAAAGATCTGATGCTGCTGATTGTGTTTGCTTCGGCAAACTTGCCTCCCTTATCCAAGGATACCCAGGTCACCAAGGCAAACTCGAGCCAAAATCTTCTTAAGGCTCTACCGCTGTGGTGCCTTCGGAACCTGGAGGCATCTCAGCACTGCTGCCTCATAACGTCACAAACTCTGGAATTATAACAGAGAGTCCAGGTGCACAACAGACCTGGAAAAAACCCAAGCCTCCGTGGCTCCTGGGCCCCAGGGTATCAGTTAGCATGTCCATGAGGTGAGGTACCACACTTGAATGGCCAGGCGACAACCTGGCCCAAGGAGGCACAAAGCAAAGACATGATGGATAGCCAGCCTGATATCAAGGAGTGTGCAGTATGGGCGCTGCAGAGGTGTCGACAAAATTAATGGTATGACATGTTACCTACCGTGCAGAATTTATCAGAGCTGGACAACTCCCCCATATCGCTGGACATGCTCTTTCCCGGTTTTCTTTCTCAAATCTAACTATGCCAAGCATTACAATTTAAGAAAACATTACATTCACCAAAAAATGATGAAAATCAGAGGACCCCATATCACTTTCTTGGCCTCAGGTTACCCAATAACGGCCCACAGCTCCACCCTGGGACCATTTTTTACTCCCAAATTTTGGTGTTTGAAACCAACATATACATCACTAACATCCTGCACATTCAAAAAAAGGGAAAAAAGAAGTCAAAACTTGACCTTTTTGGCACCCCTTGTGCTGGATTTTCTCTAAGGGAAATGGCTGAAATTCTGTAATTCACCAACCACTAAGTCTTTTTAATCCATTCTTTTTGCTATGATATCAATTTTTTTTAGGGACTCAAAATCACCCAAATTGGTGCAGTGGGTGGTCAAGGAAGGAGATTAGGTGGTCAAAAAGTAGGGTTCATGCCGCAGCTGATTAGGCAGGTTCCCCCAAACCCTGAGTATAATTTCTTCAGTTCTTTAAAAAGACTATTTCCTTAAAAATGCACTCCCTATCTGCTAAGCATATTAAAAACACCTGCTGTTTTGGGAGGAGTTGTTCAGCTCTAAGAATTCATATCACCGCGCATAATAATCGTTTTTTGCCCTGCGGGATGACTGCGTGCACGAAAAATAAAAAATATAATTTGGAGATGCGCGGTTGCAATAATTGACATCTCGACAGCGATAGGGCCATGAGTGGTCAAGAATGCCCTTGGGCGGTTGTGTAAAATAATTAAGTTTGGCTGCACTGTTGGTGCGCTATTGCAAAACTAAATATTTTTTGGGGGGTGCGGGATGAATACAATTCTGCACGGTATAATGTGTGTGTTGCGTGAAGGTGTTGAAGATGCAAGGTGTCCCCCCAAGAAAGAGAATGAATGAAGTCTAGAAGCAGAATAGAGAGCAAGCGTCTTTGAGGATGGCATCTGGCAAATTAAGATTGATGTTTTGGACGCATGAACATAATTTCACACCCGAAGCAGGAACATAAAAGAGCTTCAAAAGGCACATATGAATTTTGGGCTGGACTCCCCTGACCTACCCACCACCCCCCAACCCCCCCTTCCAATGCCCCTTCCTGGATAATATGGGGACGAATCTGCTCTTTTTTCAAATTTATATCCAATCGCATATTCTCCCCAATTAAATAAACTCCAGCAGGGATGATTTTGGGCAAATATTAAGCTGCGGGCGCCCATGCATACACCAGGCACCCACACCTGGCTTTCAAGTTTCCAATTTGGCATCCAGGCTTTACCTATGCTGTAGAACACCATGCACTTTCACTGCCTTCAAGGGTTTCACTGCCTTCAAGAGGTGAAAAATTGATTTGCTGCACCTTTGCCTTTACACCCCATGCTGCCCTCACCCTCTCGCAAATGACAGTCTCCTTGTCATGCACACAGGAACCTTTCTTTTAACCAATTTGCACTATAAGAGTGCCAAATGACAAAGCTTGAGCTGGGGAATCCGATGAAGTATCCTGGAATCAGTAGAAATGTACCAAGAAAATTTCGGAGGGGGAAGTCCAAAAGTCAGAGCCTCCCGGACCCACCCACCAAACCCACCTCAATCAGGCTCATGTACAATATGCATACATCTATGCATATATAAGCATATTTGTACTAATTGACAGCTCTCTAGCTCCGGATTGCAGGTATGTACTTATTGGACCCTTGACATACAAACGATATGCTTTCTGACGCTTCATACCTAAAGAGAAAACTATCCTCTTCTGGACACAGGGACATGGGTACTCTGCCACTTTCCCTTAAACTTTATGTTTAAGAGCAAGACACCATCAATTACGGAGCTCGTAAGCTTGCTTGCATAAGCATGGCAAGGCCGCACAAAACACCATCCTCCCCAAACTAGGCAGCAAATGAAAAGAAACTGGTACAACCTGTCCAATAAGTAGAACGCACCCAAGAGAGCCTGCCACAGAAAAATCTGCTGGGGGAGGCAAGACTGGTTGTGGAGGGGAATCCACAGCCTCAGATGCTGGAGTTTTGTAGCCAGATATGCCTGTTGTTGTTTTTTGCCAGGGCATGTGCAACACACATTGGATTGCTGGATGCAACGACCCATCTGACAATAGTTTATCTGTAGTGAGCTAGAAGCCTTGAATCAGCTGTGTTTCGTGCTGTAGGTACTCAGCCACAATGTACAGATATGTGCATCAAGTATACGCATCTGTTCCTGGTACTCCACCTCTAATGTAAAATATTCAATTTGCAGAGGTTGCAATGACCCGAAGTTTAAGGATAGACACTTGGGAGGACATGCATCACCTCCTGTAAACTCCACATCTTAACAATACTTTTCGGTAGCAGCACAAAATATGGCTTTGCTTTATGTCTCTGTCTCTTGCCTTGTTTTTCAGTGCACACACCCTGCCACAGCATTATTTCTGAAGTCCGGCAAACACTTTGAGATGGGATGTAAAGAGGGCATTCTGTCCATTTCAAATATCGAATTGAATTGCATCATTTTGTGCCCAACCACCCCTTCTCTTAAACAATCTTTTAGGCTGTGCCCTACCTCGCAGTACTGGGAGCACCACATAGTTGCTCAGGAGCGCTGCAGCCTGGATGCTCCAGCGCAACAGAAAAGGAGGCAAGTAAGCGACGCAGTTGTAGCCTAAGCGGTTGAACAAGTCCATGCCACGCATGAGCGGCTGTGACTCTGGACCCCAGGTGTGCGTCATACTGTGCCCACCATTCGATCAAACAGTAACAATGCTGTAGTGGCGCCAGCCATTGGTTGTCAGAATGCACAGATGGTGATGATTGCATCCACGCTTTTAAGTAGCTATGATGGCCATCAATATGGCTAACTTGTCCTGCACTTGTCACTCACCCAATGGGCAGGAAAGGCCCTACGCGACGCATGACACGTTGAATGCAAAATTGTGTTCCACTCTGACAGGTTCCTGAATGCTATGAACTTTCCGGTTACAACACCTGTGAAGCTCCATGTTTAGATGTGCAGTGAGTTGCCATGCTGCTTCAGTTGGCTGATGAGGTGCCTCTCAACTTGGCATGGCATGCTCAACTTTGGAGGGCTCCTTGGGCAAGCAAACACGGCAATATATTTTGCAATTCCTTGAAAGCGCAGAAAATGGACCATGTAAAATGTACATGTAAAGAGCAAGGTACAAGCTTCTCCCCTTCTTATAAGAGAATAGGGGATGCATGGCAAGTGGGATATTCATCCGCACCTTGCCAAAAGAGCAAGAGCAGACACACGCCTGGGTCCCAGCAGGGCTGCACAAGCACAAGCATGGGGCCCGCCACCTGCACGGCCGCACACGCAAGGCAGCGCAGGCACAAAAGCATCAGGCCGCAGAAGCAAGGCTGCACAGGCACAAGCATTCTGGCCCTTCTGACATCAATTCCCTCGGTCAGAAACAGGGCTGCAAAACACGTGCGCAAGCACAAGGCCAGCCACCTGCTGGAATACAGTGTACGCATGAAACACACGCAAAAGCATGATACATGGCATTAGCGTGGCATAGATGCACGATCACAAGTCCTGATGCACACCATCACATTGACCAGGAATTTTCAGCAACTGAAGATAAGGAGGAGTTTACAGCAGGGAAGGAGGGATTGCATTGATCATCTCAAGGTGGGAGTGTGAGGCTAGCTTGAGCGATCAAGCGCCAGACAACGCCTGAAACATGACGCCACCAACCCCCGACAGGAACAACCAGACAGTGGCTTCCACAGAAGGAAATTGTGCAAGATTCTGTTTTCACGTGGCATTGGCTGCTCCTCTTCCATCTTGTCTGAGGGTCTGCTTTACGCATCCAATAAGTTGTGATACCATGTCTCAAAAAGAGGCACATGAAAACCTATAATCTACCTGAGAACCCCATCATTATTGCCCCTTTCTCCACTCCTAGATGATCCAGGAGCTGCGCCATATCTGAGGCCACACTCCTGCAGCGATGTGCACAGAACAGAAGGTGCATGCGTCACACCTGGTGAGCTGTCAAGCGTTTTGGATACGTGTCTGCATCTGCCTATATTATCTAGGAGGTTACCCTCCTGCAGCATCACAGCAGCAACAACTTGATCAAGATACGCACGAGCACATGTGTGTGTGTCGTGTGGTGCATGAAAAAAGCAGCATGCACAGCAGCGCGCAAGCCTCATTGGTCCAAAGCACCGTGTGCCCAACCCACCATTCTGTGCATGAACTTACTAGTTGAGTGCATAAGTGCAAAATGCGTAGCTGTGTATTGCTAGATATTTATCCACTCCTTGCTTTTTACTTATGGCAACGGAGCATTGCCGTAAAAAGCTTGGTATGAAGTGGCAGTTATGGATGTAGACGTGAAAGTTCCATTGAGAAACTGAAAAAGTCAGGCCCACCTGAAGCTCATGTGATGATCAATGCTGCTACCGCCTATTCCAGGGCGATCTGGGCACACAAGCTGGAAGCCCGCCTGGGCGGTGCAGGCAGGGGAATTTCAAAAAAGTCTTGACAGCTCGAAAAGCACAGGAAACAACCTCCTGCATGCCAAAACGCCGAAGGCACTTGCACTTGTCGCGTCCACCTCAGGCAACTGGCTACAAAATGAGTAACCAAGGCGACTAAGTATGAGCCAAGTACAGCAAATTCCTCTCTTTTTTCCGTGCTTTATGTCCAAACAGAAGGTGACATTTATAAAAGCAGGATTCAACGGATAAAGGGCATTCATGCAGTACAGAAGGCCAGTTTATAATTTCGTCTTCCTTTCACATCGTCCCCATTGTTGACCTGTGTCACAGAGGTGAGCCTCGCTTCTCCTTACTTCCTTGTTACTTGAACTTGCACGTAAGCTTGTTCTTTACTTAGCATGGATACCTGTAACCACACGAGCACAGTTGTTGCTGCGAGCCCCACCTCAGTGACATTTGCTGACATCAGGCTGGCCATCTTAGCAGAACTGGGCCATCCGTGCATACTTATGATGGTGGGCACTTCAGGGTTGGTCAGTGTGCCGGGAATTTTGCCAGGTGATGCATGGATGTATGAGAGCACCCGCCCATCCATGAGTCTGAGGAATGAGCGCTTGAGCTGATATTGCATGTTACTCATCAGTACATTAACAAGTTGCTCATAAGTTTACTGAAAAATGAAATTGACTTGATAGTTGCCTGCAGCTGTTGCTCTCCACTGAGAAAAAAATGGATGGTGAATGTATGGCGAATCATTTGGTTAGGGAACGAGCTCGACGACAAACTTGATTCGCAATAACTTTGGTATACTTTTTAGATTTATAAGCGGAAATTCCGACATTCGGTGCCTTCAATTTTCCGACTTTTGAGTTTTTGAGGTGGCAAGTATGAATGAATTAACCAGTAGATAGATTAAAACTGTATTGATTTGGAGCGGACACAGGCCCACACAGACCACCACAGCTGTCGCGTGAGATATCCTCACCTACTGAATGCAAAGCAGTGGCATGTGCACTTGACTAAGATCAAAGCCTGTAAAGACACGAGGCCTGGGCAACAGTGGGAGGCGGCACAGCGGCAGCGTGCAGACCTCTGCGAAGAAAAGAAAATTTACGTAGGCAGAAGGATCTCTCCCTGTAGTTGTAGCTACATCAATTAAGGATGCAGACCCCTGCAAACTCGTTAGTGCAACAGCTGCGACCCTTCATATTATCCTCCTGGGCCTTGCAACTCAATTGCTGGGACATGTTTTGCTGAGCACACCCTAAACCCAGCCCTAAAACAGTTAACAATTAAGGCTGGACCACCAATGTTCCATTCAGCTTGCCCGTAAGCTTCATGCTCATTCTGAAAGGTATGCCCACAAGCTTGTTACCACTAGGAGAGCTCTTGGAAACATTAATACTTCTCACAGCCTGGACCTGGAGCCGGATGCTTCCAGTAAATCTCCAGATCCCCATTAGCACTTTCAAATCCATAGCTTTGTGGAGGAAACACAAGGTTCTTCTGAGCCAAAGTGTCTTGTCTTCTTGGAAACCTATGTTGGCAATCAGGACATTCTTCACATCAATTAGTGCTCCTGAGAAGACTTCAACTGTCTTCAATAAGGTCAGGCACTGGGTACTGCTAGTAACCCTCATTATCCCCATTGAAGTTTCTTGGTGCAGAAAATACACGGTGCCTCGGCCCTAGGTATCCTCGTTTCCTCGTTTGATTTGGGGGTTCTTTTTCAGTGCCTGCCTAGTTTTTCATTACATCAATTTAAAGAAGCGTTGGCCGTGACTGAGTTGATGTATTGTCCTCGTTCTCCAGATCGGACTGGCTGGAAAAAAAGAAAAGCAAAGCTACGCAGGCAGAGGAGAATCTCTTTACATCAATTAAGGAAAAAGGGCTGTTCCACAGGCTTGTGCTTGTGGTCAGCAGCTGCACCTAGTATGCAGACTTAAGTTGTGCTCAGCAGGTAGCTGCTGGGCATGGCTTTCCTTGATTGGCAGGCTGACCGTGTTGACCTTGCTTGCTGTTCTCTGCCTGCAGTACTTGTCTCAGTCTGAACTTCATGGTGGGGTGGCCATACGGTCTTTGCACCAATGTGGCCCCCTCTCCTTAATTGATGTGGGGAGTTTTCACTGACTATGTAGTTTCTTTGTTTCCTGTTTAGGAAAAAGATACATTGGCTCAGAAGAGCCGTTAGTCCCCTCCACCACATTGGAGACTGCGCGTATGCGTAATACATACTGCATCCTTAGGTGCCCTCGTACTGAGTAGGTAACTACACCTGCATTATCTTATCATACTTTATTTTCTGAAGGCTGGCATAGGAAGGGCTTCACTGCCAACCTGACTGTCTTTTGCTCTCTATTTTGAAGCTTCTGAAGAGGCTGTGATGAAATGAATGATTTCTAATTTTCATGAGGTGGCAACCGTGAACATTATCCACCATTTGCTTCACCTTCAAGAAGCAGCGCTTTAGTCTTATGATAAGGTGCTTGAAATCAGTAAAAGGGTGTCAGTGCATGTTCTTGCCGATGATAAGGTTGCCCCCTACCTCCACTGCTTCTCTCAATCCACCTTGGTGACATCGATACTTTATCTGAGTGTTCAAGGTGCATGTACTGGCACACCCAGTTTTTAACGTCTCCAAGAAAGAAAAGAATCAACCACGTAAGCAGTGAGGAAACTCCCTACATGAAGAAAATAAGAGAAAACTATATAGGCAAAGGAAACTCTCCCTACATCAATTAAGGAAATTTCCTTTTTAAAAGGGGGGCGCGGGAGAGAACAGGGAGCACTCAGCGCCAGCTACAGCCACTCCACCCACTTCCAAGGCACGTCACCCTAGTCAGTTCCTCCCAGATCAGAGGCACGCCCATCTTGTGGAAGTCCAATACTGTGAAGATACCCGGCCCAAGAATCAACTCGAGGCCTCCAAGCAGCAGCACTGCGACCTAAGTCGCCATCTTTCAAGGGCCTCAGCTAAAGTCACCCTCCATACTATTTTCTTAGGTGTGGGTGGGGTCATCTACCCCCCACGCACGTTAAAGCCTTTTAAAGAGCTTGGTCTTGATACTTACAAAGCCACCAGGCTAGCTTGGAAGCTGTATGCTCATTCTGTCAAGTATGCTTACAGACTTGCTGGCACCAGGCGCGCTCTTGAGGTGACTTCTTTCGACTCTCATCAGCAAGATCAGGCACGGGCTACTGCTAGCAACCCTCCTGATCATCACTGACTTCTTTCTTTTGTTACTCTTGGTGAAGGGGATACACCGTGGTATCCTCTTTTCCTTAATTGATGTGGGGAGTGCTTTCACTGGCTGCATAGTTTTTCTTTCTTTCTTTCTTTCTTTCTTTCTTTCTTTCTTTCTTTCTAAGGAAAAGGAGACACATTGGCTCAGAAGAGCTGTGAGTCCCCTCCAACACCAAGCTACATGACAGAAATTTGCTAATGGGGATCTGGAGGGTTATTGGAAGCACCCGGCTTCAGAACCTGGCTGTGAGAAGGATTTGTGTTATCAATAGCACGCCAATCGGTAACAAGCTTATTCGCATACGCAACAGAATGGGCATGAAGTTTGCGAACAAGTTTAATGGCACGTGTGGTCAAGCCCCAGTTGTTTAAAGTGTTTAAGGGTATGCTCAGTGTAACAGGTCCCACTAACACCCAGAAGGATGGTGTGTAACGTTACAGCTTTTCCACTTATATTCTTGCATAGATCTGCATGCTGCTGCTGTGCTGTCTCCAATTGTTGTCCAGGCCTAGTATCTCACAATGTTTATTCTCCATCAAGTGTACGTGCGGCTGGCTCACACTCAGTTGATGGGGTTGTCTATCGCGGGGTAGTTGTGTTGGACCTGTGTGTGGTGCTGTACCTGCGGTGTAACACATGGTGTGCGGAGGAGGAGGAGGAGGAGGAGGAGGAGGAGGAGGAAGAAGAAGGAGTGGGTTTGGCATTATAAGCAGTCTCCCTACATCAATTAAGGAAAGAAAAGAAAAGAAAAGACTACGCAAGCCAGGTCCAGCTGCGTGCATTAAGGAAAGGTCCCCTAACTAGCAAGCTAGCTAGGGCCTCACCAAGGAGGTTCACAGGCCCAGCCTAAACCAAACTATAAACCGATGGGGAATAACTAATGAGGGTCAGGCGGGTTGCTGTCAACCATGCGCCTGCGGGCGTAGGCTCTCCTCCTCCTGCTCTGAACTGCCTCGCCCCCAGTGACGCCCCTGCCAGGAGAACCCTGCAAATATAATGAGTGCCTGGTGTTTATAATTTTTGTTAGTGATTGGAGTGCATGGCAACTTAATTGAGAGGCTAATTTTTCTGCGTTATGTCTGGTAAGACCCAGCTCAACCAGAGGAGTGATGGTGTAGTCATTATAGATAGTACCTGCTACACCAAGTAAAATGGTGTGCAATGTCACCTTATTATTTCTGTTTGGGTTTCTGAGACTACGGGTGCGAAGTCTGGATATGGTACCAGCATGCTGGTCAGCAGCTGTTCGTAGGCTGGGTAAGGGGTTAGTGTCAGGGCAGAATTTAAGTTCACAAGGTGAATATCTCTGTCGTGGGCAGGTATCATCCTGGGGTTCAGATGGGTTGCTCTCCCTGGGATAGGGCGCACAAAGACAGCATCAGGACGGCTTTGGTGTCGGGCAGAGGGGCCAGAACCATTGGGAGAAGCCCAGTCAGGAGTATTTCTGGAGATGTTTTCAGGGACTTCAATGCCCTGTTTTTCGAGTTTTTCTCTACAGCAAGCGTCCATGGCAACAAGGAATGAGCTATGTGCACCTTTGCTCAGGGCTTCGCAACAAAGACTGAGGGCAGTGTTGTGTCTGTTTATGAACATCCCTTGGCATGTTGGGTGTGAACATCCAAGGACAGTGTGATTGATGCTATCCATATTGCCGCATTATCGGCAGTTGGCAGAGCCGGAGGTGTGATTAAACCTGACAGCGTGCTTCTGGGTGTAAATTGTGCCAGTGTGGTACTTGAGAATATGTATTTGTTGCTTAAGGGTAACCTTAGGGTTGCTCCAAAAGGAGTTGCTAATTTTTTGGTTAGCAAGTTTAGAGGATAGCTTAGGTAAGCCTGTGTATTGCCGATATGAGATGGTAGATGCATGAGTTGCTGCCAGCCTGTGTAATAGCAACTGGATATATCGGCAGAGCCAAGCTTGTGTTTGTTATGCATATGGACTTTGAGCTTGTCTTTCAAGTTAGTGAGGTCAAGGGGTGTGGGATTATGGGATTGCCCTCGGGGAGGTTTGACGGATAGCCAAAAGGAGTTGTGGAAAGGGTCCTTGGCATCAGGCAATGAGATATCCGTGTCATCCATAATCATCAATTAAGGAAACTTTCATTTGAAAGGAGACACATCGGCTCAAAAAGGCATGGGCTTGGTATTACAAGGAGTCTCCCTCACCAGAGGATGAGAGGGAAGCTAGTGTGGGTCTGGTGGGTTTCGAGCAACAGCCAGCCCCAGGGCACCAGAATTATAACAAGTGTTTTTGATTTCAATGGCGTGCCTGATTGAGTTAAGTTTGTGTGCATATTGCACAGAATGGGCAGTTATGTGCAGTTTAGATAGTCACTATCTATACTATGTACGCAGAGGAAACTCTCCCTACATCAATTAAGGGAAAGGGGACACATTGGCTCAGAAGAGCCTGTTTGTACCAACCTTTGCTACAAAGATCTACAATCCTCCATCAACCAAGAAATGCCCCTTTCTCAGCACACCTGGGATCTACAAATTATTGCAGTCTGGAACAAAGCTGCAAGGATTCATCTTAATAACCACTGATTGTGGCACAACCCAGCTTGGCTACGATGCCTGACTTTGGCTGTACCGGAAGTTAACTGGAAGCTGCGCAGTGTAGGCAACCATTCTACTCTCAATACAATGCATGCTGATATGCCTGGATTAATAAATGCCAACGCCTCCCCTCTGACAAACAACAAATATCTAGAAACCCAACCTATCCGCATATAAGGAATCAGGAAGAACTGTTTGTACCTAACCAATCTAGTCCAACCCTCAAGCTCAAAATCCCTGAATGGAGGACATGAACTTACACTGATGGTAGTTGTCAAATCCAGAATGGCATACAAAAAATTGAAGCAGGCGTCTACTGCCCTCTCACTGACAGCAGAAGTTTTGTCGAGCCCAACAGTGCTGGAATTACCAACACCATATGTCGAGCTGGATTAGCAGCAATGCCATCCCGCACTCTTATTCACACATTGCTTCAGACAGTCTCACCTCTCTTCATCAAATACATAAACACCTTATTTACCCAGAGAAGCACAAATAACATATTCAAGGGGATGGGTCTCAACATGGGTCTGCATAACTCCGTGCACACCACTGGTGGCACCCAATCACGGTTGGCTCTCATAGGGAAGAGGGGGGGCCCATGCTGGGATGTTGGAGAGCATGCTTAGGGCTTAGGGGTGGGTCTTAAGCTTGCTGGACAGGGCCTGCCTGACAGTCGTGTCGTAGGTCCCATGGTGGAGGCCAACTTGCTGGAGTAGACTTCAGAGCTTGCCTCTTGGTCTGTGTGGTTGGGCCCTGCCTTTCAGGACAGGTGACCTTTCCTTAATGCACGCGGCCAGCCTTGGCAAGAGTAGTCTTTCTTTTCTTTCTTTCTAAAGGGGATGTCCTAAAAACCATATCTACCCTCATTAGCAACTCACAAACCAATATTTGTTTCTACAAAGTGAAATCTCATTTTGGCATTGCTGGTAACAAATGTGCAGATGCTATTGCTAAATATCAAGCAAGCCAAGCCAATAATAATTTGGCTGATACTGGGATCTCCAGTGCAGGCCCCGGCGGAAATCCTTTTTCTCGTATGTTTTGGTCAGCCAAGGAGGGAAAAAAGAACACAATGCTGGCACGTCCACAGCTCCTACACCAAATCCTAAAATCACCTACCTCCCCAATATTCAAAACGCTCTCAAATCTCGTATGCATACAAAACACAGACTTGGATATGCCAGCTCCAAAACAGGCTACTACTCATATTATCAGAGTTTGTTACCACATGTACTACATGTTTCTAGTAGATAAGAAAATTAGCAATGCCTTTAGGAACATGTCCTGTATATCCACACCCATGAGGCGCACCATCTTACAATATTGCACTGGTACCCTCTATAACCAAAAACATGCGGTTCGCTTCAAAAGGTCTACTGACCCACTATGCCCTCTCCCAGGCTGTCATCAAGTAGACAGCGCAATCCACATGCTTCCAGGCTGCCATAATCATATCATATCCAGCATGAAAACTGAACGCCACAATGTTGCTGGAAGAAGGATCATCAAAGCTCTCAGCAAAAGCCCTTGGGAAGCAGGTTTGGTTAACATGAACATAGGGTGTGGTGATAGGTTTGCGCAGCATAACCTTCAATCCCTGCACATGTATCAAACGAAATTATACCCCTTTACCTCTTTCCAATATATATTTCTGAGATCTAGACTCACCTCCAGCCGTCCTGATGCTATACAGATTACTCCCAATAAAGCCAAACCCACTCCTTCTTCTCCTTCTACCTCCTGCTCACACCATCATGCGTTACGCAGCAGACACAACCCCACACTGAGGGCCACAACAGCCAACCGCGTGAGGCAACCCCACCAACTGGATGTAAACCAGCGGCATGTGCACTTGATTGAAATGAAGTACTGTGAAGATGCGAGGCCTGGACAACAGTTGGAGGCGGCACAGCGGCAGCATGCAGACCTCTGCAAACTCATCAATGCAAAAATTGTGACTCTCCACACCATCCTTTTGGGTGCTGGTGGGACCTGCTACACTGAGCACACCCTTAACCAGATTAAACAACTGGGACTTGACCACCAACGCGCCAATAAACTTGCTCGCAAACTTCATGCCCATTCTGTCATGTATGCCAACAAGCTTGTTACCACTAGGCGTGCTATTGAAAACAAGAATACTTTTCGCAGCCAGGTTATGGAGCCGGGTGCTTCCAATAAACCTCCAGATCCCCATTAGGGTCTTCTTTGTGTAGCTTCGTGGTGGAGGGGTTTCATGGCTCTTTGAGCCACTGTGTCTCCTTTTCCTTAATTCATGTAGGGAGATTTTCCTCTGCCTGCATAGTTTTTCTTTCATAAGAGCCTTGAATCCCCTCCACCACAAGCACAAATGAAGCAAATTTGTGCTTGTGGTAGTGCTAACGTCTAGGGTCTCGGCACCTTGAACTTCACCTCAAAGTTGTTTGCACAGTTCACTGTGTTGTTGCTGTGAGGCATCTACTAGCTAGTAGCTGGGCACCAGGCCTCCTATCTTCACAGCAGTGCTTCCTTTCTGCTTTTTGAAGTTTCACAGTATACCTCTTGCTGGACTGCTCACCTATCGTTCGCCACGAACGGCTTGAAAGCCAACTGTATGTAAGTTATATCATGCTCATGGCTTCCAACAGAAAATTAGTTCAGCTAACCCTTTGGATTTGAGCCAAGTTGTGGTTGATCTCAGGTTCCAACACCTCACTTATTGGAGACAATTCTCTGCTTATCATCCTCAACACCTGAACAGCGGAAAATTTAATTATCGTCACTGGTGCTCTCCCAACCAAGGAAGGCATATTGTGCTTATTCCCCCTGTACTGTACCCAAAGATTTGTACATGAATTTGCCCCAAAAAAGTGCTCAGAGTGGCCTGATTTTGCCTTTGCGTCTACACTCACAAAATTGAGCAAGCTACATGGAATGGTGCCATTTCTCCTACCTGTGATCCTTGTGATGCCCAAG
This sequence comes from Dunaliella primolecta, assembly GCA_914767535.2. Lineage (NCBI taxonomy): Eukaryota > Viridiplantae > Chlorophyta > Chlorophyceae > Chlamydomonadales > Dunaliellaceae > Dunaliella > Dunaliella primolecta. The sequence goes on along the minus strand of OU611754.1, from coordinate 15,283,150 downwards.
ATGATGTGCAGGATGAACAGCGTTTTAATTTCAAATGCACTCACCCCCAGGTCTGCTCTCTCCGGCAAAAGTGTGCTTCCTTGTTCTCTGGCCCTGGGAATTATAGGATGATTGCGGTTAGCGGTGTAATGTATAGGATTTATGCTAATGTGCTGAAAAATCTGGTGACAGATTGGTGTATGAAAAAGGGAAAGATTCCGGACACGCAGTTTGGCTTCTTTCCAGGAAGGAGCACTCTGCATCCTCTGTTCATTCTGAGGCACCTCAAGCATGCTGCGAAAAAATTGAAGCCACGGAATTCTTCCAGATTGCACGTTGCTTTCATTGACTTTTCTCAAGCTTATGACACCGTGCCCAGACAGCAGCTTTGGTCTCACTTGCAGCGCAATGCAATGCCGACTCCTCTGCTCAGTGTGATCAGAGATATGTATGATAATGATGAGTACATTCTAATGGATGGTGAGAAAAGGGCGCGCGTGCAGCCATCGAACGGTGTTAAGCAAGGTTGTCCTTTGTCCCCCCTTCTTTTCTCTCTGTACATCAATGATATGGGCAGAGAGATAAGTGAGGGCATTGAGGGTGCTGTAACTGGTGATAGAGTGAATGGTGTGTCCCACATGATGTACGCTGATGACCTTGGATTAACTACGAATGACCCTGGTGAAATGCAGAAGATGCTGGACAGACTCCGTGTGTATGCTCAGAGAAAAGGGTTGACTGTAAACACAGCTAAGTCTGAGGTGGTGCACTTCAACAGTACGTCTGTCTCTCTTCTGCAGAATCCTTTTACGTATGATGGAGTGGTCCTTCCAGAGAAGGACAGGTTCAAATATTTGGGAGTGCTGTTGGATAAAAAGATGGATTTTAAGGTAGCTGAGGAGCATGCGGTGCGGCCTTATATGGCTGCACAGAGAAGGATTTCGGAGTTTGCCAAGGGTCATGACCTGAAAAACAGGCCTCATGCTATGCTCTGGTTGTCCAAGGTGTATGGCATTCCTGCTGGGATGTATGCGTGCCAGGTGTGGGGAACTCATTACTTGAGAGAAGGCAGTGAGTTTGAGAGTCAATTGCAGAAAAGACATCTGTGTTCCTTGAGGCGCATTCTTGGAGTAAAGAACAGTACTACAAATTGGCCGGTGTTGAGAGAGTGTGGCCAGGAGCCTCTGCAGTTCTTCTGGTTCCGTGCCTCCATCAAGTTTTTTTATAGCATGCTTGACTCCAATAGTGAAGTCTTGCGTCGTGTGCTGAGGGCTGATTTAAGTCTGGCTTCTTTTGATTCCTCTTGCTGGGCTGCTGAAGTCTCTAATGCTTTTGGTGGGATGCGGAATGGTGATTCGTTCAAACAGAACATGCTGAGAGCTGAGAAAATCCCCATGCAAGAGTTCATTGGTGATTTGCGATACAGACAGCAGAAAGTGTGGAGAGGGGCCGATGTTTTTTGTCCTCGTGCAGTTAACAAGAAGGTAGTGACGTACCATAAGTGGTGTGGGAATTCTGAGAGTGGTCCCAGAGGTGCTCCTTTTTGTATCCCCTCGTATCTGTTCAAGGGTTTGGACAAGCATGTTTTGAGAAACATTAACAGATTTAGATTGCGTGCTCATCACTTGAGAGTGGAGTCTGGTAAATGGCTTGGGGGTTCAAGTATCTGTGATAAGTGTGAGTGTGGGGAAGTCCAGGATGAAAAACATGTGCTTTTCTTTTGCAAATGTACTGAGGTGCGTGAGCTACGCACAAGATACAAGGACCTTTTTGAGGAGATGTTTAAGACTTTGCGTGTGTTTGCTCCGCCTTCAAACGCTGACTTTATTCCATTCTTGGCTTGCCATCATACTATTACTGATTCTGAAATCAATGCTTTCCTAAACCAAGACTCATACAGACTTCTTAGATTTGTGTCAGACTTAGTCTCAATTTTTGATACTGGTTGAGCTTGTTTCACCAGCTGCCATCAGCCAGAGTCTCGGGCTGTAGGCCACCATTGTAAACCCTTGTAAACCCTCTGGCCCTGTCCTCCCTCTGGCTGTCTTCCACCCGTCTACGATGGCTCCTTACCTGCCTGCCATACACCATGCACAGTTTTCATGTATGCTTCCCTTCATTAATCAGAACAACAAAAAAAGCCTTTTCCTTTTTTACATAAACTTTTTGCCTTTTTTTGAACAGGCTAACCAGTCGGTCGTTTTGACCGGAGGCCTTCTTTTCCTGTAATCTGTAACCTTGCCAGTATGATCCTTACCACTTTTCGGACATATCAGTGAGGCAACAAACATATTTGTTACATTGTACCTGCAGAGCCGTTTGCACAGCAAAGACTACAAAGATTTGGACATAATCCAAGCAAACAAAAGCTTGGCCAGCATAAAAGTACAGTATCCGTGAATGGGGCATCCACCACCAAAAGAAATGCAATGAAGTCACAGCATAGAAGACCTAATTGCCAAATAGCAGCAACTCTTGATGGCTAAGATTTCAGGTAGCTCAGGAAAAAAAGGCAATGAGAACACTCCCTACATCAATTTAGGAAAAGGAGACACATTGGCTCAAAGAGCCGTGAGTCTCCCTCACCAGCAGGTAAGAGGGAAGCTAGTGTGGGTCTGGTGGGTTTCTGGAAGCATGCGGCCCCAGGGCACCAGAATGAGTGTTTTTGTTTTCAATGGTAGAGGTAAATTTGTGTGCACATTGCACAGAATGGACATGGAGATTTCGTGCAAGCTTGGTAGACCAGGCTTCAGTTGGTGGATCAGTTTTGGGGATGGTGCGTTATCGTTATTCAAGAATGATTTCATGAATAGGGCAGGAAGCAGCCGTTCACGCCTCCCTCCTTCCAGAAGAACTAACAGGCAAGCTCAATCACGCTTGGATTCTTAAGAATTCAAAGCAACGATGCCTGGCTGGCATAATCCAGAAGTTGCATCAAGTCTAGCGCGGTCTCCTACAGGGAAGCTTATGGAGATGCTAGAGAGCCTATGCGTGATCTAGTATGTGCTACCTTTCAAGCGTCACCATACATGTCACCCCGGTCATCAGACGCAAGCACTGGCCTTCCTCGGTATACTGTACAAAGCATCAAAATACCAGAGCACTGCACTCAGGCCTTGCCTTGTGCTTGCCTCTGAAGCAGTGCCTTGATGTTTCAGGAGTGCATGTTTCCAAAAGAATGGCCTGGAAAGCTAACGGGACCACAAATTGCTGTGCTGCTCACTAGGCAATAGTGCTCCTGCTGCTTTGACATGTCCATGCAGCGCACATGCATCATCTTATGACATTTGCTTACCTTTCATGATCAAATTTGTGGTGACTGTAGCTGCCTGAGGCACAGTGGCAATCTGCTTGCAGGCATGTTTGCCATCAGACGCAGGACAATTAACTGTCTTCGCTCTGCCGGTATAATGTCAGTAATTACAGTGGCAGTAGCAACAGCAGCAGCAGCAGCTGCAACAGCGTATGGTCACCTGTTGGTGCTCCTGCCAGCCTCGAAGCCACCCTTCAGTCAAGTTGATGCACAGGGAAGCCCTGGAGCGCCTTCTGCTTGTCATCCCCTTGTTGTCTACATATGCTAGCACTGAAACACCAGAAGATTTTGCACGCTCGTTGGCCTAAACGCTTACAATGCCTTGCTCATGCACACATACACACGCATGATGAGCAGAGACACAGCGGTCCTATCCTGGAACCTAGTCTTCCTCCTCCGTAGCACCACATTTCCCTGCTATCCATGCACTTCCTCCTTCTAAGCACCAAGCCCTTCCTCCTCCTCCTCCTCCTCAACACCACATATCCCTGCTATCGATGCCCTGATGACAGGGACGCCTCGCTCATCCATACACGGATGGTGCGGTCGTCTGAGGCTGACACAAGCAGGTGGGGGTTGGTGGGGTTCCAGGAGCATGCGTTCACAGTCGCACTATGCCCCTCCAGCTGCATGAGCAGCTCTGAGCTGTCCCGATGCCACAAGTACACCTGTGCACAAACATCATCCACCAGACATACGCATGTCATTGGATTAATTACAGTCAGACTTGCATTGTTGGAAGACATCCTCTGTTGTCGCGATGCCACAGGCACACCTGCGCACCAAAATCAGTCGTTGGAAGACATCCTCTGTTGTCGCGATGCCACAGGCACACCTGCGCACCAAAATCAGTCGTTGGAAGACATCCTCTGTTGTCGCGATGCCACAGGCACACCTGCGCACCAAAATCAGTCGTTGGAAGACATCCTCTGTTGTCGCGATGCCACAGGCACACCTGCGCACCAAAATCAGTCCCCAGACCCACCTACACCATTGGCACACACACTCTGTCAAAGTTGCGTTGTTGGAGGAGAATCTGTTGCAAGGACAGTTTGGTACAGACTGCGAGCGCTAAAGTCTGCAAAGATCTGCGCACGCATGTTTGCTGCACTCCAACCACGCAGACAGTGGTGGACGCCGCATATGCGCCCCTAGCAACGCTTCAAGAGCAGCTAAGGTGGCCTACAATTCCTTTGCCAACACAAACAGCACGCACCAGGCAGTCCTCCGAGCCATGCACCACGAAGGAGGAGTGGGCCCCACCAAAGGCTGAGCGCAGCACATAGCGACCGGGCTGCCCCAACAGGCTGCCGCTGACATGGTACTCAGCCACGCTGGAGCTGGGAACCTGCACAGTGAGTGTGTGCTTGTGTTCAGATCTCTTTGTGCTGGCAGGGGGAACTTGTCGGGAAGGATGCAGGCGCGGAAGGAGGGCCCTCCGTCAGCCTGCTCATGCTGCAAGCTGCTGACCCCAATTGGCACAGGGTTGCGGGGTGCTTTGGCTGCAATTGAAATTGAAATGGGCTCAATGGATGTGCTGGTTGGAAATAGGCAAACTGATTTGACCCCTTCTGCTGAGCGTTCAACATAAGTTCTTTTAGGTCTGGGGCAGAACTTTGGGCCTGATTTGCTCCAAAGTTGCGGGGCATATTTATTATAAAATTTTATATAACCCGCGAATTGGTGAAGCAAGTGGGGAATGGCACCTGCTTTGAACCCCTTCCTAATTTTGCCAATCCAGACACTGCACCTCACTTGACCCTCTTTACACCTCCTTGTAAAGCAAAGTTACACCTCACATCATGCGCGCGGGCATCCAAGAGCAAGGAGCCCTACATTGCCTTGTTTCCCCATTCAGCAGCCATTGGGATGTTGCTTGATGCCAGCAAGCATGGCTGTTACAAAGTGTATAGCTAAGCAAGAAAAATGCAAGGTGGCCTTGAAAGCGGTGGACATTGGCAGGATGGGGGCAGCAACACCAATGCTCTACGTACCCACAAACCCATGATACTTCAACGATGCATTTTTTTGCAAGGCCTCACACTTACAACACTGTCAAGCAGTGCAAGGCAGGGAGGCCCCAGGCATTTTGACAGGCTGGTGGCATGCAGGCAAACCTTATAAATTCAAGAGAAGATCTTTGACAAGGGGATAATACTGCGTGGCATAGAAATCTTGGACACCAAAAAGGAAGCAATGATGTGATGTGCATGTGGAAAAATTGGGTGGAATTGCCTAGGCAAAGCAGAGCACCCCCTCCTGGCAACAGCTGTAAGGCAGCTGCCGGGTCCAGCACAGATGCCCACTTGTCACACTCCTGCCTTTAATGGGGGCCTGATGATATCAACTGCATGCAGCCATAACCTCTACCCTCCCATACTCTTTTCGGTAGGCCCTGGCAGGTTTCAAGGACATGAGCTTCCCTCTATGCAGCTTCTGCACCAGAACTCACACTTGTTATAATGGAGCTCTGCACAATGACTACTTTACTGAACGCAATTCTCTAGCGGTCTTTGATTTTGTCATTCATGCGCTCCCCTGTTAATGACTTGGCTTTCCCCCTAAACTCACAGCCCTCCCCAATTCCTGGAAAGAGCACAGCCTATCCACACCAGTACGCCCATGAATCGTGCCCACGGATGTCGTTTTTTCACTGCACAGTGCTCACCATCACGTCCATTTCATTTTCCACAGCTCATGCTCACCTTTGCACCCGTGAATCTTTGAGTCTGCCAATTCTGTGGCCTCATGATTGCAACTGAAACCTCGTGTGACCTTGCTCGCATCTACAAGCCAAACAGCTGCTGAATTTGTTTGTCCGCGGGGTCCTCTCAACACTTATATATATGGCCATTTATAAATAAAAAAATATATATATACACATATATAAATGGCCATTTGTGTAACAAAATAGTATTATTAAAAAATGGCTACTTGTATAATGGCCACACAACCGAGCACAAATTGCACAGCTCTGCTTGCACTCACCATGGTGTCCATGGGGTCCTCTGTGCTCCTGTCCTGCAGCTTGCCCAGCGCCTGAGGCGCGCAGCTCACCGCCAGCTCACCCAAATGCCACAACCGCAGCACGTGGCTCTGCAGGCGTGGCAGCAAACAAGAGGGTCAGCAGCACTGTTTGCTTGGCTGTACATCACAGCCACTACTTGCAATGTTGTGACATGCACACAGCCCACCTGCTCATCAGCCACAGCCGCAGCACATGGCTCTACAGGCGTGGCAGCAAACAGGTCAGAGCTGTATGCTTGGGTGTACCACAAGGCTTTGCAGAGGTGGCAGCGAACAAGTCACTAGCATGTGGCTCTGCAGGCTTGGCAGCAAACAAGGGGGTCAGCTCTGTATGTGTGGGTGTTCTGCAGCACGTGGCTCTGCAGGCACAGCAGCAAACAGCTGTGTATGCTTGGATGTGCCACAAGGCTTTGCAGGCGCGGCAGCAAATAGGTCAGTACCACGTAGACCTGCAGGCGTGGCAGCAAACAGGTCAGCTTTGCATGTGTGGATGCTCCGCAGCATGAAGCATTTTAGGCGCAACAGCATGCAGGTCAGCTTTGCATCTTTGCGCTCACAGCCATAAACGCAGCAGCAAACAAGGGGGTGAGCTCTGTATCTCGAATGCCCCTCACAGCCATACACGCAGCAGCACATTGCTCTGGAGGTGCGGCAGCAACCAAAAGGGTCAGTATTGTAAGCTTGGATGGACCCCATGGCCATGAATGCACGAAAATGGATTTGCATCAGGCACACAGCCAGCCTGCTGAGGCTGAGCTCAAGATCACAACCAGGGAGAAGAATATGGCGGTGTCGGCGCATGGCCAAAATGGAGGGCAAGTGCAATTAATTCCTAAAGACACCGTGACCCGATGCTGGGTTCGCTGCGGCAACGTGCACACAGGCAGCAGTGTATGCCCGGATGATTCTTAGCATCAAACGCTGTCTACACATCCATCAATCAAGCAAAGACAATGACAAATTGGGCAAGCGGCAGGCTCCGTAGGAGGATTTCACACACAATACCCTCTTGCATTTGCTGGCATGAAAACGTGCACGCGGCCATTTCCTGAACATGAGTGCACCAAATCCACGGTTAGCACGCCACAGGCCAAGCTTCCTGAGCATCTGTCTCCAACAAAACGGTGGACCCTAAAGAATGGCAATGCTGGTCCGACAGGGAAGGTGCATGCCTAAACGCAAATGCAAACGAGGAAAGGGGGAACGATGCAGTCATGTCAGAACAGCGGGTTTATGTACACCAACCAGGGTATGTGTGTTTACCTGGAGCGCCGTGAGGAGGAATCTAGAGTCTGGGGACAGAGAGATCGATGTGATGGGCACCTCCTCTTGCAGCGTCACCTCCCGCCCATCAGACAGTCTGTGGTAAGGCGCAAGCAGAGGTGGGTGAGATGTTGTACAGCGATGATGCGAATTCAATCAACTGCAGCAAGCCTCTTTCGGCTGCATCGTCTCTGGCCCAGACAGTCTGCAAAGGCAGAGGACACATATGGTACAGGGGGACAAAGTCAGAGTGCTTGCACATTCAACCTCCAAATGCAGCATGCCCTTCCTTGCGGTGGCTTCCCTTGTTGCCCATCGAACCACCAGCAACAGCATGGGAAATAGGGGTGGATGAACACAGGGGCTGAACACATTTCTTTGGGGTGCAAAAAAAAAAAGAATTGGGCGTTTTACAGCCGACAAAGCCAAAGAAGGAGATATCCATGTGGCAAGTCACAATGAAGAAGCCAAAAGAAAGGGAGGCATCTATCTTCGTGACCAGTCACAATGGACTCGCAGGAGCCTCTGCCTCAGACCTCGCTAAGTAGGGGGGCTGTAAGCCGAGCAGCGCTACATCTCGTTGGGAAGTACATAGACACTTCTACCACTCCTAACACTCAGCGCCAAATATCTGATAACTATGTGTAAGTGTGGCCTGCCCACACTGTTTACTGTGGTCCTCTCCGTAACGCACGCGGCCTTTTGGCTAGCGCAGACTTTTCTTTCTTTACTGGTCAGAGAAGATTTCCAGGCCAACCAAGGAGCAGGAGCGCTTGAGCTTGCATGTTGCACTCATAGAGGAGCCATGAACAGATGCAGCAGCTTCTGTCACCTAGGACGAAAAAGCCTATCTCTGCAAGCTGCGATGAGCGGAGCACTATTGTGCATCACTGCCTCTCTTACCTTAGGATATGTATCTGCTTGTCGCTGCAAGCTACGATTAGGAGAGCACCATTGTGCGTCACCGCCATATCCTGCACCCTGTATGGCCGCTTCCATCGCTGCAGCTCATGGCCTGCAGAAGAGGGATATGCCAGGAACGGTTGAACAGCCTTCACACACATACATACACACACATGATGGGCAATCCTGTTCATGGCAACCATTGCCTTTCCAGACATGCCAGGAGTGAATGTGGGTAAGCAAAGAGCAGGAAGATTCCTTGCTAAGTGCTTGCACCATGTATTTTTCCTTTCTATTGAAATGTGGTCTGTGTTCTAGCCTGGCTGACGCTCAAATGCTGCAGCTCAAAACCTGTGCAAGCACAGAAGGCACGGGACATGCTGCAGATGTTCTTGCACTGTACAGCTCCTTACACACTGCCAGGAATGAGTGTCATATGAATGATTTTATATTTGTGTGCAGCTGAGGGAAGCTGACCTTTGCTTCAAGCAGCAGCAGTAGTCTTGCTTGCAGATGCATGCGCAGCACGATGTGAGCAGCGCTCCGTATAGAGACAAAAGGAGAGGGTGTTTTGAGGTGCAACGCGGAGGATTGCATAAGGTCCCCCTGACCACCCCACAGAATCACTGCACAACGCGTGCCCACAAATTGGAATGCGTGCCGCTTTTTTCTAGATCGATGCAGGGAGTGGTCCTGCTGCCTGAGTGCTCTTTCATGCCTTACGCACATGTGCCGTGGAGATCGGCGGTGGTGCTAGCTGGCCTGAAGCTGATGCAGGCAGCAATCTGTCAAGCTGGTTGGATTGGGATAGCAGCGTGCGCCCTTACAGCAAGGGCTTCTGCACAGAAACATCCCCAGACCTGCCAGCTGCTCAACCAGAAGGCCACCATCACAAAGCACAGCGCAGCATGCTCACCTAGGCCACCATGAAAACATTTCCACCAAGGCCATGAGCGCAGCATGCCCACCTTTGACGTCAGACATGATGATGGTCTTGTCGACAGAACCCGACAGAAAGCTCTTGCTGTCAGGCATCCAGGCGCAGCACGACACAGCCTCACGGTGGTGCCTGTGCAGGCACACAGGTCACATGCACATCCTGAACAGGCAGAACGACCATCCAGACAGCCAAAATGACCTATAGCCTTTTGCTTTAGGTGCTGCACGCATCAGCCCAAGGCGCCATGCACCTGTGCGCCCAGTACACCCACATCCTACGCCCAGTGCACCTGTGCGCCCAGTACACCCACATCCTACGCCCAGTGCACCTGTGCGCCCAGTACACCCAGGATGCAGGAGATGAGAGTTGGAGGGGGGGGGACAAAATCATGAACCCAGGCAGAGCGCCCTGACACTCAACACAACACAGCTTTCAGGTCGTGCCTGCATCCTGTCCGCATGCTAAGCAGCACATCAATGCCTGCATCATGTATTGATGCAAAGCAGTGCAACGACGCCTAATGAGCTTGCCAGCATCAACAGCCAAACAGGGCACGGCCACCCTGGTGAGCCTGCAGCACTCCCTTCAACATTTGCACATATCCCATAAAGGAGCAGACATTTGATGCCGGAGCATGAGGAGCCCAGCGCTAATGTTTACGCAAACTCCGCTTTCCTTCCCAAAAGCTATAGCTTGCCTCTGTCATTCCCATATCAAGCGCTCCCTGCTTCTCCAAACGACCTTGCTTGGATCCATGCAGGTCTGCAGCAGGCGCCCAGCGCTGACCTACCTCATTCCTTGCAAAAGCATTCTCTGGGCTTCTTTTCCAGCAATCTTGTTCCCTTGTTCTTCTCTTTGTGAGCCCACAGAGGGTGCAGATTAAGCGCCCAGGGCTCACTTGCCACAGCCGCACAAACAGTCCCTGGACATTCCTTTTCAATCATCTGTTCTTTAGTTCCTTGCACTCACGTGAAGGTGTGGAGCAGGCGCCCAGTGCTGACTTGCCACAGCCGCACCACCTCGTCACTGACAGTCAGCAGCAGCTGGTCATCAGGGCTCCATGTCACAAACGCCACCTGCACAGGCGCCCGTACCTCGTGCAGTGTGAAGAGAATGAAGGCAGAGGGGATCAACTGGCTTGAATTGCCAGGCATGCTTTTCCTCGCGTATCTTTCTCAAATCTAGCCATGCCAACCAATAATATTCCATGAAGTATCATGTTTACCCAGGAAATGATGAAAGTCAGAGGACCCCAGATCACCCTCCTGGCCTCAGACCACCCCAAATGGGCCCACAGCTCCACCCTAGGACCATTTTCACTCCCATAACTATGATTTGGCGACCTTTATATATGATTCGAACATCCAGCACATTGAAAAAACGGATGTGTTTGGTCAAAGATGACCTTTTTGGCCCTTGTGCTGGATTTCCTCACAGGTAAATGCCTGAAATTCAATATCTGACCAACTACTGGGTCTTTTCACTCCATTTCTACTGCAATGATATTCTTCTGATGTAAAAATTCCAAATCACTGAGGTCAACCAATTTGGTGCACTAGGTGGTCCGGAGATTTTGATGGTGAAAATTAGTGTCCACGCCACGGCTAATCAGGCAACTGTACCCCAAGTTGGAACCATAAAGGCCTACAGGAAGAGGAACCCAAGCTTGACGATTTGCCAGTCGGGGCACACCTATGCAGGAGCATGCAAGAAACACCTGTTTTCAGGCCTCAGGTGACCTCCTCTGGAATAAAGTGCAAAACACTTACTTGCATGATCATTGCATAACAGCACAAAAGATGCCAATGGCAGCGAGCTGGCAGTTTTCTGGGCCACAAATGCAGTTGCGCTTTCATAGAACAACACAGATCAAGGGCGTCTAGAAGGGGGCAATAATGCCAGGGGAGATGGATGGAAATAAGAAGGAACTGGAAGCACGTGAGACAAAGGAACAGAGGCAGCTGGCTTTTGGGACAATTGAGCTACCAGCAAGCCTAGCGAGCTACTTCCCCCTCCTTACAAGGGTCGCGTGCGTGTGCAAGAATGGGGAAGCGGGCATGAGGGAGTCGTGCCCACCGCCCTTAACTCCTGGGAGTTCATGTAGTACAGACAGCATCAGCGGGACACGTCTGTCTTCTTGCAAGTTAGCTTGCTGCAACTTGCGGTCAAAACCAGCAGGTAAGGATACTATCAAGCAGCAAGGTCACGCACCGGCTGATCATGCCCCCTGAGCACGCCCTCCGCTTGAAGCACAGGTACCAGTACATCAGAGCTGCTGGACGACTGCCGCTGCTGCTGCTGCTGTTGCTGGGCCGACTGTGGGGGCCGCAAGGTCCATAATGGGGTGGGGCCGGTACTAACAGCGGAGGCAGGGAGTGGAGGCGGAGGGACGGGCGCATGCGTGAAGGTGGAGGAGGTGGTGAAGGCGTGGGTTGGGGGTGCACAAGAGAAAGGGGGGATGGGGGGATGGGAGGTGCTGGGTAAGGAGGAGCTGGAGGAGGGGTGTAGCGAGGATGGGGGGGAGGCACGGAATGAGGGTGGGTGCGGGGGCTGGCCTGCTGGGCGGGAGGAGGAAGGAGTGTGGGAACGAACAGACCACAGAATGACAGTCTTGTCCTGCGCGTGTGTCGGAACCATGAGCATGGGGGTCCACATTGGTGATGGTGGGGACAATGCTTGTGGAAGCATGCATGTGTGTGAGTGTGTGTATGTGTGTGTGAACGTGCGTGCGTGTGCACACACGGGCGTGCGCGCGTGCATGCGTCCCTGTGTGTGCTGCTGAAACTAGTTCACTCAAAATGTGTTCATGCTTGGCAATGACATGGGGAAACAGCTGCCCTTTTGGCGTATGCCTAGCGCGCGTGACACACACACACATACACATACACAAACACAGCTCTTGCTGGGTGCTATTTTCTAGGCCTGCAGCACTGCACATGCATGTGCCAAGCAAAGCAGAGACGTTGCAAAGCAATCAGCCCACAACCTTGAATTCCAGCTCAATCCTCTACAGCTTGCAGGCACGTGCAAGCCCACACACTTTTGGGTGGTGCCAATACAAAGCCCTCGGCCCACGCCCTTTTGAAGCAGGTAGGCACTCGCAAGCCCCCCCTGCCGCTGCTTTCCTACCTTGGAAGCAGAGGCCAGCATGGTGCCTGAGTGCGAGAACACAACATGCCAGACCTCGTCGCTATGGGCATCTAGGACCTGCAGACCATAGCAATGGCGGCTTAGGGTGAGAAAAGGGCATGCACACACGTATGTATGAGCAGTTGAACAAATCGCACAATGACAATTTTGCCTGTGGAGGGCAGGTGTCAACGCCTTTGTGTGCATGTGCATGCTCGAGTCCACGTGATGGGGCGGAGGTGCAATAGAAAGGGTCATGCTTTTCAGGGACGGAGAGGTAAAGACTGCTTTACGCAACATTATTACTTTTGAAGCTCACAAAGCTAAAGTTACGTAGGAGACTGGTTGTGAGGGAGCAGCCTGTTGCAGCATTTGTCTCCTATTTCCCCACATGCCCAGAAATATTTTTGAGCCCCCCCCTTAACGAGTAAAAACATTGCCGTACTGCGCTCTGCAGAACAGTTTGTATAATAGACCTCAATGTGCATCATTGAAGTCAAAAGCGAAAAGGCATCATTGCCGTCAAAGGAACCTCAGAACTAGGGACACAGTCCAGTTGACTTGATTTGACTGTCCTCGGACAATTCAAAGTGGGCCTTTAAAAAAAAAGGGACTGCAATGCCAAGGGAGCTCTCTTTGCCGCTGCGCTTGCTCGCAGACTGTAAGCAGACTGGAACTAATGGGCCAAGTACCGCCATGGTCATGGTGCCTAACACTTGACGCTGGTACATACTGAAACAGCCAAAGAAGTAGACAGCGCACCATAGGTGGCGGCGCGTCAGCCGACACTATAATTGTAGGTGGTAGAGCTGATGGTACAACAGTGCGCCATCAACTTTGCACAATTGCAGTGTAAGCAAAGACTATGATAACAATCCATGGTGTCGTGCATGCGTGGGCAAACCATCATAAGGGAGCAAAAGGCAGAGCCTGTGTGCAAGCAGGCAGCGGTTGACTGCTGACTTGCCTGAACGCATTTGGAGGGCAAGGATTCAGCGCCCGCTTGGTAGTCTGTGAGCAGAGACAGTGATGTCTCAGGCATGCCGTTGTGGAAGGGGCAGCGGTTCACCTGCAAGGTCAAAGCCACCAGTTGAGACGCATGACTGCAATGATAGGAGCGTCTCAGGCTTGCCGTCAACAATGTGGAAGGGGCGGCAGTTTGCTTTGTTAATGAGTTGACAGCCATTGGTCAAAACGCACGACTGCTGGGGTAGAGATGCCTCAGGCATAACATTGC
>OU611754.1:15139359-15264359 GCA_914767535.2 Dunaliella primolecta | reverse complement strand
ATATCCATGAGATCGGAAATAAAACGATAAGTGTCATTAGTTTGCTTCTGCAAAAAATGAATAGCATCCTCAGAGCTAGCTTGAGAATAGTAGAAAGTGCCTGAATCGTCCAAAAAAATTCTATAAGACGAGGGGAAGTCAGAAAATAACTGTGCATAAGCCCTTCGAAGAGGACACACTGAAGCGCAAGAACAAAGGAACACCGCATGCTTTTCATCTTGGAGTCCTTGTTCACATTTATCACAAGTTGATGTGTTCTCCTGCCAAAGTGATGTCTCAACTCTTAAAGTATGAGCATGTAAGCGAAAACGTGCTATGTTTCTTAGCGTGCGCTTGCCCAATTCAAGATGCAAATACCTGGGGACAGAAAAGGGCGCACCATGGACAGACAAGGGTCTCAAAGGAAGTGCCATCCAGTGATGATACTTGGCTAATTTGTTCGTGTGGTCACCATGTTCTGCCAAGGCATCAGCATTCCACACACCTCGCAGCCTTTTTCTCAGATCAACAACAAACTCCCTCATGACTATAGGCTGCCCTGACCGAACACAATGAGTAAACACGTTGCACCTGTCCAAGCCTGTGCAGGCAGCCAAAAATTCTGAAGTCCAGCATTTATGGGAAAGACTGCTCATTTCAACATCTGCTTGCAGTACCATGCTGAGTGTAGTGCTGTTGCTGCGCAGTAAAGCATTGTAAAACCTAACTGCTGCACGAAACCAATAGAACTGTAAAGGTTCATGCCCACACTCGCGCAGTACAGACCAATTAGGAGTGGTGCGCTTTACCCCAAGGATACGCTTCAATAAGCACAGATGTACAGTTTGCAAAGGACAGTCCATTTCAGCTCCTTCTTTCATAAATCTAGTGCCCCAAATCTGGCATGCATACATGCTAGCAGGGAGAGCATATGCTTTAGTCAGCCAGAGCATGGTATGCGGTCTGTCTGTCAGGCGGTGCTCAGATGCGAATTGCCTAATCCGTCTGCAACCAGCTAGGAAAGGGGCACACATATACTCTGCAGTGGCTTGTTCTTTTTCTAACACACCGTGGAGCCTAGGTATGGATTTTTTTTGCAGGAACAATTTTGCCTATTGTTTCCCTGAGCAAAACCCCAGGACAAAACAGCTCTCTGATGGAGTCATGGTTACACTCGTGGAACTGTGGAGGGCATGGACACAACTCAAAAAAGACAAATGCAAGATTAAAATGCTTGAGTAGTTGCACTGACCACCTTGACCACCAACGTGCCATTGACTTGCTCACAAAGTCCATGCCCATTCTGTTATGTATGCCAACTAGCTTGTTGCCGCTAGGTGTGCTATTGGATACACACATTCTTCTCACAGCCAGATTCTGAAGTCGGGTGCTTCCAGTAACCCTCCAGATTCCCATTAGCATTTTCTGTCTTGTAGCTTTGTGGTGGAGGGGACTCATGGCTCTTCTGAGCCAATGTGTATCCTTTTCCTTAATTAATGTAGGGGGAGTTTTCTCTGCTTACTTAGTTATTCTTTCTTTGCAGAGGTCTGCATGCTGCCGCTGTGCCGCCGCCTTCAACTATTGTCCAGGCCTCGTGTATTCTTAGGACTTAATTTCAATCAAGTGCACATGCCGCTAGCTTGCATTTAGTTGTTGATGTTTTCTTGCGTGGTTTGCTGTGGTGATCGGATTATACTTGTTTTTTTGGCAAAGCACAAGAAAGTGTTCCAAGAAAATGTTTGGAGGCGGCACAAGAGGCTGTCAAGAGAGGAATGTTCTTTTGATCAGGGTCCTGCAAACTGGATCTTCAGGGACAGCAGACTTGACTCCAGCATTGGTTATACCTTCCCGGAATTCTTTGATGCAGCCTGTAAAGCCGACCTCTAAAGAGCCTGTAGCATCTGTGATTGCGGACTACGATATCATATCATGTGCATAAATCGCACCCAGACAGTATCCAATCTTATTATTTTTGAGGATCTCCTTGCTGTTACTTATACTTTTTCAACAACTTAACATACCTGCTGTGCAAGCCATGGGGGTCAAAGCAGCTGCAGGCTGAGATCATCTGCAGGATGATCCTGAGCATTCCTCATGAAGCTGCGCGCCTTGGATTCACAGAATTTTGAGTTGTGGACCTGCTTGTCATTCCATGGAATATTTTAATAGCTGGGATTGAAATCTATGCCTTTCCGGCTGCCGCTATGCCTATGCATAACCAAGCTAGCAATGGCCATATTTCCTTTTTCCTTTCACGAAAAGGAAAGACAGGCCTTTCATCATCTTCGTGCGCCATAAATTCATTTTCATTTTATAACATACACTTTTGAGTTACAAGCTAGCCTTCTGCAACGCAGAGCATAGGTACCTGTACTCCTTGGCACAGTGTGCATGTGCACGGCGTCCTGATCGCTGCCCCCGTACACATTCTCATAATTAATTTTAAGTTTTAAAAGTAATAAAACGCTACTGAGGCAGCAATTCGTGGCAGTCCAACAACCTCCCAAAACTTCACTCACTGAACGCACTGACCCACCCCTCAATTTTAAAACTGCACCATGGCACCTAAGGAGCAGGTGGGCTGCTCAATATAATATCAACTCCATGCCCTTGCAACCCCATCATCGTGGCGGCAGTTCTCTCCTGCCTGTTTTTCCGCGATACTCAGCGCGTCGTCGTTTGCTTGCTTCATGAGTGCAGAAGACGAAGGAGGCCAAGGCCCTAGCTGCGGCCAACAGCGGCAAGGTGGGTCTGGGTCTGAGCAATTGCTGTGCTCCTCCTGTGCTTGCCTCCACGCTCCATGCAACCCCCTTCCACACCTTGCTGATACGTACATGGTGCAGTTCTAACCCTTTCCCTCTCGTCTCTGTGTGTTGTTCGTGCATGCAGGGAAAGGTGGGTTTGCCTGTGCAGTCCTCTCAGCTTGCCAGGCAGTGTTCTCGCAGCAGCATCGCCAAGGAGCTGTGCTAACCCCTTTTCCTCGGATGTTTGCCCTCCCCGTCATGCTCGTCGTACGCGCAGAAGAAGAAATGTGAGTGACCACCAGGGAACACGCCAGTTTGCTCACTAGGGAACGCAGCTGCTTGTCCGCTCTGTCCCTCTTCCCCCGTTGTGTTTACCTGCTAACCCCTGTGTTTCTTTGTGTGTGTGTGTGTGCTCTGCAGGGTGAGTGAGAGGAGGGGCTGCGTGCTGGGGTGCTCATGGTCACCCAAGGGGGATGCATCATGTAGTTCTCCACGTCCTGTCCCTGCATGAGAAAGTGCATACCCTTCATTCCATCGTTGCTGTCGTTCATGCACTGTTTGCCTGGTCGCACGACTGACGTTTTGACTCCTCTTTTCCCCCGGAACTTGGTCCTCCTGCTCGTCTGCTGCTGAAGGTCCAAGGGCAAGGTGAGTTGGCAGCACACCGAGGACATTATCTCTTGAGGGGTTCAGCCCTAGCTCTATTTCATTGGCACCTTTCTCTCAGCTTGTCATCGTAGCTGGGAGTCCTTGAAGGCTTCATGCCCTCCATGCAAGCTGTGTCGTCCCTCATGCGCCTGCAGAACAAGGAGAAGGTGAACAACATGGTGCTCTTTGACAAGCCCGTGTACGACAAGATGTTGGCTGAGGTGCCCAAGTACAAGATGATCACCCAGGTGCAGGCATGCTGCTGGTTTGCGTGTGGCACAGCTGTCAAGGCGTGGGCATTTCAACCGCTACATCTCCTAATGATTATGTGTTGATAAGGGATGGTCGTTTACTGGCATGCGCTGGCACGTATCTACACTCCTCCTTTCTCTTGCTCCAGGCACACCGCAGTGCTGTGCCAAGTGGCTTTTAATAAGTATTGCACAGTGTTCTACCCGTTTCCTGGCATGCTCAACTGATACGACGTATTTCTGGTTCCTTTGCCACCAGTGTCCATCAACCTATTTGCTACAGTAGTGTGCTATTACTCAATGAAATGTTTCTCAACTTCCCCTCTCATCTTTCCCTTGCGCAGTCCATCCTGTCTGATCGCCTGCGCATCAATGGAAGCTTGGCTCGTGCCGCCATCCAGGAGCTGCACAGCAAGGGCCTCATCCGCCCAGTTGTGATGCACTCATCGCAACAGATTTTCACCCGTGCTACCCAGGCTTCATAGACAATGCTTGTAGTGTAGAGGGTTGTCGCCGCTGTTCCAACATGTAAAGGGACCGAAACATGGAGCCATGTGCTCTGAGCGCAAAACGCACTGCATGCATCGCATTGCAACCTCCAGTTTCCTGCTCCATTTACTTCTGAAGTCTTGAGGTGCAGCTGGCCTTGCACCCAAAACAAAGGTGTATAAAATCTGCTGCAGGTAAGGATTCACAACGAATTTGGTTTGCAGATAGGTCCTTAGGCTGCTTGGCTTGCTGGCTCCTGCCAGCCTATAGTGAACAACCACCGTGTCAGTGATGAGGTTGTAGGGCTCATTGTTCCTAAATCAAAGGGAAGTGAAAAAGACCCTCAGAATAAGCATGAGCAAACCTGCAAATTTGAATAAAGGTGTCTTGTTAAATTGATATAGAAGCTATCGGCCATGAAGAGTAGCTGCAATATTTTAAGGTAAGGTTACATTGCTATATCCGCCTACAAGGGCAGCTGAGCGGAAACCCTCAGTAACTGAGGCCTGTAACCAGACCAGTCTGAAAAAGAAGCTGTGTTTGGAAGTGTCAACTGCTGAGAGAAACATGCGCCCAAAATACCACAGAATGTGTAGGTTCTCCAGGTGCTAACACAAATGGAAAAAGGCACGAGTATCTTGGAAGGAAAGCTCAAGAAATGATTGACTCGAGACTCTATGATAGGATCTGAGTTCAGAAGTGTCAACTGTAAAAATCACAGTCACTCTAAATGAAACAAGCACGCAAAGTCATGCACAAAAAACTCCATAAGGCTGTAGTGTTAGGAAAATACAAGGTTTACAAGGATAAGGCCTTCAGTCAAGAAGTGCGACTGCTAGCCTGCTCATAAAAGGCAATCAATTCATGAAGGAAATAAGGAAGTTTATTGTTGTTCTAGTTCAAAAAAGCAGACACATCATGAGATTCTGCCTGTGAGAACAAGGGAGCATATTTCCTGCGGAGAGAAACCACCTGGGGATGTGTGCAATGGAAGAGGACATGTTGTTCATCCTGGACATCAGCATCAGCCTCACAAAGGTCACAGTTTGGGGAAGAGCTGTGATTCCAAGTTGCTGTCTCATAGCGAAGGGTGTGAATGCGGAGTCTAAACCGAGCCATGCTGCGAATGACATCATGGGGGAGGTCAAGGAACATGTATTTGGGGAGGCTATAAGGAGAATGCATAACCAAGGCTCTTTTAGTAGGAGGAGCACACCACTGGTGATAAGCGTTTACTGTTGCGCTCTCTAGGGTGTGTGTTGGAAAAAGGCTCCCAATATTGTAGGTGCCTGGTCCTGAGATTTACAACAAAACGACTAAGATCAATGGGCTCACAACTCAGCAGCTTCTGTATGAAAATATGGGAGTGTGCCAAACCATCCATGGCTGATAGAACATGGGAAGACCAGCAATCATCAGATCTCGAGCTCAGCCGCATGTCAGCCTGCAAAATGTTTTTCATTGTGGAGCTGTTGCATCGTGTCAAGGAGTTGTAAAGACGCATTGCTGCCCTGAACCAGTTGAATTGTAAGGTTACAGGTTACAGGAAAATGAAGGCCTCCAGTCAAAACGGTTGACTGCTAGCCTGCTCTTAAAGAAGCAGTAATTCATGTAGAGAAGGAAAAAGCTTGTTTTTGTTTTGATCTAAGAAAGAAAGGATATGATAAGGGTTACAAGGGAAAAAAGGCCTCAGTCAGGACGTTTGACTGCTAGCTTGTTCATAAATACACATGAGGTCATGAAGAAAAAAAGGAAGTTCGTTGTTATCCTGGTTTAGAAAAGTATTGATATCCTGGGAATTCACATGGTGAATGGTGCCTAGACAGGACATCCTGTGGGAGATGTGGAGGTGTAGGAAAGAGAAAAGAAAAAGAAAAACTACGTAGGCAGAGGAAACTCTCCCTGCATCAATTAAGGAAGAGGAGACACATTGGCTCAGAAGAGCCGTGAGTCCCCTCCACCACGAAGCTACAAAAAGAAAGAGAGAGGAAAGAGAAGTTGTGCTCAAAAAGTGAGGCATACTTTTGACGGAGAGAGCAGACCTGGGGATTGGAGCATCTGAACAACACGTGTTTTTCATCTTGTATGTCATCAGAATCACAGATATCACAGACCGGAGAAGTACTATTGGACCAAGTAGCCCGTTCAACTCGGAGAGCGTGTACCCGCAGCCTGAATCTGGCAGTGTTGCGAATGACATGATGGGGAAGATCCAAGTACATGTATTTAGGCATTGTATAAGGGATACGATAAGACTGTACATGGTGAATACCAGGCACGTAGGGAGCCAAGCTATTGGAAGAGTGAGATAAAAAGAGGAGAGAACCAGAAAATAAGGGAGCATGTTTACGTTGAAGAGAACAGACATGGGGATGAGTGCATTTGAAAAGAATGTGTTGCTCATCCTGCACATCATCTTGGGCATCACATAGATCACAGGCAGGGGAAATAGCATCATCCCATGTGGCCTGCTCGACTTTCAAGGTATGGACACGAAGGCTAAATCAAGCCACATTGCGGACAATGTGTTTAGGTAAATTTAAGTAAAAATATTTGGGCAGAATATAAGGAGAATATGTAACGTGTGCAGGCTTGGTTGGGAGAGCACACCATTGATGGTAAGTAAATTTTTTGCTGTTTGTGTCTCGTGGGTCGTAACCAGAAAATTGTCTCCAGTATGCTAGATGGCGAGACCTGAGATCCACAACAAGCTGACTGAAGTCCAAAGGATCAGCAGAGCTTACCTTTTGCTGGAAATGATGGGCGTGATGCAAGCCATTCATGGCAGACAATAGATGGGATGTCCAGCAGGAGGAATTCCTGGGGCTGAGGGAGATGTCCGCATGAAAAACCTTGTGTGTTGGATTGTAAGGGCTCCAGACCACGTTCTCGCATGATGCACCAAGAGGGAGTAGTGTCCCTCACCCCTAGAGTTCTTTTAAGCACTGTCAGCAGCCACTTCTGTATGGGATTGTCCATCTCTTTGCCTTGTCGGAGGTAAGGGGGAGCCCAGATCTGACTTGGATACATGCCAGCAGGGATTGCATACGTCTTGAGGAGCCAAATCTGGGCGTGTAATCTGTTGGCAAGGTCGTGCTCCTGAACGTACTTTTTGACTCGGACAGTACCAGTTGTGAATAGACTCGACGCTGCATCGGCTGCAACATCCAGATCGATTGTTTTGTCACACACCATGCCGAGATATTTGAAAGTATCTGTGTAGGGGAGCTGCGTACCATCAAAGTAAAGCAGGGGCAGATTATCAGACCTGAAATTGAAGCACACCACCTCAGATTTCAGTGTGTTGACAGTCAGCAACTTCCTTTCAGCATAAGCTCTCAATTTGTTTAGCATAGTCTGCACGTTGGTATGGTCATTGGACATGAGAGAGAGGTCATCAGCGAACAGCAAGAGAGTCACCATGAATTTGGGAATACCAGTAAGTGCACCCTGCACCCCTTCAGCCAGACAGTCAATGTCGTTTAAGTAAATTGAAAACAGCAGGGGGGAGAGAGGGCACCCTTGTTTGACCCCAAATGATGGCTGCGCATTTGCTCTCTTGTCCCCATCCAGCATAAGGCGTTCAGTCAAGAAGTTCGACTGCTAGCCTGCTCATAAATGGCAATCAATTCATGAAGGAAACAAGGAAGTAAATAAGCAAGGGGTTGGCCTACAGCCCGAGAATCTGGCTGATCGGCTGCTAGTGAAACATGCTCATCCAGCATCAAAAATTGAAAACAATTCTGATAAAAAAATAAATTGAAAATCTGTATGAGTCTTGGTTTAGAAAAGCATTGACCTCGAAATCAGTCAAAATATGAAAAGCTCGCCAAGAAGAAAGGAATAAAATCAGTGTTTGGAAGCTGGGCAAAAGTATGCAATGGTATGAAAATATTAATGAACAGGTCCTTGTATTTTCTGTGCAGCTCACACAACTCATAGCAATTGCAATAGAAAAGAACATGTTTCTCGTCCTGGACTTCAGCACATCCACACTTATCACAAATATTTTAACCACCCAACCATTTACAGGACTCGACCTTCAAGCAGTGGGCACGAAGCCTAAACCTACTTACATTCCTCATGTCTCCTTTATCCAGATCCTTAAATGAATATGATGTAATGCTTCAAGAAGGGTAACCGCCTATGCAGCCTGTATGTGCACATGTAAGGTAGTTGGACACAACCTCCATCAATCTCCTTCCGCTCATTCCCGGCCTTTTTATCTCCCAGACGCGCATCAACTGCATGATATTCTGACCAAACACATCTCTCATATAAATCCTACCTCTTCCCCTGGATTCGACACCATTCTTCCATCTTTCCTTAAAGATGCATGCAAACTGGTGCAAAGAGAGAATGGCAGGATAGGATAGGGTTACATAGCTGTACCTGCCTACAAGGGCAGCTTAGCTGAAGCAAAAAGGTGCCTATAAGCAAACCCAACCAAACTTGTGTATTGTAATTGTCCACTGAGTGTGGAAACAATGTCTTGAGCTGAGCTCAGAAGTGTTAACTGCACGTCCCTGGAGAGGAAGAAGCGACGTGAGAAGCAACAAGCCAAGAAGCATCAAGTGGGTTTGCAGTGTGGGGAGGGCAGCAGGAACGGGAGAAGCGAACGTCTGAGGCGTATGGGGAGGTTGCCTACCGTATAGATGAGCTAATGTGCACGCAGGGGATGAGTAATGCTATTCTGTCTGAGGAGTACAAGCAGTTGATAAACGAGAAATCTGTGCTGTCTAGAGAGCTCCATGGTGTGTGAAGCAAGCATGCAGAGGACGCGCAACTGTGAACTTGAGTTGAGGCTGCAGGGGCGGAGACAGGCCAAGGTGGAGGGTGCATCATGATGTGCGGCTTCAGGTGGGCTAGTGATTAGGCAAGTGTGGAGCAGCTGGGACGCGAGCTTCAGACAGGGTATTTTGTCCGGACTGCTCTGCTAGCTCTTGTTGGCTGGTGTCCATGCGTGGTGCTCGTTCACGGAGAATCTGCTTAAGGCTGAAGGTGTTCCGTGTGGTGGGACTTCCGCTCTGGCTTGTGCTCCTCTGCTCTCTCATCCGCACTACGTGTGTGTGCCTTCTTCCATGACTGAACACTCCATTATACCATTCACCAAGTGAAATTCATTTGAATATTTTTTTAAACCAGGAAAACAACAAACTTCCCTTTTTTCCTTCATGTTATAATGTGCTTTTACTAACATAGTATGAACAGGCCAGCAGTCAAACGTCTTGACTGAGGCCTTGTAAACTTTGTAAATGATGTACAGAAAATTAGAACAGCACAACTTAAGAAATGGTCCAAGAGGCCATGACATGTTCATGGTATGCTTCGGTAGGGGTTTTCACCATATCAATGTGGTAGGGATTTTCACCATATCAATGTGTTGACACCATGCGTTTCCAAACTTTTCCAAACTTTTCCATACTTCCTTCTTTTCTTCACGACCTCATGTGTATTTATGATCAGGCTAGCAGTCAAACATCTTGACTGAGGCCTTTTTTCCCTTGTAACCCTTGAATCCCTTGAGACATATATTATTCCAGCAGGCATGTATGCAAGTCAAATTTGGGCCACTTCTTATTTTCAACAGGGGATTGAGATGGACAACAGCATTCTGAAGAAATGGCTTCTAAGATCTTTAAGGTCCATGTTGGGAGTCAGAACCTCCACTCCTTCTTGGAGTATACTGCGTGAGTGTGGGATAGAGCCTATCCAGTTCACGCTGTGTGATGATATGGACAGCATTAATAATGTTGTCCTCAGATGTCCAAATCCAACAATGAGCGGTATGCACACCGACAGACACCATGTTGGCCTTAGCTTCTGTGTTTAAGCCCTTAGCAAATGCAGGTTTGGCTCATCCCTTGTTGGTATGGATGCCTGTCGTAATGAGAGACTCTTGGATCAGGGGATACAAGTCCCAGAAAACATCTCGCGAGCCATTCCAGACTGGGTTTTTCCTAATGGTACTGGCTCCTCTGCCCAGCATCAGAGCCGCCCTGATGTTATCTTTGTGAGATCTATCCCTGGCAGACAAGCTCACCTTGATCCTTCTAAGATCCCTCCTCAAGACAGAGACATTCGCCTTGTTAAACTGAAATTTTGTCCAGACACCAACCCTTTCATCACTTTAGAAACTGCAGCAACTCAACATGCTCACACTATAACCAGACTTAAAACCCGCAGCTCAAGGAATCCAAATAGGAACAACAAAGTGACTCTACACATCATCCTGATTGGTGTGGCTGGCACTATTTACAATGAGTTCACAATTAAAACTCTTGTCAATTTGGGCCTATTCAAATAAAAAGCAAAATCCCTAGCTTTCAAGCTGAGCTGTCATGCCATACAGAGACTAACCACTATCATTAACACCAGACATGCTCTTTGCTTACAGGGGGCTTCGAAGGAGGGGGGGGGGGGCTGGGTGCGCGGTGGTGGATACAAGGAGAAGGAGAGTCCGGGCATCTCGGGGCATGGCCGATAACCCGCCCAATCCTCATTAGTTCAGTCTCTTTCCCTCTCCTAGGCTAGCTGTAGCTAGTGTAGTTTTGAAGGACCTCTGGTGAGGCCCTTGCTAGCTTGCTAGTTAAGGGACCTTTCCTTGATGCATGCGGCCTGTGGCCTGTGTAGACTTTTCTTTTTCTTTTCTTTCCAGTTCAACTATTTCAGAGCATGTTCATGCTTTTATAATTCTCTCATCCATTGCAACAATCGTCTCCTCCAAAAAGTCTTCCATGCGGATATCTCTCTCAGTGCCAGGAATCCCTCTTGATGGACTTCACACCTTTTGTCCAACATGAATGGCTCACTCCATGCACACAGTTTCCAGCAGAAAATACGTTCAGCTGACTCCGTGGACTTGAGTCAGCTGGTCGTGGATCTCAAGTCTCGTCACCTGACATACTGGCGGCAGTTTTCTTACCATCCTCAAGACCTCAACAGTAAAACATTCACCTATCATCACTGGTATGCACTTCCAACAAAGAACGCGCATGTCATTTACTCCCCTTGCATTTTGCCCAAATACTTTTACCTGGATTTACCTAAGCATGTTGTCTGTAGCGTGGCCTGTTTCCATCTCCGTGTCCATACCCTGAAAGTTGAGCTTCATGTGATTATACTTCTCCTGTGATGATATTTCTCCTACTTCTGTGATGCCCATTATGATGCAAGATCAACATCATGTTCTTTTCAAGTGTACCCACCCCCAGGTCTCTCTGGCATAAATATGCTTCCCTGTTCTCTGGCCATTCCCTCTTTCTATCTCACTCTTCATCTCAGATGGCTCCTTACTTGTATGCCATTTGCCACGTACAGTCTTATCATAATTTTCCTTCATGAATCAAAACAACAACAACAACAACAACAACAACAACAACAACAAGCTTTATCCTCTTTTACATGAACTTCTTCTCTGTTATGAACAGGCTAGCAGTCAGTCGTTTTGACTGGAGGCCTTCTCTTTCCATGTAAACCCTAAACCTCAGTCAATCTGTGGTGGACCTAAGATCTAGACACCTGAGCTACTGAAATCAATGCATAGCCCTTGATCCCAGAGTAAGCAACAGTAAACGGCTGACATATCATCAATGGTGCGTACTTCCCATCAGAGATGCACATGCCATTCACTCTCCTTATACAATGCCGAAATACATGTATTTGGATCTTCCCCATCACGTTCTTTGCAGCACTGCCAGATTCAGGCTGAGGGTTCACACTTTTCAAATTGGACAGGCTACTTGGTCCAATAGTACTTCTCCGGTCTGTGATATCTGTGATTCTGATGACATACAATATGAAAAACATGTGCTGTTCAGATCTTCCAATCCCCAGGTCTGCTCTCTCCGTCAAAAATATGCCTCCCTTTTTGAGCACGACTTCTCTTTTCTACACCTCCACGTCTCGCACAGGATGCCCTGTCTAGGCACCATTCACCATGTGAATTCCCAGGATATCAATATGTTTCTAAACCAGGATAATAACAAACTTCCTTTTTTTCTTCATGACCTCATGTGTATTTATGAACAAGCTAGCAGTCAAACGTCTTGACTGAGGCCTTTTTTCCCTTGTAACCCTTGTGCTTCTCCAGTCTGTGATACCTGTGATTCTGATGACATACAAGATGAAAAACATGTGCTGTTCAGTTGTTCCAAACCCCAGGACTGCTCTCTCCATCAAAAACATGCCTCTCTTTTGAGCACAACTTCTCTTTTTTACATTTTCATATCTCCCACAGGATGCCATGTCTAGGTGCCATCCAACATGTGAATTTTTATGATATTATCATTTTCTAAACCAGGATAACAACAAACTTCCTTTCTTCCTTATGATCTCATGTGCATTTATGAAGAGGCTAGCAGTCAAACGTCTTGACTGAGGCTTCCCTTGCAACCTCTGAAACCTTTGTAGGCAGATCTCAAATCTTGAATGTAAATCACCTGCACAAACTTCCTTTTTTCCTGCATGAATTAATTGCCTTTTATGAGCAGGCTAGCACTCGCATTTCTTGACTGAAGGCCTTATCCTTATAAGCCTTGTAAATCACCTGCACCTTCCCCCATCCCCCAAAAATGTGTTCATGTCCTTTGATGCGAGGTTGTTGTACTTGACTGTCAATGTAAGTCGCATTGTTCTTTTCACGCGAGGTGCTGCTTTGTAAAAACGACAGCTTTGTGACCCATTTCTTCCTGTAAAAACTATACAATGTTTACATCAAGGTTGTCACCTTTTTTACATTTTGTTCCTTGTGCATTAGCCTGGAGCCGGGTGCTCCAGTAACCCCGGGTTACTGGAGGGCCTCCAGACTCCCATTAACACTTCTTGTTCTATAACTTTGTAGCGGAGGGGGCTCGCGGCTCTTCGGAGCCAGTGTGTCTCCCTTTCCTTAATTGATGTAGGGAGAGTTTCCTCTGCCTATGTAGTTTTTCTTTTCTTTCTACGCAGGCAGAGGAGACTCTCCCTACATCAATTAAGGAAAAAGAGACACATTGGCTCAGAAGAGCTGTGAGTCCCTTCCACCACGAAGCTACAAAAAGAAGACCCTAATGGGGATCTGGAGGGTTATTGGAAGCACCCGGCTCCATAAACTGGCTGCAAGAAGTATTCTTGTTTCCAATAGCACTTAGTTTTTCTTTTCTTTTCTTTCACATTGTACCGGTGACCGGATGGCCTGTTTTTTAAACCAATGTCGGTACATTGGTGAGGCCCCTATTAGCATGTTAGTTAGGAAACCTTTCCTCAATCCATGCAGCTGGACCCGGCTTGCGCAGTCTTTGCTTTTCTGATCTGGGTCCAGCCACTGCTGAGTACATGTGTACCCCTTTTCTAGCTGGTTGTAGACGGATTAGGCAATTCGCGTCTGAGCACCGCCTGACAGACAGGCTGCATACCGTGCTCTGGCTGACTAAAGCATATGCTCTCCCTGCTAGCATGTATGCATGTTAGATTTGGGGCACTAGATTTATGAAAGAAGGAGCTGAGAATGGACTGTCCTTTGCAAACTGTGCACCTGTGCTTACTGAAGCGTATCCTTGGGGTAAAGCGCACTATTCCTAATTGGTCTGTACTGCGTGAGTGTGGGCATGAACCTTTACAGATTTATTGGTTTCGCACAGCAGTTTCGCACAGGTTTTACAGCGCTTTCCTGCGCAGCAACAGCACTACACTCAGCAAGGTGCTGCGAGCAGATGTTGAGATGAGCAGTCTTTCCCGTAAATGCTGGACCTCAGAAATTTTGGCTGCATGCACAAGCTTGGACAGGTGCAACGTGTTTACTCATTTTGTTCAGTCTGGGCAGCCTATAGTCATGAGGGAGTTTGTTGTTGACCTGAGAAAAAGGCTGCGAGGTGTGTGGCATGCTGATGCCTTGGCAGAACCTGTAAATGGTTGGGTGGCTCAAATATTTGTGATAAGTGTGGATGTGCTGAAGTCCAGGACGAGAAACATGTTCTTTTCTACTGCAATTGCTGTGAGTTGTGTGAGCTGCGCAGAAAATACAAGGACCTATTCATTGACCTTCTTAACCATTATAAACTTTTGTCCAACTTCCAAACACTGATTCTTTTCCTTTCTTGGCGAGCTTTCACATTTTGACTGATTTCGAGGTCAATGCTTTCCTAAATCAAGACTCATACAGGTTTTTAAAATGTTTGTCAGAATTGATTTCAATTTTTGATGCTGGATGAGAACGTTTCACCAGCAGCCGATCAGCCAGATTCTTGGGCTGTAGGCCAACCCCTTGTAACCCCTCGTGACCCCTTGGCAGAACATGGTGAACACACGAACAAATTAGCCAAGTACTACTTGATGGTAGTATCATCACTGGATGGCACTTCCTTTGAGACCCTTGCCTGTTCATGGCGCGCCCTTTTCTGTCCCCAGGTATTCGCATCTTGATTTGGGCAAGCGCGTGCTGAGAAGCATAGCACGTTTTCGCTGACATGCTCACACTTGTAGAGTTGAGACATCACTTTGGCAGGAGCACACATCTGCTTGTGATAGGTGTGACCAAGGAGGACTCCAAGATGAAAAGCATGCTGTGTTCCCTTCAAGGGACAAGTTGTTCTTGCGCTTCTGTGTGTTCTCTTTGAAGAGCCAATGCACTGTTATTTTCTGACTTCCCCTCTTCTCATAGAATTTTTCTAGATATCAGGCACTTTCTACTATTCTCAAGCTAGCTCTGAGGATGTTTCTTATTTCTTGCAGAAGCAAACTAATGACTTAACGTTTTATTTCCAATCACATGGATATGTTTTGTGCAGTTGGAACAGTCGAGCAGGCCAAGCAGCCAAACTACCTGGCTGAAGGTCAAACCCCATTGTAACTTTTTTTCTGATCTGGGTCCAGGGCAATGTTACCTCTTCTTTTCAGTCCAAGTTTTGTGAGTTGAGCATCTTTCGGCCAGGTCTGGTTACAGGCCTCAGTGTTTCCGCTCAGCTGCCCTTGCAGGTGGACGCAGTGATGCAAGCTTACCTGGGTCTTAGTGACTCACACTTGTCAGGACAGCAAAAAGAGGGGTGTAAGACCCCTCTCGAACCTGAACATTCTGGGTACCCAGGTATCGACAACACTTTGCTCAGCCACCAACAGTGAGTACAGTGGCACAGGTGAGGAGCTACAAAAGGCCCTACATATGCACAGTGGCTGTTTGGTTCATCATCTTCTTTTCATACAGGTGACCACACTCTTACATCATCAGGAGCAAGGTAGCAAATGTGCAGGTGTCCCTCCATTCCATACATAATAAGAGGGTAGTATTTTAAGCAAGACATTGTGGCTGCCGGTCCTTCTTTAAATCAGTGAATCTTTAAGCTTGACACAACTCTTCTGGATTTCAAGCACAAATAGAACGTTGACAAACAGCAAGACAAAAAAATGGAAAGTCAATTTGAGACAGTATGTCAGTAATTCAGTTAAGTTCAAGGGGCCACAAACACACCCAGTTCATGCATATCACCAGGGCTGGATTATTGGCATGCACATTGCTACACTGCTACAATTAAATGTACAGGTGGGTTTCACAAGCTGAGTCCAGTGTTTACTCGCACAGGGATGTGCCTGAGAAACAAGGGGTCTGCAAGGTTGGCACACCATGCACAGGCAAGACTCGTCCAAGGTCATGGAGGGGACCTGGGCAGGTGCCAAATCAAGCAGCAAGGAAGGGCGCTGACTTGACCATGCTCCGTGGCCCACTCATGCAAACAAGTCACATGCATGGCATGAACATGTAATAAAAACATTTGGTCTAATTGTACATGCTGCTGCTATTTGTCTAACCCCCACTTGCTATACACTCTCATCTTGGAAAACTGAGGTGGTATGTGCCCACATGCAGCGCAGGTATGCACGTCCTGAATAGTGCCCTACCATATACACAGCCTAAAAGGGAGGAGCACACAAGGCCAGTTATGAAGCCCAAGCGTCCAGCTACTGTTCCGTGAAGCTCATCAGAGAAGGGGCTCAAAGAATTTCAAGGGCATCTGACCAATCATTCGTCTCTTTACCAAGCGCACACATTCAAACACCGTGCGATACGACGCGCAGCCCTCGCGACCAGACGCAGCGTGCCAAAGAAGGCTCTTCCTCGTGCCTCATGCAGGGGCCACAAGGATTATTGTGCAAACACAGGGATGTAAATGCAGCGCGTGGGCGTCTGGCCTTCAGGTGGAGAGCAGAACTCCATGTCCGGGTGGAAAGCATTGACTGCCAGCACACAGATCTCCTTGCCCGAGAAGCCCCACTGCACACAAAGCAGCATGCATGGCAGTGCGCAGGGCTGAGGCAGTTGCATGGCATACAGCTGGTCAGCTGCCCGGGCGGTGCCTGGCTGCTCCCTGCTGCAAACCTGAGCCTTCGCCTTTCTTCAGACGTGCCTATTCATGGCACGCAGCTAAAAGCCAAGGCGACACGCTGGAGATCCCAGCTAAGCGAGTGGTGCGACGCGCAAAAGACTAATCGTGCGAACTCAAAGCATATCGAGGCGCTTTGACAGGAAATCAAAACATGCTGGATTATCCTGTGAACCTGTTCTTACCCAGCATTGAATCTTAAACAGTAACCTCCAAGAGCAACATGAGACCTTGTGTGAGGATGGACATCCACCTAAGCCTAACTTGGGTTGTTTGGTTATTAAGTAGCATATCACCCACAGCCAATCTCTGATCTATGCTGATGCATTAGTTGTGCAGATCATGAGGTGGGCAAGAGAGGGCTGCACATGCAGCACAATCAGCATTTGCCCAGAGGAGCATGCTGTGCGCCTGCTGATGCCCTCGTCCGTTGCACTAGATCGAGAACGTGTGCGGGCGAAGCTGTCCACCTTGGTTTCACCAGCCAAGCCCACAAAGCAGGCGCCTGCTCCTTTCTTGCGCATATGGTTTTTGCTCCCCTTCCCAGGTATTTGCCTTTGCTATGGGAAAGCTGCAGGCAAAAGCATAGTCTGTGCTATTTGCAAGTTTCCTGCTCAGGAGGACAACATACGACCCCTGCAAGCTATAGAGTCTAAACCCGATTTCCGGACCGCCAGACTTGCACAAGCCTACAGTTCACCGAGCCAAGCCTGTCAACAACAAATGGCAGCTCACACCCAGGCAGCATGCGCACCTTATGGCTCCAGCCAAACAGCCACGGGGGTACCAAGAAGGTGTACTTGACGATGGCAGCCTCAGGGTATGCGCTAAAGGCGCGCATGAGGATGCAGTTGAGCAGCTGCACAAGTGAAGCGCGCAAAACCAGCAGGTGAGAACGTGCAGACACATACTGAGCTGCACCTTTCCCCCTTCCTGAAGCATGAGAAATGTAGGAGGGCATGGAACTGGCCTTCAAAGTGCACTGGTGAGGGCAAAGCTCTGAGCATGAAAGAGCTGAGAGACTGGGATGCATCAGGCGTGTCTGTGTGTGCATATGTGCGTTGCAGCAGCTTTAGGTGATTGCTGAGTGCATCAGGCATGGCTGTGTGTTGCAGCAGCTTTGGGTGATTACTTAGTGCACCAGGCGTGGCTGTGTGTTACAGCAGCTTTGGGTGTGCGAAAGAAGAAAAGGGCGTCATGCACCTGTGCTACATCGGCGCATGCGCATGGTGACTGCTCCTGCTGGCCATTAAAGAGTTGGTGTGCAACAAAGGCTTGATGTGCAACAAAGTGGTTGACATGGCTTAGTGTGCAACAAAGTGGTTGACACGACTGGGTGTGCAACAAAGCGGTTGACACGACTGGGTGTGCAACAAGCCTTGTTGACCTCTGCCCAAGTGGATGCCCTGCCCAGAAAACATGCTGGTTGAACCATAGGAGCAGTGAGCGCTGCCTCTTCTTATGGTTAAAAACGCCCAGGTAAAGCATAAGGAGACCATCCTCCTGCTGCAGCAATAGTGATCAGCAAACGGCAAAGCAGCTTTGGCTGCCCCCCCTCCTCCAACATGCCCCTCAGGTTGTCGGAACGACATGATTTGTGCTCATAGCCTAACCTTTAAAATGCCTGGCACCGCACGGCATGCCTTATGGCATGCGGCTGAACACACAAAACATCAATGCCTGCACCTCATGCATGGGACGCAGCCCAGGCCACCAGTCCAATCCATCCTGCCATTCCCTAGTTCATGTCTGATAGTGAACAGGGCCTGCTCAGCCTGATGCCTGCATGACAGGGTTGATCTGTTGGCCGGTTTGACAAAATAAGTTCGCCAACAGTTCGATAAAGTTCGAGGTTCGATGAACAGTTCGAACGCACGTTTGCCTGTAGGCGAGGGGCTGGGAAGGGGCCCTAGCTGAACCCCTTGGCAGAGCTGGACCCAGGTTGTTTATTTATAAATTGGTGAAATAAAAGCGGAGGGATGGCTTGGAAAATGGCAAAAAGGAATGGGGGATGTTTGGGGGGTGATTGGGGGGTGTTTGGGGGGCTTTCTGCCCCCTTTTTGGCATAGGGTATTAAGTTCTATGAACTAGCAATTTAAAGTTTGCCAACAGTTCGAAAAAGTTTGAGCCCTAGAACAGTCCTAAGTTGGCGAACTGATCAACCCTGCTGCATGATACCTCACCTGCAGGGCCTGTCAAGCGTGATGCCTGTGTGATGGATACCTCACCTGTAGGGCCTGCCAAGAGCCAGAGACCCGTGTGAAACCCTGCCTGCAGGGCCGCCGCCAAGCGTGATGCCTGTGTGATGCCTGCGTAATGGATGCCTCACCTATATGGCCTGCCAAGTCGGATGCCTGTCAGTGAGCCTTGCCTGTAAGCGGATGGGGCCTGCCAAGCCTGATGCCTGTGTGATGCCACACTTGCAGGGCCTGCTAAGCCTGATGCCTGTAAGTGAGCCTCACCTGTAAGTGAACAGGGCCTGCTAAGCCTGATGCCGTGAGCGCTGCTGTGTGCTGGTCCAAAGATGCCAGGCCAGAAGAGGCCAACACTCGCTCCCACAATTGCAGTTTATTTGTCCGAGTAAAGCTGCAGAGGTGTATCAGCCAGCTGCCACAAGTGAGCAAATCCTGGTCTGGTGAGCTGGAGCAAGGATTGGGGTGATACTAATGTATGAGTTGTGTGTGTGTGTGTGTGTGTGTGTGTGTGTGTGTGTGTGTGTGTGTGTGTGTGTGTGTGTGTGTGTGTGTGTGTGTGCGCGCGCGCGCGTGCGTGTGTGCGCGCATGGGTGTGTGTGCTTGCATGTTTGTATTGGACCATGGATACGCCTGCCTGCTTTCTTTTCAGACCTTTTGAGTAATTGCTGGAGAAGGCATGGTCAGCAGAGTTTGCTCAAGTTCAACAACTACTTTTACCAACAGTGTCAGCTTAAATAGGCAACAGCCAGTTCAGGCTCTGCAGCAGGCCAGCAAATGACATACCTGTGATATGAGCGGATGGTGGAGCTTGGGAGGTAACCAAAATTGCGAGACATCAGCAGATTGAGGTCAGCAACACAGAGCCTGCGCGCAGTGAAAATAGAGGGTGCTGCATGACACGAAGGGGGGAAGATGGAAGCCCAAAGACCAAAGCAATCCTTCTCATGAAGCCAAACATGTGTCACTGCGACCTAGGAAAAAGTGCAAGAATCGCATGGCTCGCACATCCTGGCAAATCGGGTCAACCCCTCACCAGCACATCTCGCTGCCTTGCTGTGCTAAGCTTGAAGGTGACGACCGGGACAGGCCATCAAGGAAGGCCAGTGCTTCAGGGGAGGCCAGTGCTTCAGGGGAAGGGGGGCTGATGTCATAGTTGCCCTCAATCCGTTTTGATTTGGGACACCTGCAGCATCAACAGATGGGGGTGGCTTAGATGTTCCTTGGATTTCTGAACGAGAATGCCGTGATGGAGTTGCGCATTGCTGCCATCCTGCGCATTGCTCATACCCCAGCACCAATCCATGGATATCAACACTATTTGACTGCTCACCATGTACTCCGGTCCAGCGCAAAGTCCACAGTGCACTCCATGCTTTCGCAAACATGCTGGAATGGCCTCTTGCTGCCTACCATGACCACCCCTGCACACACAAATTCACAGCCAAGATGCATTTCACTTTCATAAGGTGGCCAGCAGGACCTGTCAGAGCAGGGTGGGAGCCATCACAGGGCCAGCCATCCTAGCTAGACTGCAGCAGTCAGGTGAGACTAATTTGAATCCATCAATTCTATTGAGACACACTGACTGTTGGACACGTAGTAGTACTGAACATTGGGCGCAGCGTTCCAACACAAAGTGTCGGTCGCGCAGTGCCTAGCCATCCATTCAAATGGCAGTGCGGGACGCAGCATACACGCCTCCCCGACAATGTTGACCCACCCAAGGTAAGAGGGCCAGAACAGTAGCCTTAGCAGCGCAGCGTCGGCTGCAGGAGGGGTATTTCCTCTGATTAGGCTTGTTCCGAAACCTCGGAGGCAGAAAGTTCAAGAAGAAAGCCTGCGATTTTTTGGGAGTCCGGAGAGTAACAAGGCGTAACTCTTTCAGTGGTACTGCGCTGAAGCTTACTAGTTTACTGTTGCTGCGCGTGAGAGAGTTGGCCTAGGAAAGATATTTTGGCGGTTAAATCTGTTGAGGCAAGTGGAGAAAATCCACCCAAGTTTAAGGTCGACACAATAGAATTGACTTACCTATAATGTTGCACTGTGTCTCCTCCTTCTCCTCTCACCGGTAAGCTTCACATTAAATCTGTTGAGGCAAGTAAAGAAGTTCACCCAAGTTTAAGGTTGACAAATTAGAATTTACTTACTTACAATGCTGCACTGTGTCTCCTCCTTCTCCTCTCACCAGTAAGCTCTAGATCGCTTTCAAGTTGGGAAGCTTAATAATTGCACAAGCGTTGCATGGAAGGACTCAACTTCATGTGCCTATGAATCCTACTTCATCCTGTGTCCCGCAATAGACGTGTGAGCTCTCCAGTAAACTGTCACCCATGCTGATTCAACTGTGCAGGAGGGCCGCGCTTTGCTCTGTGCGTCCAAGCTCAAAAGCACACCCAAGTGCAACTCGGCCAAAGCCATACTGCACCAGCTGGGCCCGGGCTGCACGGCCTCCACAAATGACAAGGACACCATGTCGGGCGGCTTCACAAAATGAGCCACCGGGACAAGGGCATAAAGAGGGTTGCGATCGCTCAGCAGAAAAGATCAGCGGTACTTCATCCCTGCAAACATGCCGATGAATATACCAGTAGCTGAAGTTGAGCTGTAGCACCATCCTCTGCTTCTGCGCAGCCTTGAGTTGCCCTCAGTTTATTTGCCAACTCTGCTGCAGGGACAGTGCTGTTGGCAGCAGATGTGCACCCACATTACAATTCACCTTTGAATTCCACACTCTCATCACAGATTCCGCCAAGGTTGCACCCAACCTTGAAGGCCTGGACAAGCTGGATCCATCTTTCATGGTATAAATAAGCACGTTTTGACATGTAATTTCTGCATTCCAGTTTGAAACCTGCTTCTTAAGCGTGGAGAGATCTGCCAGAAAGAAGGGCACCCTCATGTAGGCAGCAATCAAAATATGATGCTGTAACGTTAAATCGTGGTTATTGCTTATTCACTGCACAACCTAGTGTGTGAGGATGTATTGCTTGCTTTTGAAACGGTAAATGTGCAGTGACGGTGATTCAGCATGACAATGCTAATACAATCACAAATCACACAGGTTTGACAGCAAAAAGTGTTTTATTTTCCATACGCCACTCGGCAACAGGAAAAGATGGAGACACCGCGCACTGGCAGCGTTGAGGAGTGCAGAGGGCTGCCTCCTGGCCAAGGACTGGTGAGCATGCATTGCCTACCTATTGCCTTATTTCAATGCACTTGTACACACATGGAACATTTTCAAGCCAATCAGCCAAAGAGACAGCAAACACGGCACCATCCAACCACCCGTCCAGGATACAGCCACAGGAATCATGGGCCTCCTATCACATCAGAAGGCCCAACAAAAGCAACTCTCTACCAAAAGCAAAAAAGTCCACAACTCCAACGCACTAATCACACCCCCCAACATTCGATCAGCCCTGCATAAATGGTGCATGGTCTCCACGGAAAGGTTCTCCAAACCTCTTGAATTTGACAATACGTACAACACTTATTTTAGCACGAGTCACCGCGACCAGGTCTTTGGGGCATTCATTGATGCCTTCTCTGTGCGCTACTGTAGCTACTCCTTCTGCCATCCTCCTCATGATGACAAAATCATGTTCCAACTCCTACGCCACGCAGTACACTCCTCCCTCAAAACCATCAATCCAGTTGCCACCTTCATGCTATTGTCCCACTGGAGAGGCTTCAGCTGCAATGCCTACATGTGTTGGCTGAACCACTACCCAGATCTTGTGCAGGTGCTAGCCAAATTCCCCTCTGGAAGCATTCAATTCCAGACACCCCAACACTGGTTCAATACCGTACCTAGCCATGCACACACTTCTTACCCCATGCAACTCACTGTTGTCTGGAACCCACATGCCAGAGAGGCACTAGATGATGCCCTCCAAAAATGGGCCTTGGTGTCACAAGAAAAAATGACCTCCCCTCTACAGCACAACCCACAATACCAGCACTACTGGAGTGCTGACCCCTGAGAGACTTTTTGGTGCCCTGCATAATTCCCTGTCATCCAGATTCTCAGGTTTCTCAGTATGCCATCCCATTTATGATGAGGAGGCTATGATTCATGCCCTGCGACATGCCATCTACTCCGCCATTCTTAATACAGAGGCCACGTCTACCTTCATGTTCTTCCATGTATGGGGTAAGCACATGATAACCTACCCTTACTCCAAACTTGTCACTGCCTATCCACATCTCTGCTGCGAACTCGGAACCATTTTGCGCACCAACCTTTGTTATAACGCCCCTCAATCCTGCCTCAGTCAAGAAATACCACTATCTCAGCACACCTGGGGCCTACAAATTTTCGCTGTTTGGAACACTGCAGCTAGAGTCCATCTGAACAACCATAACCCAGCTTGGCTACAGGGCCTAGCAAGAGATGTACCAGAAGCCAAATGGAAGATAAACAGCGTCAGTAGCCACCCTACTCTCAATTCCATGCATGCTGACATGCCTGGATTTAAAAAATGTTAACGCCTCCCCTCCGACAAACAACAAATCTCAAGGGGCGCAAGAACTGTACACATAAATAATCAGAACAGAGACTCTGTGCCTAACCAATCCAATGCCAATCTCACACTCAAAGTCGCCAACTGGAGAACCTGGGCTTACACAGATGGCAGCTGTCATGCTCAAAATGGCAAGCAAGAAACTAGGGCAGGCGTCTACTGCCTGCTCACTGACAGCAAAACTTTGTTGAACCCAATGGTGCTGGAATTACTAACACCATATGTCGTGCTGAATTAGCAGCAATCGCTGCTGCTATCACCCACAGCTATGCAAACATTGCGTCTGACAGCCTCACCTTTCTATATCAAATACGTAAACAACTTCTCTACTATGAGAAACACTTGAGGCATATTCAAGGAGATGTCCTTAAAATGCTTTCAACAGAACTCCAGCCAGGCAACTTCATGAATTGAACGTCCAAAACCGCCATATCCACTTAATAGCAATCAAATTATAAAAAAAAGAGGCTTGGTGCTCATCTAGAAGCCTCACAGCAACAACACAGTGAATTGCGCAAGAAACTACAAGGCGCTGAGATCACTCTCCACACAATTCTTCTGAGTGTGGGTGGGACTGTCTATACTGCCCATACCCTGGATCAATTTTAGAAAACATGGGATTGGCCCGCAAAGGTCTACCAAGCTTGCACAAAAGCTCTATGCCCACTTTGTGCAATGTGCTCAAAAATACTCAACATAACTCTGGTGCCCTGGGGCTGCATGCTTTCAGAAACCCACCAGACCCAAACTAGCTTCCCTCTTACCCTCTAATGAGGGAGACTCACGGCTCTTTGAGCCAATGTGTCTCCTTTTCCTTAATTGATGTAGGGAGTGTTCTCACTGCCTACGTAGTTTTTCTTTTTCTTTTTCTTCAAGCTAGTTGAGCATGACAAGCAATGCAAGCGCCAACCCCATGGCCAAAAGCAATCAATGGCTATACAAAAGTGTTGTCCATTCATATGATGCATCCTCCTCCTCCATTTCTTACTTGTGTTGCAGGTCCCTACTGATGCAACTCCAGCAGACCTGCACCAGAATGAAGACAAGCCAATGGAGCCGTCCCGTGAGGGCAAAGGCCAAGGTGTGCCGAGCAAGGAGGATTAGCAGAAGAAGAGGAAGTCTAGTGGAGTTGGAGCACTAGCACTTTGTGGGTTGTTTGTTGTAAGCATCCAGCAAGACGGCTTTCAATTGAGCACTCCTATGGCGGCAAGGAAGATATGGTATCCAAGAGTCTCAGGCTTCTGCTTTGATTTCGGAAAACAGCAAGAATCAGACAGGATAGTACCAGGTTTCTGCCAAAAATATTGGGATCTTGAAAGAGACCGAATTCTAGGTTCTGTGTCCAAGCTGCTTAATATGGCTTCATGCATGATGACTGATGACTGCCCACTGGCATAAGAGCTTCCTATGTAAGTTAGGAATGGCTCTTGAAAGCAGTGTTTCACTCATTTTGCTAAGGAAGTTTTTTTATTGGCGATCGCACAGGCACCCTGTACAAAAAGTGATGAGAAAGAAAAACAGATTAATTCTTTTGTATTAGCACCCAATTAGGAGCGGAAAAGGGTCAAAATCTTGCCCACTACCTGGAACCCAAGATCCTCCGCAGCACTAGCTGAGAAAAGGAAAGGAAAAGGCTACATAGCTGTACCTGCCTACAAGGGCAGGTTAGTTTAAGCAAAAAAGTTCCTGTAACCAAATCAAACCAACCTAGAATGGAAGAATAAAAAAATAAAAGAAATGAAAAAGTAACCAAAAGGAAAAAACTATGTAGGCAGCAAAATACTCCCCACATCAATGAAGAAAGGGGGATGCCTAGGGCCGAGGCACTCTGTATGCTCTCCATTGAGAAAGGGAGGGAAATGAATGGGGATTACGGGGGTTAATAGCAGAACCCCGTGCCTGATCTTGGTGATGAGAGTTGAAAGGAGTCTCCTCAAGAGCGCGTCTAATACCTAGAAATGGATGAGTCAACTGGAAGCAAAAAACAGCTTTAAAAAGAATAAATATAAGTTTATACCATCCCAAAAAAGGCTGCGTACATCAAGTAAAGGTAAAGGCAATAACAGCACACACACATTTTTACTTGTCGTTTTGTTTTTTTACCCTGCTTATTCTTCTTCTACATGCCTCCTTGGGTGCCTTGTCACAGATAACTTACGACCAACAGCTTGCATGTTGCAGGAGCTCATTCTTTCTGCACCATGCCAACAATTCCTTTGAAAGGCAATGAATCATTTCTGAATACCGCTCAGGTACCCTCGCTAGCATACAATGTGTAATAAGACGTTTCTGTCTGGTCTTGCCACACTTGAGAATCAGGAGGTATAACAATTAGTAGATAACATCTTTGTTTGTGATCGTTATTGTTGCAAACCCTACCACAACATTGAAAACTAGCAAGTCACTTTGGGTTTCTATTAGGAATCTCTCAGGCACGGACACAGACACAGACATAGACGCAATATACAGGCGTCTCCAGCCTCAGACCAGGGATGAAAATTCTCATCCTTACCAGACCAGGAATGAGAGGCACAGACAATAATAGATGCTTACAATCAGACCCCCAAGACCAGACGTAGGCTCCACCCAGACTCCATGAGGTTTAGACAGGTCAGCACTCATACACACAGGCTTATCAGACAGACATCAGACCTATAGGCAGACTCAGATATTCAGACCCACAAACATGCAGGCTCACAGATCACAGACCTCAGACAACGTCCCTTTCGGCCTTAAATCAGACTTTCTCAGACTTAAGAACGTAAAATTAGTGGTTGGGTTAGACTATTTCGACTTCAACTCTCTGCTCCTGTGGCTGGGATGTCCACAGCTATGCAGGTGGGACGTGACAATACAGACCTTTTTCCAGATCATAATTACCAACTACCATCAGACCTTCATCCAGACTTCGGGTAATACCAGGTATTGTGCTGGCCTTCAAGTTGGGGGTCACGGAACCCACTTGCCCTTGCTTACAAACGCTTTTAACCCTTGCCTGCCTTGTCCTTACACGATGCCCCCTCTGCGGGGAAAAGTTTGTTCTTTTCTTTTGTTTTCCTCTCTGTGGGGAGCCAGCCAGTAGCCTTCACATCCTTTCAGGATGTATACGTTCCATCATGTCAAATATGAAGACCATGCACCACAGTATTTTCAACTTGGGTAAGACAGGATCCTTCTTCAAGGTGTCAGCAAAAGCCCTCTTGGAGCAGGCCTTGCCGCCCCGCCATGCCAGTGGTCATAGGCAGAGCAGGTCGTCTTGCTTTACAGAACTTGCAGATTCCTGAACACTCAACAAATAAAACCCTCCCTAAATACCTATAAATGATTGGTACATCTCCCCTCGTGGTTTCCCTTCCCAAATAAAGGCTCACTTCTAGTCGCCCTGATGCGACACTGATTATTCCAGTATAAAGAGCGAGAAGGACCAGTTCACGGTGTGCGTTGAGAGGTAGAGGGGAGCCCGGGGGAAGCAGGAAGCATACAGCGCAAGTCACTGCCAGGTGGAGTGGCACTCCACCTGCTTCCAAGGTCCGTCACCCTAGCCAGCTCCTTCCAGAAGAGAGGCAAGCCCACCTTATGGAGTTCAAAAACTGTGGAGACAC
This sequence comes from Dunaliella primolecta, assembly GCA_914767535.2. Classification (NCBI taxonomy): domain Eukaryota; kingdom Viridiplantae; phylum Chlorophyta; class Chlorophyceae; order Chlamydomonadales; family Dunaliellaceae; genus Dunaliella; species Dunaliella primolecta. Next base: position 15,237,575 of record OU611754.1, on the reverse strand, counting down.
CAGGCCCAATAATCAGCTTGAGGCCTTAAAGCAGCAGCACCGCGACCTCTGTCGCCATCTTTCAGCGTCGCCACCTTTCAGGGCATCAGCTCGAGTTACCCTCCATGTCATTCTGTTAAATGTAGGCGGGGTCATCAATACTCCTCACACGTGGAAACCCTAAAGAAAGATAAGAAAAGAAAAGTCTACGCAAGCCAGGTCCAGCTGCGTGCATCAAGGAAAGGTCCCTTAAATAGCAAGCTAGCAAGGGCCTCACCAGAGGTCCTTCAAAACTACACTAGCTACAGCTAGCCTAGGAGAGGGAAAGAGACTGAACGATTGAGGATCGGGCGGGTTATCGGCCATGCCCCGAGACGCCCAGACTCTCCTTCTCCTTGTATCCACCACCGCGCACCCAGCGCCCCCCCCCCTCCTTCGAAGCCCCCTGTAAGCAAAGAGCATGTCTGGTGTTAATGATAGTGGTTAGTCTCTGTATGGCATGACAGCTCAGCTTGAAAGCTAGGGATTTTGCTTTTTATTTGAATAGGCCCAAATTGACGAGAGTTTTGATTGTGAACTCATTGTAAATAGTGCCAGCCACACCAATCAGGATGATGTGTAGAGTCACTTTATTGTTCCTATTTGGATTCCTTGAGCTGCGGGTTTTAGGTCTGGTTATAGTGTGAGCATGTTGAGTTGCTGCAGTTTCTAAAGTGATGAAAGGGTTGGTGTCTGAACAAAATTTCAGTTCAACAAGGTGAATGTCTCTGTCTTGAGGAGGGATCTTAGAAGGATCAAGGTGAGCTTGTCTGCCAGGGATAGATCTCACAAAGATAACATCAGGGCGGCTCTGATGCCGGGCAGAGGAGCCAGTACCATTAGGAAAAACCCAGTCTGGAATGGCTCGCGAGATGTTTTTTGGGACTTGTATCCCCTGATCCAAGAGTCTCTCATTACGACAGGCATCCATACCAATAAGGGATGAGCCAAATCTGCCTTTGCTAAGGGCTTTAACACAGAAGCTAAGGCCAACATGGTGTCTGTTGGTGTGCATACCGCTCGCAGTTGGATTTGGACATCTGTGGACAGCATGATTAATGCTGTCCATATCATCACACAGCGGGCATCTTCCATCGGTGGAAGACCCATTGAATCTAATGGCATGCTTTTGTGTGTAGACTGTCCCTGTGCGGTATTTGATCTGTTGCTTAAGAGTAATCTTAGGAGTAGACCAGAAGGAGTTGCTGAGTTCCTTGTTAGCAAGTTGACAGGTTGGGTTGTTTGCTTTTGGCGGTGAGTGTGGAAGTAGGTTGTATGGCATGGTCGAGCCTCTGCCAGCTATTGCCAGCCAGAGATGTCAGCCAGCCAGAGATGTCAGCAGGGCCTAGCTTGTGCTTTTTATGCATGTGTGATTTAAGTTCGTCGGTCAGGTTGCTGAGGTAGTGGGTTGGGAAGGCGTGGGAGCGGTGCCTGCCACCATTTTGTGCGTGAGAGGTCTTCAATGAGAGCCAGTGATTCTTGTGGAATGGGTCTTTGGCATCTGGAAGTGCAATGTCCGTGGTGTCCGTGAGTGCTGCAGTGCGTGCGCAGGCGTCAGCCCCCTTGTTGCCAATGATGCCAGAGTGGGCTTTGACTTTGTAAAAATGAATAGGATGAGGGGAGTGCTCTAATATGGTTGATGTAGCACGAATGAGCTCTGCATGTAGGTGGTATCTCATGCTCATCGGATTGAGAGTTTGTTTAGAAATAAGGAGAAGGCAGGATGCACTATCAGAGGCAATGTCAGCCTGCCCTTGTTGGAGTGCCACAAGGATACCTGCAAGTTCTGCTTTGTTGGTGGTATTTGTAGGTCCACGGCCATTTGGGTTTTATGTGCAGCTGCAAGTGTTGGGAAAGTGGACTAGTATCCCTTCCCGGTTTGTAAACACCTGAACCAGAAAGTGGAGGGGAGTCATCGTCTTTGTGTTTGATTACACTGCCATCAGTCTAGGTGATTTCTTTCCAGTCTTTGATCTTAGGTGTGAACATCTTTTTGAAGTTGGCAGGTATGAAAGTTGCCCTAGCCTGGGGGCACTTGTGTGGACAATTATGTGCGTCAGGGGGGAGTGAATGGAATTTCTTTTTCCAAGTGTTTGATGCGAGGTGTTGGTGGGTAGTGGCGTGGCAGGATTAGGACGATCCAGGGGTAGCCAGTGAGCTTTTGATACATCTTGGTTAAGGAGTTGGAACCAGTCTTTGTTTGCACTGTCAAGTGCTTCTCTAGCATTACGGTTCCAGACAACAATGAATTGCATAGGATAAGAAGGGGGATGACGGTGAGGCACCTCCACGCGGTGTCCCCTGGTAACGCCCTCATGTGCTCGAGCACACGCCCGAACATACTCGGGAGCGGCTGAGAAAGAAAGAAAGAAAGACTACGTTTGCCAAGTCCGGCCGCGTGCATTAAGGAAAGGTCACCTGTCCTGAAAGGCAGGGCCCCACCACACAGACCAAGAGAAAGAGCAAGCACAGAAGTTTACCCCAGCAAGTTGGCCCCCACCATGGGACTTACGACACGACTGTCAGGCAGGCCCTGTCCAGCAAACTTAAGACCCACCCCTAAGCCCTCAGCATGCTCTCCAACATCCCAGCATGGGCCCCCCTCTTCCCTATCAGAGCCAACCGAGATTGGGAGGCGAGCACGGAGTTATGCAGACCCATGTTGAGACACTCCACCTCTGAACGGCTGAGACCTCACCATTGGCTGCAGGATCAACAGCAGCCTATGCCGATGGCCTCTGGAGCTGGCCCGTGGTGCAGGCGGGACGCGCGTGGGTGCCGGAGGAAGATTTGGTGCAGAAGTGGTCCCGGAAGTGGCGCGGTGGAGAAGGTCTCTAGAGGTGGAGTGTCTCAACATGGGTCTGCATAACTCCGTGCTCGCCTCCCAATCACGGTTGGCTCTCATAGGGAAGAGGGGGGCCCATGCTGGGATGTTGGAGAGCATGCTTTGGGGCTTAGGGGTGGGTCTTAAGCTTGCTGGACAGGGCCTGCCTGACAGTCTTGTCGAAGGTCCCATGATGGTGGCCAACTTGCTGGAGTAGACTTCTGTGCTTGCTCTTTCTTTTGGTCTGTGTGGCGGGGCCCTGCCTTTCAGGACAGGTGACCTTTCCTTAATGCACGCGGCCGGACTTGGCAAGCGTAGTCTTTCTTTCTTTCTTTCTTTCTTTCAGGTAGGGTAGGGCTTGGCATGGCATCGAACCAGTGTTGGGGTGTCTGGAATTGGATGTTTCCTGCAGGGATTTTGGCAAGCACTTTGGCAAGATCTGGGTAATGGTTATACCAACCCATGTAGGCATTGCAGCTGAAGCCTCTCCAGCGGGGCAGAAGCATGAAGGTGGCAACTGGCCCAGTGGTTTGGAGGGAGGAGTGTACTGTGTGGCGCAGGAGTCTGAACACAACTCCATCGTCATGAGGGGGATGGCAGAAGGAGAAGCCATTGTAGCTTACAGAGAGGGCGTCTGTACGTGCCCCAAATATCTGGCCACGGTTGCTTGTGCTGAAATAAGTGTTACAGATACTGTCAGATTCAAGAGAGTTAGAGAACCTCTCTGTTGAGACCATGCACCATCTATGTAGGGATGATCAAATGTGGGGAGGTTTGATCAGCATGTTAAAATTGTAGACCTTTATGCTCTTGGCAGAGATATGACGTTGTTGGGCCTTCTGACGTGAGAGTAGTCCCATGATTTCTGTTGCTGTATCCTGGACTGGTGGCTGGATGGTGGCGTGGATGCCTGCCTTTTTGGCTGCTTCATAAGCCTTAACCAGGGTCTGGAGTCTGTCTATAGTCAGCACACCAACGCACTTGCCATGGGCATTGTAGATCTAGATACAGGCACGTTCAGAGGTGATAACTTCCAGCATTTGTGCTGGCATGGCGACCTCATCAGATGTGTCATACGACTCCAACATGCATGTAGGAGTCTTTCCTTCATGAGGTCAACACTTCTAATGATAATATCACGTTGTTACGTTGGTATGATATCTGTCTGGGGGTTGGTAGGTTATAGAGCTTGGTATTGACATGTAATAAGCCATGAAGACTGCTCCGAAGCTTCATGCTCATTCTGTCCAATACGCTTATAATAGGTTTAAAGGCTTAAGTTCGTAACATAATTATCTTGAACAGAGTTGCTAGCACCAGGCACGCTCTTGAGAAAGCTACTCTCACATCTCACCAGCACGCTCTTGAGAAGGCTTCTTTCAAATCTCATCACCAGTATCATGGGACTGCTAGTATCAACCCTGATCCCAATGATCTCTTTTCTTTCTTCTCATGGTGGGGGGGATGCGACCCCAGGTTTACTTTTCTTCTTAATTGATTAGTGTTTTCACTGCCTGTGAAGTCTTTCTTTTCTTGTCTTTTTGCAGGAGCGCTTGAGATGTGGGCATCGGTTTTGACAGCAGCAATCTCCCAATTATCACATAAAATCTTGATTACAGCTGATCTCCCAGTTCGTGTGGTTATGTATGTTTCCTAGCCATCCATGCTACCAATTGCCAAACTCATACAATGTGGAATTCAAAAAAGGTGCAGACAGAAAGGAAGAGATGATGAAAAAGACACGAGACACACTGAAGTAAGTCTCGTCCGTCATGTAATGTACGCTACAAACTACAGTATGTATTCATGCAAAAGGAATAATGATGTGAACATGTACAAAGGGAAGAAGCACATCAAGCAAAGAGGACAATAACAATGCCAGGAGCCGTGGCCTGTTTCTACCGAGCAAGATCAGACTATCAATGAATGCACCAAAAGCAACGATCAGTCTTTTTCAACTTGGCAAGTCGTAGGTGCATCATAAGCAGCGTAGCAGCAACTAACCCTTTTCTATCACTGAGCAAAAGGGGTTCTTCAATTCTAATCACACTCGCCTTCAGAAAGGACCTTTGCACCTGCGCATATAGCACATCCCTCATTAGTGAAGGTGTCTTGCCCACCCCCGGGTAGGCTGGCACATACGGGATTCCACGTCTGCATGAAAATCCAGAAACACACAATGGACATTCTTCATCTTTGTGAAAAGATGACATTCGTTTCTACACAGATCCAGGATAAACTTGCACAAAATCTTGGAATGCAGGGACCAGCATTTTACAGGGACATTCATGAACAGAATGAGCATGCAAACCAATTTTAGTTGTCGGCTGCCAAGGGGACGCACCTGAATGCAAACACAATCACCACACTCTCCCTCATAAAGCACGACTGCTCCTTCACAGCCTGCTCGGCAGCTGTTGCTGTATGTTGACGGCTGCTCCTCTCCCACTCGGGCGCACACAGGAGCATACAACTGCACAGAAAAGGGTTGAGAAAGGGTATGTTTCCTGCTACTAGCAAAAGTAATAAGCACAGGGTATCACGGTCACTTTGTATAGCTTTCAAGAAATGAATTGGCAAAAAACAAGCTGTTGCACATCCTCACATGCTCAAAAGACATATTGTCTCTCAACGGCTTTGGAGCACGCTTTGTCCAGCCAACAAGTTTTTCAGGGGTTGGCAGGGGGCAGAACATTGAGCTAAACCATGAAGAAGCTTCAAATTGGGAAAGTCAGATACTTACCGCCACACAGAAGCAGGATGAGGTGGAAGCAGGAGGGTTTGGTGAAGAAGACGGTGGTGGAGAGGAGGAGGAGGACGCTCCAAAAAAGCCACACTCTCCATCAAACAGAATGAACGCCCCCTCACAAGATGCAGAGCACCTGTTGATGAATGTCTTGATCCCAAAGGGCGTGGTTAACTGCCCACACACTGGCTCCCGGACCTGGGCAGTGCATGTTTCCAACCATCTTAAGCTTGCTGCAGTGTTTTTTTGTTTGTGTGTATGTTTGTGAGCTTGCACTTAAATCATCATGTCAGTGTGTAGGCCAACCCAAGTGCCTCTTTAAAATGATTGCTTCTGTATGGTTACCTACACTACCTTATGGCGCAAGTGTGGCATGCATACACAACATCCCGACCATGCAAGCAAAGAAAGGTGCCCAGGAGGCTGATCTGCCTGGAATACCAGATAAAAGCTGAAGGCAGGACTTTCTCCGTGCTCATGGCAAAAGTTTCACCACAATCATGAGATCTGATGGCTTATCACAGCAACTAGGCATCCATAATTTCCTTGCATCGCCACACACCTGAGGACATTGGCAGTCGGATGGTCCAGGTCCTCCTGCTCCCTCAAACGGAAGGCTTCCATTAGATGGAGGTCTCTCATTGGTAGGGTCGCTCTCATTTATAGGTGGTGGTTGCCAGGGCAAGGGGACATTTTTGGAAAGAGGGGGAGGGAGGGGGGAAGCAGAAGTAAGAGATGAGGATGGAGAAGGGTCCGAGGATGATGCCCCAGATGGCGCGCACTCCCCATCAAACAGAATGCGCACTCCTTTGCAAAATGCAAAGCACCTATTGAGGAATGTCTTGACCTCAAAAGGATCGTACAATTGGACGCACACTGGCTCCCGGACCTGAAATTCATCGTCATAGTGTTGCAAGTAAGCTTCTGCCCTCATGTGAACTCCTGAACCATCTTGCAGTATTTTGTACTGTCACTTCAGCTCACTGCTCTGACATTCAACGGCAGCACGTGTATGCTCATGTTTTGTTGTTGCATGTGCCCAAAGGCATATTGATTCCCCACAAGGGCCTCTGGGAAAAGTGCTCATTTGCCAATCATAGGCGTCTTAGAAGTGCGCTCGTAGGAATCATCTAAATTTTTGTTTCCACTCATTCATATATCTGTGGCTTATGCTCCCCCATTTCATGCTGGGCTCAAATAGCTGAGCTCAAACAGTTGGGCTCAAACACTCTTTTTAATCTACCCAACCAAGCATACCTCGGGGCATTGGCAGTCTGATTTAAAGACTCCAGGTCCCATTGCACTTTCTGAAGAAGGGAAGGCAGGCTCAGCACGGGGCATCGAAGCGCTCGCTGTCGGTTGTAAGGTTGGGGCGCTGTACATTTGCAGGAATTGGAAGCTCCTTGTGAGCTGTGATGCCAAAACTGGATGCTCGTGCCTATGATTATCAGTGGACTCATGCTCTGAACAGGTTTTGAAGCAAGGTGGAGCTGACACAGAAAAATGTGGGGAGGCTCCCTGCGCCTGATTCCTGGAACCTAACCTCATGGACACGATCCTCGGACGTATCAAAAATATCAACGTACCAAAAATATCAACGTGGCCCCACGCACCTTGCATCTATACCTGCCTTGCTGGTGCCTATATCTGCAGAGCCTGTCGGATCTGAAGAAAGAAGGCCAGCACTTTGCTTCAGGCTCCTCGGACTCCGGCCAGCATTGGCCATGAGCAAGCAGCACATCAATACGCCAAGGGCAAGCTGCTTGAGCATCCTGTCTGTATCATTTGCAAGTGGATATGTGTTGTAAAACGGAAGATGACCTGATGTAAAATCTTCGCCAGCTAAACGTTGAGGTGTTGACATGTCGTATTGCACAAAAGAGGCAAAAACAGGTTCTGATCCAGCCCCGTGCCAACCAAGGAAAAGAGGATACCTGGGCCGATCTGTGTTGGCTGGTAGGTTTATTGTCCTATTGATTAAGAGAAAGATGGCCCTGAATGGTAGTAAGCCACTAGGATTACTTCAATTAAGATCACTGGTGGAACGCAGGAAAACTAGAGATGGCAATTGAGGTAAAATAAGAAACATACATTGAGATAGCTTGCCAAGCTCCCAATGGGTATTAAGGTTGAAATTAGAGGAATTCACACATCAATAAGTATATGGGCACAGGCCCAAAACTTGCACAGCCTGCGCTCCATGTTTTGTGGGATTTAATGCTCAAATTGAGATGTGAGTGCAAACAAAAAGAGGTGGAACACTAGCAGCCAGTTTGTGTACCAAGGAACTGCATGCAATTCAATTTGTAAGCTCAACAAGACATTCTCACTTCACTGATGGGTGTATATTCATTACAATAGTTTCAAAGTAAGTAAGTCTGCCAAAGGCGGCAGAATCTGAGCACCAGGGCCAGGCAACGAGGTCGTAGGAACCTGGTTGAAAGTGGTCAATGGAAATTATGCCCAGGGACCACTCACCTTCAAAGACACCCTGCCACTAGCTTATTTGTAGCACCTGCATCATTCACATAGGGGAGCACTGGCAGCATGAAGACAATTGCAGGTGAGCACACAACGTGGGGAGCCTGTAATACTGGCAAGAGGCCCTGTGCGTGCGTGATTTTGCTTGGAACCAAAATACAAGCAAGTCCCAGGGCACCTCCCCAGTCCCCATGGGAAATCATTCCAAGCACTCAGTTAACCAGGAGCCATCAATGTTGGCACACGGCATGGAGACGGATGCTGGGACATTGATTGTCTAGACTGATTTGCAGAAGGGTGCTTGCAAGCGGTCAAGTCAGGAACGTGCAGGATTGTAGAAAAAATACTGCAAAAATCAGGTCAGAGTGGTACCTGGGACTAGCAGGCGCAGAAAGGCTCGACAACTCGGCGCTAAGTGTAGTACGACGAATTGGGCATGGAAGGTCCTGTTTTGCTTCTAGCTTTGTTTATTCAATTGTTATATTGTGTATGACAGAGTCCGCAGGCAAACCAACTGATGGTAACATCTTCGCTGACATAGCAGTCCCTTATAACCAAAAAATAAAAAAGTGAATTAGATAGAATCCAACACACATGCACACAAATAAAAAGATCGCGGTTTGCATAACGATGTTTCATGGGTTAACATGCACAAGTCAAAGCAGAATGGGTTCACTCGAAGCGTTCTTGACAGGCAAAAATTTAATGATCTGAAGTGCTCTGGGATTTTGGAGCCTGTTGAACACCGTGAGGTACGACCATTCTCCACCTTATCCTAGAAAAAAACTTCCTGAGTGTAAGTGGCATTTTGTTTTGTTGCTCACATTGATCGCAGCTATCAGATGCAAAAGCAGACAAGAAAATCAAACTCTGATCGCGCGTGCTTTATTGATGTAGGCAGAGTTTCCTCTGAAAAGAAGAGAAAAACTACATAGGGGAGTGTTTCACTGCCTACGTAGTTTTTCTTTTCTTTTCTTTCTTTCTACGTAGGCAGTGAAAACAATCCCCACATCAATTAAGGAAAAGAGGATACCTAGGGCCGAGGCACCGTGTATCCCCTTCGTGATCACCAAGAGTAACAAAAGAAAGAAGTCAGTGAGGACCAGGAGGGTTACTAGCAGTAGCCCGTGCCTGATCTTACTGATGAGAGTTGAAAGAAGTCTCCTCGAGAACGAGCCTGGTGCTAGCAGGTTTGTATGCATACTGGACAGAATGAGCATGGAGCTTCCGAGCTAGCCTGGTGGCTTTGTAAGTATCAAGACCAATCAAGCTCTTTAAGAGGCTCCAATGTGTGTGGGGTGTAGATGACCCCACCCTCACCTGGCAAATAGTGTGGAGGTTGACTTGAGCTGAGGCCCTTGAAAGGTGGCGACTTAGGTCGCAGTGCTGCTGCTTGGAGGCCTCGAGTTGATTCTTGGGCCGGGTATCTTCACAGTATTGGACTTCCACAAGATGGGCGTGCCTCTGATCTGGGAGGAACTGACTAGGGTGACGTGCCTTGGAAGTGGGTGGAGTGGCTGTAGCTGGCGCTGAGTGCTCCCTGTTCTCCCCGCGCCCCCCTGTACTTCTCAACAGATACCGGGAATTTGACCTAGCTACTTTTTGCATTGGAGTGACTAATACAGCATCAGGGCGACTAGAAGTGAGCCTATCCTTATCAGGGAAGTGACGAAAAATGTATTTAGGGAGGGTTCTATTGATTGAGTGTTCCGGAATCTGTAGGTCCCGTAAAGCAAGACGGTCTGCACTGCCAATGTCCATGGAGGCAAGGCCTGCCTCCTCTGCCTACGTAGTTTTTCCTTTTCTTTTTTTATAGTCACGCATATTGAGCTCATAAGAAGACTTCTCTCAACTCTCATGACAAGATCAGGCACAGGATACTGCTAGTAACCCTCCCGATCCCAATTGACTTATTTCTTTTGTTCCTCTTGGTGGAGGGAATGCATGGTGCCCCAGCCCTAGCAATCCTGTTCTCCTTCATTGTTTTGTCTTGTTCTCTAGCTCGGACTGGTTTGGTTACAGGCAACATTGTCGCCTCAGCTAAGCTGCCCACGTAGGCAGGTACGTACCTGCCTAGCTGTATACAGCTACGCAACCTTCTTCTTTTCCATAGTTGATGTGGGGAGTGTTTTCTTTACCTGCGCACTTTTCCTTCTCTGTCTTTCCAAACTCTGGAGCCAGGTGCTGCATGAACCGGGCACCCTCCAACAGAACAATGTAACCTTCCTTTTTTATCTTCTGGTGGAGGGGACGCACAGCTTTAGAGAAAAAAAACTTGCCCCTTATTCCTCAATCTATACGTAGAGTATTCTTGCTGTTTCAGTAGAATAAAGAAGAGAGGGAAAAATTGTTTAGTCTAGGAGAGGAGGCTTTACGAACATTAAGAAAAAGCCTGTGTAGTAAAAAAGGAAAACTGCATAGGCAGAGGAAACCCAAGCCTATATAGTCTTTTCTTTCCCTTTTCTTTACAATTGATGGGTACTTTTGAAGATCATGCAGCTCATCTGGCTCCAGCAGTGCCAACAAACCCCCCAAGTCCCACAACTTCTCTTTCCTCTCCTCTAGTGATAAAGGAGACTCACAGCTCTGTGAGACAACGTGTTTCCTCTTCCTCATCTGACGTACTACGTCCCTATTAGGGAGCGTTCTCGCCAGAAAGTGTAGTCTTTCTTCTTGCTTTTCTAACTTTTCAAGGGAATAAAAATGTCGTCAACATCTTACACACATCTCTTTTCCTGTTTTTAAAGAAAAGAAAAAAGAAAAACTACGTAGGCAGAGGAAACTCTCCCTACATCAATTAAGGAAGAGGAGACACATTGGCTCAGAAGAGCCGTGAGTCCCCTCCACCTGTTTTTACCTTATTTGTGGGCCCAAAACACCAGAAAGATCCCCTCAAGTCCTTTTCCAGCTCAGCTCCTGATATGTCCACATGGCATTACATGTCAAAGTACATTTTTCAATAACGAAGACAAAAAAACTTGACTAAACATAAAGAATTACACTCGCACAGGATTTACTGCCTTCATGAATTTAGAAACAAGCTTGCAAAGCCCCCGGCAGCACTTAAAAAGCAAGACTTGACATAGTTTGGAAGGCATGCTTACTTCAGTCTGCAGCAGACTTCAACTGGTAGTTGCAAGACCTCAATGCTCTTCAAGCACCTGGGATACAGGTAGGCTACTGTGGATACGCTTTTCCCTGCTGCAAATGCTGAGGTAGTATGCTCAATAAGGTGTAACCAAGAGCGACAATTTATTGCAATTAAATTTTACACAATACATTTTCTGGAGAGCATTGGGTGACCTGGAAGCACGACACATCTTTACCTTTTCTTGGCAAGAGATTCTCATCCGCGTATAGGTAAAGAACCCAATCAGAACAAGCCCATCACCGAGTATCCGCCATCAACAGCAATTGTTTGCCCCGTTATGAAGGACGCGCCAGGCCCAGCTAAGAAAGCGAACAGGGCTGCAGGGATGGGGAGGTTAGATGGGCGCACGATGGTCAGGACATGTTCAGGCTGCAGACTGTGCAATGTATGATGCGAGGCTCCCAAGGGGCATAGCGAGCATTTCTAGGAGCTAACCTGAAGCACAGGATTAAACACAATTCGTTGAGAGGAGGCAAATTGGCAGGTGCAGGAATCGACGCATCCTGCATGGCTAATTGCTACATTGAAATACCGGATGGGCTTAATTTGTTGGAAAAATGCTTGGTGATGCACTTGACAAAAGTAGGGCTGTGTCCCCTTTCAGCTCTTACGGCATATGGCCAACACTTTTGAAATCCGTAAAACTGGTCGAATTGTTGTGCGCCTGGAGTCGGTGCTGAGCACAAAGATGCATCTCCTTGTAACCATGGCATGGGTATTGGCTTCCAGCACACGGGGATACAGCGTTCTTGCAATTCAACCACCCCAGAGCGCTGGTGAATTGCAAAATCATAGTAATTGTGTGCCCACCTGCAACTTCATCAGGCGATCCAATGCGTCTCATGGGTGTCCTTGAAAGCACCTCTTTTTTGAACTCTTCATTCTGAAGCACCTGGTGCCATGGTAAGAATGGAGACAGCGCGGGATCGGATTTGTGAGGGGGCTGCTGAACACTTAGGAGTGCGGAACATAATGCGACAACTGGTGCAGAAATCAAGAAAACAGTGCAAGAATCCTCTTTACCATGTTAAATTGCCACAGGCGCAAGTAAAAGGTGCAGGATCGTAAGTTTGCAATGACACAAGTCAAGTGCATCCCAAACAATTGCAAATGTCCGATGTTTAAAAGAAAGAAGCAAAGCTGTAAAAGTAAGGCTGAGCGACGGGAACATGGGCAGCGCCCCCCCCCCAAAGGCCTTGACTCTGTCCCAAGTGAAAGCCTAACAAATTATGAGCTTGTGCTGCTTCCTCGAATTAGAGTCAAGCGCTCTGTTAGCAAAAAACACCTTCCAGCTCTCATTTGGCACCCATCACGTTTGCTGTACACAGTGTACAGCCAGCTGGAGCAGGCAACTCTTCCTGCTGTTCAGCGATCCTCTCCCAGGGACGGATGTTGCCACTTGATTTTTGAATGGCGTATGGGGTTACACACACATGTATTGACATCGCTGGGCTTGTTGCCGTGTACCAAGGCGCTAAACTGTCCAACCTGGTGCCTTTGCCCTACAATTTGCCAAGTCAGCCATGGGAGGGGGATGGGGACAGGAGGCACATGCGCACCTGCATTGCTAGGTCTGTTGCTGTGTACCAAGGTGCCACACTGTTTACCCTGATGCCTTGACTTGCCCATTCGCAGGCAAGACTCTTTGTGAGCTGATTCAAGGCTGCCTTGGTCATAGCATAAATTGAGCCAGACCTGCAGAAGCCCAGCATGGAATTACATGCCTGAGTGAGCATGTATGAGCAGAACACAGCAGTTGGACCAGGATTTGAGTGCAGGAGGAAGAGAAGGTCCTGCAAATGGTTCAGTCAACCTGGGCGTAGATCAAGCACAGCTTTGTATGTCGGCAAGAGCAGACCAACCTCAGACGGTTTGACAGAAGTAAAAGGCAGGAAATGAGGAGGTGACAGAGTGGAAATGAGCCAAAAAATAAATCTAGGAAGGCAATCTGGAGACACTCAGGACACTTTTAACAAGAAAAAAACACACTTTTATCAAGGAAAAGAAGACAAACCGGCTTAAGGAACCATGGTAAGGGGATACAGCACACTGGAAGCCATGGTCAACCAGCCAAAGCTAGAAGCATCATGATCCATGATTCTATGGAAGCCAAAGACAAGCAGACTGCTGCGGCAAAGATAATTGGTGCCGGTCTATGGGGCGACAAGGAGGAAGCAGAGGACACCTGCTGCCAAATTCCCCCTTTTGTCACAGCTGAGAGCTCAGCTGCCACTGAGTAGTGTTGAAGGCAGGCAAGCACAGCACAGCACAGCACGCACCTGAGAGCTGTTGGCCCCCCTGCTACCGAGGAGTTGAACAGTACACAACTGTTGCCTGCCGCGGCAAGCAGTGGCTGAGCCAGCTGACATAGGTTGTAAGCCGAGGTCACATTGGTGTTCAGAAGGCTTGTAAGGTCCTGGGCATGTGCACGTACGTGCAAGCGTGCGTGCGTGTATGTGTATGTGTGTGTGTATGTGTGTGAAAAAGAGAGAGAGGGCGTACCTGCCATTGATGCAGCACATCAATTCTCATGTGCTGAATGATCCATGATGCGCATACAAGCGGCAATACCCACCTCTTGGCTATAGTCTATTGTTGGCTTACGGATGTTGGTCCCTACATTGTTGACTGCAACCATGCGGAACAAATAACTAGATTCAGCGGATTTGTCAGCGCACTGAGGCTAAGCAGCAGGAGGGGTGGTGAAATGGCTTCATTATAACCATTCAGGGTGCACACCTAGTACATTCAGCTTGCCCCCATAAGCCTCTTTCACCTACAGGCACAGGCAAGCCGAGATAAGGTTTGCACCATTTGATGTCAAGGAGCTTGTCTCGATGCAAGTCTAATTACAAACATTAAAGCTTGGAAGGTGGTTTTCTTCAATCCATTCGCAAGAGGGACTGCCAAGCAAGCTAGCAGCCAGACCAAGTTATTGCCAACATCACTTACTGCTTGCATCAGCTGTTGCCTGCTTTCAGCGGAGCTCACATCCGCCACAATCCCCTGTGCATCCACACAACAAATTACCCAGCAGGAATGAATTATGGGCGCAAGCGTGCTTTTCTGGGGCGGGCCAGTGCTTGCCTTCCCAGTTTGTACATCTTACCTTCACATCATAGCCTTGGCCTTGCCACTCTGCAAGCTTGGCAGCTAGGTCTTGAGGATTTCTTGCACAAGTGAAAACCTGTGACCATCAGGCAGGAAAATCCTTCTGTAAGTGGGAAACGAAGGAGGGCTCCTGCGCAGGAGCAAGTGCGATGCCTCATACCTTTGCTCCCATCTGCATAAAGTGCTCGCAAATGCTTGCCCCTATGCCTTTGGTTCCACCTACATTGAAAGGAACATCCGTAAAAAAGTGTGAGTGTGTGTGTCTCTCTGTGTGTGTGTATGTGTGTGTGTATGTGTGTGTATGTGTGTGTATGTGTGTGTGTATGTGTGTGTATGTGTGTGTATGTGTGTGTGTATGTGTGTGTGTGTGTTTCTGTGTGTGTGTGTGTGCGTGTGTGTGTGTTTCTGTGTGTGTGTGTGCGTGCGTGTGTGTGTGTTTCTGTGTGTGTGTGCGCGCGCGCGCATGTGTGTGTGTGTGTGTGTGTGTGTGTGTGTGTGTGTGTGTGTGTGTGTGTGTGTGTGTGTGTGTGTGTGTGTGTGTATGTGTGTGTGTATGTGTGTGTGTGTGTGTGTATGTGTGTGTGTGTGTGTGTGTGTGTGTGTGTGTGTGTGTGTGTGTGTGTGTGTGTGTGTGTGTGTGTGTGTGTGTGTGTGTGTGTGTGTGTGTGTGTGTGTGTGTTCGTGTGTGTGCGTGCGCGCATGCAAACGGAGCAGGTGCAACCACACACCTTTTCCACTCAAGTTGCAACGGAGGAGCACACTCACCAGTTACCAGAGCACATTGCCCCTGCAGGCCAAACCTCTCCAAACAAAATTGGCTGCTGTTTGAAGTCATGCCTTATATTGCTGCAGAATGGTATCAAAAATTCTATGAGTGATATCAAAACGTTTGCAGTGCGTAATGATCGTAATTTCACACATTCTGCCAGAAGAGTCGCGTTCTTTTTCGCTTGTCTGACCTTCTTAATTTTAAAGAACAATTACCTTAAGATTACAAATGATTTTTGAGTCATTGGATGCTCTAGGTGAATTCAGAGTATCCCTTTAGATTCATCGTTCTTGTACAATGTTCAGGTATGAAAGAAGAAGTAAAAAATTGCATATTTTAGAATCCCATCAGTCAAGGAAAAAAGGACACCGAGAACTGAGTCTGTTCTCCACCTAGAGAATAATGAGAAGAGGGTTCAGTGGGGATCTGAGGGTTACTAGCTGTATCCTGCCTGATTTTGGTGACGAGAGTGGAGCATTTATGAAGTTATCTGAAGGATAAGGAAGATATTATTATATCTGAACGATAATAAGTCCCCTTATCTGAAATGTGAAAGAAAGGTCCTCAATCCCAATAGCCTTTTGATGTTTTTGCCTTTCAAAGTTCATAAGTTTTGAACGAAGACAACAATAAGATGGATCCCTTCATTCATGAACAAGCTAGCTAGGGGTACTGCTAGGAACCCTCCTGATCCCCATTGAGTTTGTTCTTCTCCTGGTGGAGAGGGTACACGGTGCCTCTGCCCTTGGGTGTCCTCATTTCATTAATCGACGTCACATCAATTAATGAAATGAGGTGGGGAGCGATTTTGTAGTTTTCTTTTATTTTTCAGGCTATCAGTCGTTTTGACTGGAGACCTTTTGTTTCTGTATCCTGTCCCAAGTACTGCAGCTCCCACGCGCACTGTATCTAGTGATACATTAAAGGTGGTCCCACAGTATAAAAAAGGACAGATAAGAAGACAGTGCGTTAGTAGAGAGGACGAAAAAGCAACCTCCTGCCAGGACACAGGCACTGGGCCCGCTCAAGGCTACCGATTGGCAGAGCAAGTGTGCAATTCGAATGAAGGGAAGAGGGACCACCAAATGCTGCTCCTCTCCTTATTGCACAGTTGCGCATACGAATCTCAGTCTGGTTGGGCTGCTTGCACAGCAGCTTCCTTACTGACTAGTCAGCAATTAACCCTGTCACCACTCGAAGTACAAGCCAACCAAGAGAAGGCACCCCAGGAGCGTATCAACAGCGGACGTCATGATGCCCACACACTCACGAACACAATCAGCACCCAGGACCCCTGGCTTGTTGCATCACAGAGGCTACAACTGGGAATCAGAAAATGGAGGACCACATAGGCAGTGAGAACACCCCCCACATCAAATGAAGAAAGAAGAGTAACATAGGCTCGGAGAGCGATGAATCTCCTTCACCAGGAGCAGCCAACTGGGCTTCTGGGTGCGACCTCACATTTTCAGATCATCATATAACTTCTCCACATCCAGGTACTTGCTCATAGACAACTCCGCTCGAATCCGCCTGAATACAAGGAGAGCAGCAGGAGCAATTTAATAATGAGTGATGTGCCTACCTGATGTCCAAGCACACAACTCAAGAAAAATGCTCACGGCTAGTCAACTGTTGACTGCGGCATCTTTGGCATCAGCAGCACGAGGTCAATGACTAGTCGTGTTCTTCAGCATGGCGAGGCCATGCTGAAATGTGCTGGTACGCGCACAGGAGTAGCATCTCTGGACAAGATGTGCTTGATAATCCTTTGGAAACGCCCAACCTACCACGCATGGGCATCTTGTATGTTTCAGAGGGGACCACACAAGCAGATTTCTTCACCCACCCATTTAAGAAACGGAGTTTGCCTTGCAAACAAAGCTGAACAATCCATCTTGTGCATTGATTTGTCACTGGTACCTTCACCAAGCCTCTATTAGAATTAGCGAGCAGACCCTTGCAACTCTTTGTGCGTCAACCCCCCTCCCATGATCAGCTGCACCAACCCCTTGCCCAATGGCTATCGCCCACCCGAGCTTTATAAACGCATCAAGGCTGGTTGCTGCACCCTATTTGGTAGTGTCGGTAGCCACGCCGACCATAACGAGCACAGAATGGGTAACATGATGATTACCGAACCGATCATGATGGGCACGTCATGACCACCCTACCTGGCAGTGTTCGTAGCCACGCCGAACATGATGAGTACAAAATGGGTAACATGATGATTACCACATCGATCATGATGGGCACGTCATGACCACCCTACCTGGCAGTGTCTGTGGCCACGCCGACCATGATGAGCACACTGGTGCCCGCAAAGCCACGGAAGGCTGTGAGGTGCGTCAGCGCCTCCACCAAGGCAGGGGCACCTGACAGAGCGCCTGCACACAGCCAAGGGTTTTAAAGGTCCAAATTATGGAGGGGGACCGCTACAAGAAGGGCTGCACCAGTGCTTGGGCTGCTGCAAAAAGCTAGCCAAAGCACCTGCATGACCTTAACTGTGGGCAGGCTCTGTTGCATACATTAGGGCTCCACTGAATCGCTAATGGTTTTGAAAAATCCCAGGCTCGACACTTGTAAGCAACAAACCAGCAAGCCTTTGGCAGAATGCGCCCACAGCTGCCAGCCAGGGCAAACGCATGTACTGTGCTAGGTTTGCAAGAGAGCATTGCAGCCTGAAAGAACAAGGCACTTTCAGGCTAACCTAAGAAGAACGACCCCCTGCAACAACATGCAGGTGAGGGTTTTGGTGACGTACTCTGCAGTCTGCCTGACTGTCAAAAGAACACTTCCAAACCAAACTCACCTAAGAAGACGGACCCCAGCAACGACATGCGGGTAAGGGTGTTGGTGACGTACTCTGCGGTTTGCCTGCCTGGTCGGATGGCAGGCACCGCTGCGCCCCCGCGTTTCAACTGCTCTGCCAAGTCCTTGGGCTCAAGCTGCACCCAGGGCCAGCAGTCAAGCAGTCCGTGTGTGGTGAACATCATTTGAGGGAATAGCATGGATTCCTGTGAGATGCGCTCACGCACGAAAAAAAACACACGTCTTAGGACACCTGGAAATGGAATGGGGCTAGCTGGGATGGGACTACCAGAGACAGAAGGTGAGCATCATCAAAGGTCAAACCGCGATCCCTGCGCATGGTTACAATGGTGACAAGCTTGACTGGATGACAGATTAAAGGCAGGTGGCAGACTGTGGCAAGCTGCCCTGTACTTGAGGCAAGGACAGCTACACCAGCAACATGAAGCCTTTTCCTCCATCCATACTATGATAGAATTGAGATACATGGCAACATCCATTGAGAAACGGTACAACTCAGTACAACTCTGAGAGCCAGGATTCCGAATAGGCCCCTAAGGAGCATTCAAAGGCTTGGCTCATTCAGTGAGGCCCATGCCTGCCCAGCAGTAGAGCCTTAGCATTGCTTAGGCTCTATACACATACACGCGCGCACACACACACACACACACACACACACATAAACATATACACACACACTGCTGCGAGTGTTCAGTTCAGGCTCACCTGGAGGAAGGTGTAGTAGTAGTTAAAGAACACGATGAGGGCGATGTTGAAGGGCAAGTACAGAGGCCCTCCTGGGCCAACAGCTCTGGCAGCGTCATCCAAAGCCACAATGTCCTGCCAGAAAAAAGGATGCGTAACACACAATACATGAAGATGGGAGTGGTTTGCAAGCATCTGGCACTGAAGTGCATGTCATTCATTTATCATGAAGGCCTCCAGCCATGCGATGTGCAGCTTGAGGGAAGTAATCCTCAGTGGCTGTGACTTAGAGTAAGCAGTGACGCTTTCACAATGCGATGGCTCTAAAAAGCCCAGATGGATTGTGTTAGATGGCCCGGAGCGAGCAGACAGGGAAGCCGCACCTTACTCGCCTTTCCTGTCAGCAGTTGTGAACTAGCATAGAATGCACAAACATATTGCACATAAAAACCAATACCCTGTCTACCACAATAGAAAGCTTGAAAGCGGGACTGCTTCCAGCTGCATATGATGCAGCTACTGCTCTTTAAGTGGAGCAAGCCAGCGCTGGCCACAGCAGGAGGAGCTACGGCTCCTAGACTTACACAGCGTCCTAGACAGTCCTTGTCTTACTGCAGGGAGTTACACATGCACTTACAGTGTAGCGAGCCAGTGCAGAGGGCAAGGCCAGTAGGGAGGAGGCAAAGATGAGGGGCATCACACCGGTGGCGTTGACTTTGAAGGGCAGGTAGGACTGGCTGGCGAGGCTGCTGCCCCCCTTGTACCTGTTTGCAGGGCAGCCATGCGACCATATTACATTTCTCGTTACAGTAGAGGAAGCTACTTGCTTTGCTTGGAGATGAAAGGTTAAATTGGCGGAGGCACTACGTCAGGCCACAAAGCATTGCCAAGCTTGCTTGCATTTCTGCTGGTACGAGTAGGGTTGGTTGATTGGCTAAATCTGTTTAACCAGGCACGGAGAGCCCTGGCAAGAGACGGGTGGCAAAAACTTTCAGGGCTGCTGCACTGACTGCAACTGAAGGAACTATCTTAATCCTGTAGGAGCTGTGTGACTTAGGAAAGCCATCATGCAATCAACGAGGCACAGAGCAAGTGCGGAAGCGTATCGGCCTGTTGCTGCTGCTATATATTTACATATATGCTGTTGCTGCCGCAGCAATTGACGCACAAGGATTCTGGGAGCAAACTCAACAATAACCAAAGGAATGGCTGTGCAAGGAGATCTGGGCTGCTTCAAGGCTTGAGGAGCATGAGGAGAGCCCAAGGGAGCGCCCACTCAACGTAATAAGCAACACATGCATTTGGATTTGTCATGCAGAGGCCCTCAAGCGTCAAATGCCTGCGATTCTGCCTGAAGGGCTATGCTGTGTAGATTTGAGCGCCAGATGCCCAATGTGCGGACTGAGGCAATGTGCGCAGTGAAATGGACGTCAGGCAACAGAGAGACAGGTTTCTCTTAGTCGGGCGCCACAACCTATGCCAAAAATGGGTCATATTCTGCTGGATACTTTTGAACCCACTTCTAAGTGTGGGGGGGTGCTGCTTTGGAGCAAACGTCTGATTTGACATGCTGGGGACACTGGGGTGTGGCTCAGTTGGAGCTCTGTGCACCAAGAACTGGCATTCCTCTCATGTGGACACACCGACTCAAGCTCCAAACATGCAGATATTTCTTCTATTGATATTTTGGCGATTTTGGAGTGCAACATGTGCTCGATGCCTGCACTTCTCGGCCACCTCTGGTAAATGCCATTTTTGAGAGGGACCCTGCTCAGACCCAAACAGCAACGCGAGTGTGTGGGAAGCCTGCTGGTAATTGCAAGTGATTTTGGGCTATTGCAAGGGCCCCTGATGCTTGTCAAACTTTGGCCCCACGGAGAGGCGCACAAAAGCAGGGAGGTCCTGCCAAGCCCCGACAGACCGCCTCCATGCCTGCTCCCTATCCTAGCCAACGCCTGGACTTGTCAGCAATAGCTTTGACGTTGCAGACTGCCATGCTGAGCTCAAGGGAGGAGCTGCTGAGCTCTGCAAAATCGCTGGAAATAATTTCTCAAAAAAATTTCCCTTGTGGGGACACATCCATGGGAGTAATTGTATTTTAAAATGACATAATCAAGTAGTTGTGCCAATTCAATCCTCATTTGGGATACCTCACAATTTTCGCTGTCACAGCTTCTTCATACTTATGCGAAACTCAGATCTGCCATTCCATATCCAGGGTTATCAGCAGAAATTTGCGCTTTTCGAACAATTGAACCCTCACCCCTCCTCCCGCGCCCGAGTTTCATAAAATACTTATAGGAAGCTGTTCCCCCTCGTCGGCACTGTTCTCCGCAAGCGTTGGAGCGCCGCTCAAAACAGCCCCCTGTGCAAAAAGCCCGCAGCAGATGGCCACCTGTGCACTCAGGGCACATCAGAAGGTCCACCTGCAAGCTTGGGGGTGCAGCTAGGTGAGGGTAAGGGCACGCAGGGGATGAGTTTTGTTGGCTAAGCACCAAAAGCACGCAGGCCTTGTGCGCAGCAGGTTTCACCAAACGGGACCAGCACAAAAACTGCTGTAAAACTGCGTTGTAAAATAGCCTTCAAAGGATATGCTCAGAATTTGCAGATGTAGGCTGGCTGGCACAAGGCAGGATATCACACAGGGATGTGGCGCCTGACTCTGGGAGAACAAAGCCATGACAGCCCTTGGAGCTATTGACAATGCATCTTTTTAGTTCACAGACCTTAGCTGAATGTCCCACCCAAATATGCTCATCTCCAAAACCTTGGTGCCGCCAGTGCTTCTATTTTGGTTCTTTCCAAACCTTGATTATACCCCACCTTTCTACCCACATGCCACCGGCCTGCGCCTGCTTGGCACATTTCTCAAACGAGGCCCTGCACAACACTGTTTGCTGCCTAAGGGCCGCTATTTAAATCTGCAAGTGCTTGTATGTGCTCGCAAAATAATATGTGCAGCTTCAGGTCAGCTGCCTCTCTGCGCATCACTGCGCCATGTACTCTGCTCCCATATGCGCTGCTGCCAGGAAGCCTTGTCCTCCTGCACCTGCTGCCATGCTGCAACGAGTGCAGCTTGCCTTGCCCCATGTACTCTGCGCCCATATGTGCTGCTGCCATGATCCCTTGTCTTCCTGCACCTGCTGCCATGCTGCAACGAGTGCAGCTTGCCTTACCCTATGTACTCTGCGCCCATATGTGCAGCTGCCATGATGCCTTGTCTTCCTGCATCTGCTGCCATGCTGCAACGAGTGCAGCTTCCCTTGCCCTTGCACCATCGCATCTGCACTCTACACAGGAAACTGCTCTTGCAGAAGATGTATTACGCCGCGGACTTATCATTGCCATCGAGACCACCATGTGGCAAGCCTGCCTTGTGGTCACGATCACTTTGCCCCCTCTTCAACCTTCTCTGCTTTCCTTATCACTCATTAAAAATTACTGTGTGAACTGAACTTGAAATCGTACGAGAGTTCTGACTCCTTTTTCACCAAAGCACCTCAATGCCCCAAAAGCCGATCCTGTTCCTACAAAAAAAAAATCACCCAGAGGCTTGACTCTATACCAGAAGATATCATTCGTTGCAAAAAAGGAAGCACTGGTGCATACAGACAACGTGTGAGGTCTGCAATGTGTATACAGGCAATGTGCGCAGCAGCTGTGTACACCAAGCAACAGAAAAACAGTTCTCTCTGACAGGGCAATGCCTTGATAGCTCTTGGAGCTAGTGGCAGCCCTTGGAGCCAGTGACCTACCGTCCAGAGTAGTTGATGGGGATGCGCCGCTCTGCTTCTTGCACATAGATAATGCCCAGGGTGGTCAGGTAGAAGGCCACAGCATAGATGGCCACATTGGCGGGGTCATCAGCAGCAGAGGTGGCCAACAGGTTGCCCACCTGCGTTGCATACAGCATGGAACGGGACCAAAAAGTGATGACAGGATGGAGGTAGCAACCATTTATCCCAGACAACATTGTCATTTGAGCTGGCGGATGCCAACAGGCTACCCATGTATATTGCTTATAGAATTCCATGGACTCACCAGGACCTGTCAATGAATACACAAATGGGGGCAGCAACCTTTAATAGCGGGGTAACAGATGGCTGAGAAATGCCAAGCAAGTTGCCTGCCTCTGTTTGAGCACAAGGGAAGCGGCCCCAAAAGTGAAATTGATATCTGGCGACTGGGGCACCGCACAGACAACCATGCCTGGAATTAGGGCAAAAAGGGCCAGCATCCAGCCCTTGCGCCCATGCTTGTGTGTGGAAGAGCAGGAAGCAAAAAATGCGAGCTTGCATTCAAGTACAGTGCTTACGACGAGAACTAAGGAAAATGGCTCTAAGCACCAGCAGCGAGTAGCACCGCACGTGCCAAGGGCCCCATCTTGTAGCGGTTCTGAAGAGCAGTCTTGCCCAGCAGTGCTTGGATCCATTGCCATATTGGCATGCATTGATGCTGGCATGCATTAAAGCCATAGAAGCCCCCCCCCCCCCCGACAACCGTCAAGACAACTGTTCCTTTCTGTGTGAAGGCAAGCCCCAATTCAAGCAATGGGATGGCGGGAGCTGTCGGGATAAGAAAAGCAGCAGCGTAAAAGCAGAGTCAATTGTGCAAAACATGTGCCTTTTGTGCCTGCTGCTAGGGAGTGTCAGCGCTGCAGGAAAATCTGTACGACAGGAGCAAAACTCACCGAGGAGGGCAAAGCGCTAGCAATGTTGGCAAAGATGAGCACGCTGGTGCCGTTACCCAGCTTCAGCTCACTGATGGTATCTGCGAGTGCGAAGGCAGCGCACCATAGCAAAAACAAATGAGCACGCCGGTGCAAGTGCGCAGCTACAGCTTGCCGATACTTGTACTGAAGTACAGGCAGCAAGGAACACCATGCTGACACCAATACCACACTGATACCATAATGATACCATACCGGTGCGCAGGCAGCAAGGGACACCATGTGCAGGGATGGGTATCGATTGAAACCGGCACCGCAAATCAATGGAGATGAAACGCCCAACTCAGATAACAGGATGGCTATCAACACGTTATCACAATCTGCGTTCAAACCCCACTAGTTTGTAGCCATGCAATCAAATCCAACTAAAGCACAGATCCTGTCATGCTTTAAAAACAGGGTCACATAGAGTTAGCATTGATACCTGCCAAATTGACTTTGTAGAAGTCAAATGCCAAGATGCAAGGCCTAAAACCAGGCATAGGCCTCATAACTACAGCGCAAAGGACTCTAAACACCTTCAATAAAAAGAGACCATTCTCAACACCATCCTCCAGGGGGTGGGTTCTGCTGCCCACAACCAAAACCAATTCAGTGAGCTCAGCCTTGATCTGCAAAGGTGTGCCAAGCATGCAGGCAAGCTCCATGCCCATTCTGTACGGCGCACACACAAACTCACCGCCACAAGGCTTGCCATTGAAAGCAAAAGCAACCCCCCAAACCAAGCTGCAAGCAAGATGCTGCTAAAACCCCCCACATCCCAACTCTCTTGTGTTGGTCGCTGCCTGTGCAGCCTTTTTTTTGCTTCTCCTTTCTTTGCAGGGCCAACCACCTATCAAGCCGCACAAACATCATCAAAAAAGGGGTTGCTCCAAAACTGAGTACAGCAGCATTCCACGGGTGGGCCTGAAGATGGGGCATGTGCAGAGACATACCAGCAATGTACACCAGCGCCATTGCGCCCGCCACCAGGGCCATGGAGTTGCTTGCTAGCCAGACGGGGCTGAAGTCCTCTACAAAGGGACGCAGGTAGGTGAGCTGACCCAAGGCCTGCAAAGAGACAGAGGTTGGTGTGTATACACACACGTGTGTGTGTGTGTGTGTGTGTGTGTGTGTGTGTGTGTGTGTGTGTGTGTGTGTGTGTGTGTGTGTGCCTTGATGCCCGGGATGGTGCTGGAGTTGATAGGGCTCATGGCCCCAAGACCACCTCTGACAACTATAAACAATCCAGACCCTCACTCCTGAACCTGGCTGCCGTGGATCCCCACAAGCCTGTACCAGCACTGAGTCCACGCTGGTGTACACATGCATGCACGCTTATTCACACGCACACATGCGGACACACACACACACACACAAGCACAAGCACATGGGCCACCGTATTCACCTGCACAATGGCAAACACAAATGCGCCCAGCTTCTGGTAGTACTGGAAGCGCGCGCGGCCCTGAGCACCCTCCTCCCTCTGCAGCTTCTTCAGGGCAGGGAAGGCAGCTGCCAACAGCTGAAGCACGATGGAGGCGTTGATGTAGGGGATGATACCCAACGAGAACAGGCCCACTTTGGAGATGGAGCCGCCTGACAGTGTGTCCACGCTACGCATGGCACGTGTGTGAAATGAGCATGGTGTGTGTGGGGGAGGGGGAGGGGGGGCTGATTGGGTCTGAGTGTGTGTACAAGTGAGCCAGTCTGCATGCATGCATGTGCGTGCATAGGAAAGTGTCGCATAGGCAATTCCATCCGGAATGATGTTAGGAGACCTAAGTGCATGGGTGCGAAGACGAAATGCATTGTACACTGAACATGCGAACCATGTATGCATGCATCCATTTCTCCCACATTGGCATTGGCATTCGTCCTGGCACATAGAAACATAACACCTTGTGACCCTTTTGCCATGTGTGCAAGAGCATTTGCACGCAATTGGACATAGCAATGCGGTCAAGCCACTGTGCATCCTGCAGCTTCAACACTTTTAGTGATAGCTGAATCACCCTGATGTCAGCAGCTGCATGCACTGTTACAGTAATGTAACATAGCGGCTTCACCGCAACAGAATCATACTCACTAGCCTAGCAGCCCACTGTTTTGCATCATGGCAGAGAAGCCATCCACATCCACGCCTGGGAGACGCACGTACACGCCCAAGCGCGATACCACAACAAGGCTGAGAAGGATAGCTAGCTTGCCAGGCAGCTCAGACTTCAGGAAGCTTTGAAAGTTGAAGCCCTCATCCTCCACGGTTGTCAGCCCTTTGGGCCGCGGCTTGGTGAGCGTGCCTCCCTCATCATCACTTGTAGAAGCGCGGAGGGAAAGGGGTGAGCACTGATAGCCCCTGCCTTGCAGTATGCTGCTGGAGAACCTGCTGAACCTGTTGCTGCTGCTAACTCCAGCATGCTGGCCACATCTACACGTGTTTGGCCAAGAATGCAGGGCCGGCGTCCTCAAGCTCCTGCTGGGCAATGAGCTGTAGGATGTAGAGAGTCCACTCCTACAACTCTGTGAAGATGACAAGGGAGCTTGCATGGGGCTTGAGCCTTTGGCTTCAGCTTCCAGGTCAGTTCAGTGATCGTCCGAATCCTCCCTTTAAAACAAAATTTCCTGTTTTGAAGTGCAACAACAGGCACGGAAGCGCTGACTCCTTGGAAGTGCGTATTCACGTTGAAACACCCACAAAAATTCAGAAATAAAAGTTTTAAATTTATAGCGGGGCATTGTGAAGGATGGTGGGAAATTTGTTTCGATCCGAATGCATGCACAAGGCATGGACAGTCTCAAATTCCACTGAATAATCCTTATCCCCTTTAATTTATTTTAGATTCATGATCCATCACAGAAGACCTTGAGGTAAAGGTAATGCATACCTGGTATTATCTGAACGAGCAGCCAGTATCCAGAATTTTGGACCAAGTACTGTAAGCCACAACTGCATTTGCGCAGTGAGGATAAGAAGAAGCTAACTAACGGCTTCTCAACTTAGGTTTAGATCTAGATACCTTAGGTATTTAGATCTAGATACCTTAGGTATCAAAACTCTCTCTTGTGCATGAAAATGGCCATTTTCACCATGGTGCCTGCAGCGGTTAGCTTTCTAAAAGCTACTCATTTCCTCCTCACTTGAACTACTCGTTTCTTAACCACACATTCTAGGAAAGGAGTGACCTTGAATTTTACTGACATGCTGTTTGACTAAAGAACAAGTACGTGAGGAGGACGAGGGGTCAGCTGACCCCTGCAGGGGTACCCCACTGGTGCCAACACTGTCACCCCGGGGCCTACATGTACTATTGGGTGGAGGAATTCCAATGCTCTCATTGCAGACAAAAAGGAAGTCACTGATATGCATTTCGACATCTTATTCACACATCCTCAACTTCTTGAAAAGAGGCGATTTTGTTGCTTACAGACAAACAGGGCTGGAACACGCCTGCTTAATTTAGCATCCAATTACAAGCTGATCATCACTACTGGTCACTCTGTTGGAGATTACAGCCTGCCAAATTTTACTGGGTACGATACATGCTACCAGGCCTGACCACTTCCTTCTCAGTAATGAGCTCTTCAAGAGAAAAGTTTTCTCTTTTACGCCACACTACTATCACTGACCCTCTGAGTATGGACCACTCTGTGCTTTCATTTTTTCTTGATGCTTCTAACAAATCTACTTTGCACATTGATAAACGCATGTACCCACCTACAACCTCTGACTTTCTATTTTCCCTGGTCAGCTAGAGGGATATCATTTACGCTGCCGCCTTAATAGCTAACACTTTTGCTGAACACTTAGCAAACAACCAGGAGATGCACCACAGTTTCTGCAACCATCTCCAAGCTAACGACGTTGGCCAAGTGTACAACACTCCTATAATTTGGATCATACAGGCAGCATGTCACCCTCATGTTGGGATGATTAAGCCTCTTTAATATTATATACCATCTACACACAATTTCCCGACCAATAAACCTTATGGTTTGATGCTACAAGTCACCGGAGCTTTTATTAATGCTGCCAAAATAGGGGTGGCTTGGAATGCTTGCCAACAACTACACTAGCACCTCGTTTATCTTTAGTTTGATGATATGAAAATTCAGGAGATTTTGGTTACTTGGAAAAAAAACGGATTTAGCTTTTAAAGCAGCAGTAGTACGAGCACGAGTAGCTTCATTATGAGTCTTACCATAATAAGGGTTATTAACACCTGAGGTTTTAAAACTAATTTTATGTTTAGTTTCAGATACACACAGATTACAGGACACATGTCCAACGGGCCAAACCAGATTCACGCAAGCACGTGCAGCTACTTTCTCTTAACAAGCTGCTAAGAAGGATCCCTCTGTACATGGTTTGCCCAGTTAAACATGTCTCTCCTATCTCTAGCACAGCCTGGCAAGACAAGAATACGGCTTTCACACGACCTGCAAACACGCCTGCTTTGCAGTGGTCAGGAACTCTGTGTGGAAGAGACTTTGCAGTTCCAATTGGCTAAACAGGATTTGCTTAGATAATCCTACCTCCTCACCTGGCTTTGACACCCTTCTTATGTATTTTCTTAAACATGCATGCAAACTGGTGCGAGGAGAGGGTGGCAGAGGCTTCCACCGTATCAATGTGCTAACACCATGCTTTTCTTTGGAAATTCTTTCATGCCCTTCTACAACGAGCCACCATTCTTGGGGGTTGGAAGACAGCAAAAGCTACCCCCTTGTACAAAAAGGCTCCATTACCCACACTTGCAACTACCACACGCTTGCTGCAAAAGGGACATCCTATTGGCTCTACGCTAATGTCTTGCGCAAGTTACTGCAAGAGTGATGCCTACCCAACAACAGATTTTCTGATTCTCAGTTTGGTTTTCCCAGGGCGCTGCCACGCCGAGAGTGTGCTGCAGACAATTCAGCGTCTTCAGAGCAGGAGCCTTAGAAGGCCAAGCCCAGAAGTGGGGTGAAGGGGGAAAAGCGCGCTACATTAAGCTTGAGCTGATTTGGTGTGATGAGCTGTGCTGAGCAGCACCACTGTCTGAAGCTTACTTTGCTGCTGTCGCTTGAGATATGTTGCTTGAGTGCTGGCATGGCTGGACAGCACAGGAGAGACAGAGAGCGGACAAGGGCGGACTATCTGACCAGGTTTCAGCATTACATCAGAAGCAACACCCCTGGCACATGGCCTTTGTAGTGAAGTGGGATGAAAGGAAACGCGCCGAAACCCAGAGGGCTCCACAGGAGAAAGATAAAAGAGAGAGCGTCCATGGAAAAGTCCCAACAAAATACAGGTCACACTTCACACACTTGACCATAATAGCTCAACAACCATGTGCAGCACACTCTCGTCGCTGCAGACTCTCGTCATGACAGTGCAGCGCTTTACAGCCACTCTTTATATCAAGGCGTCTGAGACATGCTGCCCAAACATACAAGCCTCGTGGCTCTTCACACCTGTACTCAGCATTTGTTGATTTCAAACAGGCTCATAAATCCATTCCCGTGATATATTGTCGCACCACTTACATCATGCCAGCTCCCCAATCACCTTTAGTGAGAAGTTCTCACTATCCAATCGATGATATTTTTAAGGGTGTTGGAGGAGCATGCACTGGCACACCCAACTTCCACGTCTCCAAAGATGAAAGGTAAAACCACGCAGGCAGTGAGAACACTCCCTACATCAATTAAGGAAAAAGAGACACATTGGCTCAAAGAGCCTTGAGTCTCCCTCAGAGGGTAAGGGGGGGAAGCTAGTGTGGGTCTGGTGGCTTTCTGGCAGCATGCGGCCCCAGGGCACCAAACTTATAATGTGTGAAAAAAAAAAGTCTACGCAGGCCAAAGGGCGCGTGCATTAAGGGAAGGTCCCCTAACTGGAAAGCCAGAGGCCTCACCAGAAGGCCCTCTAAACCTACACTAGACACAGCTAGCCTAGGAGAGAGCCAGGAAAAGATCTAATGTGTGTCTTTGTTGATCAATTCAAAAAATTAGGGATTGACTCACAGAGATCTGAAACACTTGCAAGAAAACTCCATGCCCATTCTGTACAATTTGCGCACAAAGTTACCTCTACCAGACGTGCCATTGAAAATAAAAACACTCATCATAACACTGGTGCCCTGGAGCAGCGTGCTGCCAGAAACCCACCTGATCCACATTAACTCCCTCTCATCTTCTGGTGGGGGAGACTCATGGCTCTTTGAGCCAATGTGTCTCTCTTTCCTTATTTGATGTAGGGAGAGTTTTCTCTGCCTACATAGTTTTTTCTTTTTTCTTTGTGTCTTTGTTTCCAATGGCACGCCTGGTAGAGGTAAGTTTGTGCGCATATTGCACAGAGTGGGCATAGAGCTTCCGTGCAAGTTTGTTGGACATTAGTGGGTCAATTCCTAGTTAAAGGACTTATCCAGGGTATGGGCAGCATAGATAGTCCCACCCACACCCAGGAGAACTGTGTGGAGAGTGGTCTCGGCACTGTGGAGTTTTTTCTGAGTCCACTGTGCTGTTGCTGTGAGGCTTCTAGTTGGGCACCAGGCCTCGTACCTTTGCAGTATTTGATTTTTGATTAAGTGGATTGGCGGTTTTGGACGTTAAATTCATGAAGTTGCCTGGCTGGAGTTGTGCTGCCCCTAGCCTCTTTGTTACCTCTCATACTCCGGAGTACATAATGTGAGGGGACCTTCCCTTAATGCACGCGGCCTTTAGCCTGCGTAGAATTTTCTTTTTCTTTTTTTTTTACTGTTCTGTTCTTTTTTTACTAGCAGTCAGTTAAGCTAGTCTGCCAGAATGCAGGCTTTACTTGAGCTCAGCAGATAGCTGCTGGACATGGCTTTCCTTGGTTGGAAGGCTGACAGTGCTGACTCTGCTTGCTGTTGAAGGCCTGGAACTCCAGTCTTTCAGCTTTCATTTTGACCTTTTTCTTGTCACTGGACCTGTCTTCTTTCTCTGCTTGCCATGCTTCTCTCAGTCTGAACTTTGCGGTTGGGGGGGCATACGGTCTGTGCACCAATGTGGCCCCCTTTCCTTAATTGATATGGGGAGTGTTTCACTGCCTACGTAGTTTTTCTTTTCTTTCTTTCTGCGGGCTAGGAGTGACCAAGATAGCGTCAGGGCGGCTGGAAAATACTGGGGTCGAGGAGGTACAGAGGTATAACAGTGTATAATAACACGATTAGAGGCCCTGCCGGGCTTGCCCAGTGATGCGCAGGTCATGCTGAGCCAGACAATCTGCGCTGCCTACATCCATGTGTATAAGATTTGACCCATAAGAGCCTTCGCAACCACTTTCAGAAAGAAAGAAAAAGAAGAAATATGCAGGCAGCGAAAGCATCCCCACATCAATTGAGGAAAAAAAGATACCTAGAGCTGAGGCACTGTGTATCTCCTTTATCAAGAGAAGCAAAAGAAAAATCACGCAATAGAAGCGTTGCAATAGAAGCGACTTTAAGCTTGCGCTGCTTAACCTGTAAACCCCTGCACATGCCTCAAACAGAACTACACCTTCTTATCTCTTCCCTCCGAGTTGTAGCCTTTCTATGAGAGCAAGATCAGCCTCCAGCCGGCCAGATGCTATCTTGATAACCTCTCACAATGCCCAATCCACCTCTAACAATGTTACTTCCTCTTGCTCACATCATGCTCTACGCAGCAGGCACAGCACCACACAGAGGACTGGCACAGCTAACCGTGTGAGATAACCTCATCAATTGCATGCAAAACAGCGCCATGTGCACTTGATTGAATTCAAGTATTGTGAGGACACAAGGCCTCAACATCAGTTGGACGCGGCTAAGCAGCAGCATGCAGACCTCTGCAAACATATTATTGCTAAAGCTTTTACTATCCATCCTATCCTCCTAGGCGTCGGGGGAACGTGTTACATTGAGCATGCCCTGAAACAATTTAAAAAACTAGGTCTGGACCATCAACGCGCCATCAAGCTGGCTAAAACACTTGATGCCCATTCTGTTCAATATGCCCACAAACTTGTTGCCACTAGATGCGCTATCCAAAACAAGAGTACTTCTAATAGCCAGGTTCTAGAGCCAAATGCTTCTAGAAACCCTCCAGATCCCCATTAGCTATTTCTGTTTCACTTCTTGCGGTGGAGAGGACTCACGGCTCTTTTGAGCCAATGTATCTCCTTTTTCTAAATTGATGTAGGGAGAGTTTCTCTGCCTACATAATTTTTTCTTTTTCCTCTGTACTTCCAGATACTACCGCCATCACAATTAGAAGCTAAAGGGTTCAACAATTAAGTTAACCCAACAATAAATGGGATGCATACCAATAGGCACCATGTTGGCCTTAGCATCTGTGTCTGTTGGGGAGGGATCTCAGTAAAGGCAGATATGGCCCATCCCTTATTGGTATGGGTGCCTGCCGAAATGAGAGATGCCTGGATCAGGGCATAGAAGTCCCTAAAAACATTTCCAGAGCTATCCCTAACTGGGTTTTCCCTGATGGTACTGGCCCCTCTACCCAACACCAAAGCCACCCTGATGCTGTCTTTGTGCGCTCTATCCCAGGCCGATTAACACACATTGACCCCACTGAGATCCCTCCCCGACAGGGACATTCATTTTGTTGAATTTAATTTCTGCACTTATACCAACCCATTTCCCACTCTGGAAGCTGCATCTGCCCAGTGTGCCGGCACTATAACCAGGCTCAACACCCTCAGCTCAAGAAATTCTAACAGGAACAAGAAGGTAACACATCATCTTAGTTGGTGTGGCAGGCATTATCTATAATGACTACACCCCTTATCACCTTGGGTTTAACCAGACAAAAGTCTAAATCATTAGCATCCAAATTGAGTTGCCATGCTATTCAAAGATGAACAACAATTATTAACACCAAGCATGCAATTCATTTTCATGGGACTTCTGGGCGCGTGGCGGTGCAGAGCAGGAGAAGGAGAGTCCGGGCGCCCAGGAGCATTTCTATTTTTTACCCTCCATATCCTTATTAGCTCTGCTTATTGCTTTCTCCTTGGCTAGCTGTGTCTAGTTTAGGTTTGAGGGCCCTTTGGTGAGACCCTTGCTATCTTGCTAGTCAGGGAACTTTTCCTTGATGCACGCGGCCTTTTGGCTGGCGTAGACTTTTCTGATCATCCCGGCAGGCATGTATGCCAGTCAGATTTCGGCCACTTCCTATCTTCTACAGGGAAATGAGGTTGATAACTGCATTCAGACATGGCCTTTGAGATTTTTGAAATCCATTTTGGCATTCAGATCCTCAACCGTTGACACCTTCATGGAGTGTGCTTTGGAGTGCGGGATAGAGCCTATTCAGTTCAACTGTTTCAGAGCCTGTCAAAAGTGCATGGTGCACGCCTTTACATTCTCTCACCCATTGCAACAGTCCTCTTCTACAAAAAGATTTCCATGCTGATATCTCCGTCAGTTCCAGGAATTCCTCTTGCTGCACTTCACACCTTTTGTTCGCCACAAATGGCTTACATCATGTTCATGGCTTCCAACAGAAAAATCGTTCAGCTAACCCTATGGATTTGAGTCTTCCCTTCCCTTCCCTATGGATTTGAGTCAGCTTGTAGTGGACCTCGAGTTTCGTCACCTTGTATACTGGAGAAAATCTCTTTCTTATCATCCTCGAGACCTCAACAGCAAAACATTTACATATCATCACTGGTGTGCTCTCCCAACCAAGAACGCGCATGTCACATATTCCCCTTTTTCTGCCCAAATATCTATACTTGGACATACCCAAGCGCGTTGTACGCAACGTAGCCCAGTTTTGTCTTCGTGTCCGACACGAGTCCATTCCTTTAAAGTTGAGCAAGCCACACGGCATGACACTTTTTCTCCTACCTGTGATTTCTGTGATACCCAAGATGATGTGCAGGATGAACAGCATGTTAACTTCAATTGCAATCATGTCAGGTCTGTTCTCTTCGGTCTAAGTTATTTTCCTTATTCTCTGGCCCTCTCCTCCCTCTCTCCTACCCAAGAAATGCACGCAGGTGGCTTTGGAGGAGCCAAGAGGCATGGACAAACTGCAGACCAAGAGACCCGAGTTCGAGCACATAAGACTGCGCAGGCAATAAAAGCAGCATGGGTCCCTAATAGGAGGTATGGAGGGGTGTATGGAGGTCCTCAAGGGCCGTCCATACCCCGTGCCATGTCTTGGAGAGATTACAGAGGGTACTTGTCTGTTGAAGAGATTCAAGCAAGGCAACGCAGTTGATACCTTCTTTGACATGTGCACTCACCAGGCTGTATCGGCGGTTACCCTTCCTGAAGCATTGCATTGCATCTTTAACAGTGGATGCTGAGAACTGAAGTGCAAAGCAGAACATAACACATCTACTATGGCCTCTTGGACCTTTTTCAGAGTGGTGCTGTTCTCAAACTTTCTGTGCTTCTTGTGGAAACACAAAAGTGTATTTTCCTAACACTACAGCCTTATGGAGTTTATGTGCATGACTTTGCGTGCTTGTTTCATTAGAGTGACAGTGTGAGTGTGATTTTTACAGTTGACACTTCTGAACTCAGCTCAAGGCTTTCAGTTGACATTTGCACAAGTTTAGTTTGGTTTGGTTACAGGCACCTTTTGCTTCAGCTAAGCTGCCCTTGTAGGCAGGTACAGCTATGTAACCCTATCCTATCCTATCCTATCCTCTCCTACCCTTATCCTCAGATGGCTCCTTACCTGCCTGCCATTCACCAGTCTTTTGACATTTTCCTTCATGAACCAGGACAACAACAAGCTTTGGATTTTTAAAAATGTACTGCTTTATTTTGAACAGGCTAGCAGTCAATCGTTTTGACTGGAGGCCTTCTTTTTTCTGTAACCTGTAGTTAACCTGTAGGATGGGGTCAGTGAGGCACCATTGGATGAGCACAAGGAATAAAGACATCACAGAACTGGTCAAACTGTGAACCAGTTCCTGGTAGGGAAAACAAGGTTCTGGACATCATTTTTGCAACATATCAGGAGCAATCTCTGGCCCTGAACAGGTGCAACTTTTGGTAGATCTCAGCTGCACAGCCCTCAATTCACAAGCTTTGGAATCGTCGAAATAATCCGCAAAAAAAAGGACCTGGGGAATATCGTGTAGAAAACATGCTGGCTGTTTTGGCTAAGCACTTGGCCTCAACGCGACATAGTGGGTGCAGTGCATCACTTGCTGTCACAGGAAATATCAACATGCACAACAGACAGCTCAATTACCGATTGCTCAGTGATGCCATGAAGAAAATGCCCCATAAACACGCCACCATTGCAACAATAAACAACCTTGAGGCAGGATTGCAACAAGCTCGGGCTTAGCTGTCACCTGCAAATACCAGAGTGTATGCACCCCTTATACCAGCAAGCGACTTCCAATGCTCTTGCACCTATGCCTGGAAGTAAATCCCGCCTCATGCGTTCCTAAATCTTGACTCATTGCTGCCTGCAGTCTGCATCACCCTCCTCCTGCACACGGAGCTTGCGCAGCTCCTCTGCTTCCACTGCCTCCTGCAGAAGCGAAAGGGTGCGTGCGCGCGTGTCTGTGTGTGTGTGTGTGTGTGTGTGTGTGTGTGTGCACGCGCGCATGCGCATGCTTGTGTGCGTGTGTGCAATATTCCACCATAAATGGCAATGATGGATGGCTTGCTCCTCCTTTCATTACAGAGACAAGACATGCATGTTGCTGGATTGCCTTGGCTGATGCTGAAAGTGTTCCATGCTGTCAAAATCCAGTTTCTGGATGACCGGCAGTAACCCTACCGCCTCGAGCAGTTCTCAACAGCCCTCAGAATGCAGAATCTAGATTAACTTTTGGGATAAGTCTCAACCTTTCCATAGCTTTCACAGCTAATGGTCATGGAGGCTTAGGTTGTGAGAGATGACAAAAAGGAACCTGGGCAGGGAAAGAATGCATGCACGTAAGTTCATGTCACAGGTGCCCTCAAACTACTTTGTTTTTTCAGATTTTGGGAGCCAATTTGCTTACGTATTTGCTACATTGAATTGCAAGCAACTCCTGAAAAGGAAGAAGGTTGATTGAGGGAGAAGCCTGCACAACCACATAGTCACCAATCTATGCATATCCTACAGACAATATAACGAGAAAAAAATTTTCATGCAGAAGGAAAAGGAACAATTTTTTCTATAAACAAAAATCATGGAAAATTGGAGGCCTAAATGGGATTTTAATTGGATACATCTGGTCAATGTTTTGTTTGCTTGATGTGATGCAATTGCCTTTCACAAATGTCACAAAGTACACTCACCGCTTGAAGAACTGCGCCAGGCTTGCTGTAGTTCACAATGAGAGTGTT
The DNA here is from genome assembly GCA_914767535.2 of Dunaliella primolecta. Classification (NCBI taxonomy): domain Eukaryota; kingdom Viridiplantae; phylum Chlorophyta; class Chlorophyceae; order Chlamydomonadales; family Dunaliellaceae; genus Dunaliella; species Dunaliella primolecta. Next base: position 15,201,964 of record OU611754.1, on the reverse strand, counting down.
GTTGGCGTGAGTGAATGTCAAAGCATTCTCTGAGAGCGGAAGTTTTAGGAGCTCCATCTCAGGAATGTGCCAGCGTTTGTAATACCTGCGATGCCCGATGTCAGCAGAATTATTACAGTCATTAAGCGCTTGCTCATAAACAGGAGCAGGTAAAGCTTCCAACTCCAGAACATTAAAATAAGACAGTAGGTTAGGATCACACTTTCTGATCCATGTGTATGTCTGATCTTACTACTGGCCCAGTAAGCGGGGACCTTCAGGGGTACTGTTTAGGGCGTTTTGAACTCCTTTTGGAAAACTTCTGCGTCTTGAAAGCTCACATGGCGTCTGGTGTTGCAAAGCTTTACCTGGAAGTTATGGATGGCATAGCTCTGCGTCTTGGTTTAAAAACTATTAGTGTAAAGACAGAAACGAGCATAAGGTATTGCCAAATCAGGAGGGAAGAATTTGTGTAGATTTCGGCCGGCACGTGTCAATCCTTTAAAGAGTTATATATTCAGAATTCTGAGGTCAAGAGCAATTGAATGGTTCATGTACATGTATATATGTATGTATTTAATCGGACTTTTAGGCCACTCCTATAGAATCATTAACATATCATCAGATTCTTGAGCTCAAGGTCTGCCAATTGGCACCCTTTTCAGAGTTTCAAGCAAAAGGGGGGGGGTCAGTGTGCATGGCTGGGAGTCAGTGCCATGCGCGCAAGGATTTGGGCAGCAGGGGGTGTGGAGGCAAAAATGCAGCAAACCAGTCCATAATTCCACGACTGTGACTATGTACGGTTTGTAATTGCTTGGTAAAATTAGGAGGGTAGTTTGTGGACTTGCAAGCCAGTTGTGAGTGCCAGGCAGGGCAGGTATGCATGGTTGTATGCTGCTCGATTTTTGACCCATAACCCTGCTGCAACTCACTCTTTCAATGAATTGAGTATGCAGATGGCTGGAGAATTATAATAGGAGCAGATTGTTACACTTATTGTCCGGGCAGGGGCACAGGAAGGGGGGTTTTGGGTGGTCCAGCCCAAATTTTGCACGTGCCTTCCACAAAAAAAGATTTCCCCCCTCCTGACGGAATGCCCTGTTTGCTGAAAATTACTCTTTAGCAGCACATTTGCTGCCAGAAGAGGAAACAGGTAAGTGTTAAAGCTATGTGAGCAGAGTTGTGTCCTCAAAAGTTCATGTCTTTTTCATTCTTGTGACGAGCTCGCATCTTACATGAAAATTAAGGTACTTCCTCTTGATGTAACATTTTAAGCACAGGACCTAGTGAACAATACTGAAGAGGTGAGATCAGTAGCAAGAACCTGCACATGCTAGCATGCCATAATGCACAAGGGACTAGCTCCATCATGAGTGGAAAGGCAGGCAAATGTACTCACTTCTTATTGCTTGTGCGTACAACTATTTTGTTGTCAGAGGGATCCACAGATACTGAGAACACGTCACTTGGATAAGGCAAATTACGGATTCGCCACTGGAAGGCGCCAGGCACATCTTGGCGCACAAATATGGGCTGCACATACAAGGCATGTTAAGCTTGTGGGGCTAAGCATGAGCATCAGACAGTGCATGTTTCGGACTAGCAGAGCGAAAAGGCAGCACTACTTCCATTGAAGCTTGTGTGGTGAAGCATACGAAGAAAGGCAAGGGTGCACATTCCCCCTCTGAGGCAGGCATCTCCATTGAAGACAATTACAAAACTGAATGTCGTGAATTCTCTTAGTGCAGAACACACAATGAGAGGTACAAAAAACAGTGTATGAAGCACTGTGCAATGATCTTTGACTGATTAAGCATGGCAAAAGCGAGAAGGGGACCGGAAGATGCTGGTAAGCAACACCGAAGAGACACAAACAATTTCAGAAGGCACTGCTGCTTGGGCAGAGGTCTGCAGTGATAAGGTCAGAGCATAGAAGGGTGCCCCATGACATAGCAGGGATGCTGTCAAACTTCAGGGATAGCCGAATCCTCTCCTGCATTTCCTTTTTTCTTGCACACATTTTGATCAACTTCTAGGACAGTGGCTCATTGGGGGCATCCTTGTAACCCTTGGGCTCATTGGGGGCATCCTTGTAACCCTTGGGCTCATTGGGGGCATCCTTGTAACCCTTGGGCTCATTGGGGGCATCCTTGTAACCCCTTATCACCATTCTTTCTACCTATGCCTGGCACCAGTACTGAAGCTCCTTCTTGCAAATGCCAAAGCTAAGGAGCGGGCTGTGGCTGGGAAAACATGTTGAGCACACACCCGTAAAATTGCACACAGGCTTGCTTTGTGGCATAATGGCGTGCCGGCATTGAACACTTCACCTGGGCATGGAAGTGCCAAGGTTTAGCCTTATGTATTGGAATCCAGGCTCAATTCTGTTCCACATAAACAAGGGCTCCAAGTTATTTCCCTACTTCTCTTTGGGCATCAACTAGCATTGCAGACGTACAGTTATTCCTGTTATCTAAAAATCCAGGGGGCACCATTACGCACTTACATTCTGGCTGCTCTCTTTCAGCAACCCCTGCTCAGCATTCCAACGCAAAGGGGCCTCTCCAACTAGATATTCCCATGGTGAGTCCTTGCCAAGCGTGCTCTTCTCCCTCCGCTTCCTGACTGATCAAGTGCAAGCATAGAAAGTGTGGAATCGACAAGCGGCAGTCATCCCTCCACAGAAGGCTACCTGCAGGCAGCCTTCTCTCGCATGTTAACACGATGAATCTCCCATAATGCGTGTACACACACACACACACACACACACACACACACACACACACACACACACACACACACACACACACACACACACACACACACACACACACACACACACACACACACACACACACACACACACACACACACACACACACACACACACACACACACACACACACACACACACACACACACACACACACACACACACACACACACACACACACACACACACACACACACACACACACACACACACACACACACACACACACACACACACACACACACACACACACACACACACACACACACACACACACACACACACACACACACACACACACACACACACACACACACACACACACACACACACACACACACACACACACACACACACACACACACACACACACACACACACACACACACACACACACACACACACACACACACACACACACACACACACACACACACACACACACACACACACACACACACACACACACACACACACACACACACACACACACACACACACACACACACACACACACACACACACACACACACACACACACACACACACACACACACACACACACACACACACACACACACACACACACACACACACACACACACACACACACACACACACACACACACACACACACACACACACACACACACACACACACACACACACACACACACACACACACACACACACACACACACACACACACACACACACACACACACACACACACACACACACACACACACACACACACACACACACACACACACACACACACACACACACACACACACACACACACACACACACACACACACACACACACAGAGCTCAGGGGCACGAATAGACCTTACCAAGCAGAAGCCCCGTTCTCTGGTCATACTCCTCTACTAGCTCTGCACCGTTCGGAAATGTGGTGTGCGCCTTCTTTCTGCCCTGAGAGGCAATAGCTGTCGTGCTTCCCCCTCTCCTGAACATTCGTTTGAAATTATTTTTGTCACAATTGCTCTACAATGTGGTTGTTGGGTTCATCTTTCAAATAAATCACTGTTCTCACTCGCAAGAAAACTCAACAGTTGGAAAGATTTGTATCTAACAGAGAGTGCTTTACATTTAAAAAGATTATTACATTTTAGTGAAGAATCCAGTTAGGTCCCATTTTGGCCCATCAGGCTTGGCCCAGCAGGCTTGCACAGCTTGCAGCAGGATGGCATCACCTCCTCCACAGAGCTTTTCAGGGGTCCAGGCTGAAGCTGATGCTGAGCTTTTTGACGTGAGTGTTACACCGCGTCAGGGACATTGAGCGCTTCACACTGTGTACAGTTCAAGTGCTTTAGAAGGGGAGAATGCTTCTTCCTGCTGCAGGTGTTTGACGTGAAAGAAATGCCACAAGGCACACAGCCACGCTCTGTGTGCCACCGCGATGGGCTATGGCACAGGGCAGTGTACGCATTGCTGCTGAACAAGAAGAATGAGCTGCTAATTCAAAAGCGCTCAGCCCAGAAGAAGGTGTCCCCCGGGAAATGGGACCTCTCAGCAGGTGCATACAAGGATAGGATAGGATAGAATAGGATAGGATGAGGTTACATAGCTGTACCTGCCTACAAGGGCAGCTTAGCTGAAGCAAAAAGGTGCCTGTAACCAAACCAAGCCAAACTTATGAACAAATGTGTCAACTGGACAAGGAAACGAGTCCTTGAGCTAAGGCCAGAAGTGTTAAATGCTAAAGGGAATCTCACACTGTCACTCTTCATGAAAAAATGCATCTACTCGCACTCCATCATGATGCAAAATGTGAGACTCCAGAAAATACACTTCCGTGTTCCCACATGAAGTTCAGAAGTAGAGAACAGCATTACTCCGAAAATGGTGTGTCAGATAAGTTCATCATATGCTTTGTGCTTCAAGTCTCTGCGCCACTGGTCATGTATGTGCATGCACTGCAAAGTTTCAAAAGAGCGACCACCCAGGCAGCCCGACATGTGCACATGTAAGCATGAGACATCAGGTGCATTACATTGCTTGAGCATTCTACAAACAGTTGTCATGAGGCTCCAGACACCCTGTCAGAAACCGCAGAGTCCATCAGGCCCCAGACTAACCCCATCCCCTGTACATGGCTCGGATCTTGGCCGGATCATAAACTCCCCCAGACAAGAGCTTGTCAAAGAGAATTTGCAAGATTGGGTAAAGCATCAGACTGCCTGCGCAACCAAAGAATCTGAATTGTATGTATCGCATAAGGGCCCAACTCGAGTGTGCCTATTTGGTATCTATACATATAGGTTTTTGAAAGCTATTTCATGATAGCAGCTTGCATGTTCTCTCAACTAGGTGTTTCACACACACCCAAAACTTGGCTCATGATACCTTTTGCATTTCGTTCAGCTGAGCGCACAGCCCTACAAGGTTTAAAAGGATAAGGCCTTCAGACAAGAAGTGCGACTGCTAGCCTGCTCATAAAAAGCAATTAGTTCATGAAGGAAAAAAGGAAGTTTATTGTGGTTCTGGTTTACAAAAGCAGTACAGCCCTACCAAACTAAGGTTAAAAGGGCTTGCTCTCTTGTTATCCAGAATTTCTGTGCTGCCAATTTCCCCACGCGCTCATATAGCATTCTTTGCAGCGCGTGCACGCATACACACACACACACACACACACACACACACACACACACACACACACACACACACACACACACACACACATTTCAGCGGAGCACTTGCAACCCGGCGAGACCTACCTACATGCTGCAGCGCGAGGGCTTCAAGGTAGGGCGATTGCACAGACATGGAGGATCAGCGTGCACGTCGGGTTTGTGAGGAGAGGGATCAATACCACCTTGCTGATGGCCTGTTCTCAGCAGAGTCAGCAAGGTCAGCAAAAATATCCAAAACAGTGAAACCACCGCAGCCTTCCCCCGGACCCACAGGGAGGGGTTGGTTGAGTATTTGCCAACTTGCAGGAAAAAAGCGGATTGTTTTTGATTCTGCTCACTTTGTTCTTTTCATTCGTCTCTTCATCTTGTACTGGTGTGGTAAGTCTCTTTACACTTCTCACCCTATTCCTGGGTCAACCACATCCCTGTGTTTCGCCCAGCATCCCAGCCTGCACTGACAGCAGCTTGGCATCCTTACACTCCAGGCTAATCCTATTTTTCACTGCCCTTTGCCCTACTCAGCAGCAGAAGTCCTCTACCAACACCATCTTGCTGCGCACTGACAGGAGCTGGACGTGCCCATTGTGCATTGCACAGACGTATGCACAGCAGAGGATTTTGGTGCCTCATTGCCTACACTGCAGAGAAATTCATCATTGCCCCGCTTGCCTTAACACATTCCCCCTCTTGCCTTGAACTCATTGCCTGCATTGCAGAGGAGCTGGGCGTCTCATTGTCCTTATCCCAAGGGAGCGCACCTGCCACCACAAATTCAGAGGGCAGCAGCGAGAGTAGCCACCCAAGCGTCCAAGGCGAGGTCCACAACAGCTGTGCACAGCAGAGCGCGGCCACGTCATCCATCCCTGCCCTGTGTGCACGCCTGAAGGGCCCACTTGCTCCCCGGCATCCTCGGCAGCTGGTGAGCTTGCGGATCAGAGCACCCTTTGTTTCTTAGCTGCAAGCACTGTATGTGCAGGATTGAGGTGAAATATTCACGGTGCATCCCTGCCCTAGATGCACGCCTGAAGGACCCGCCTGCTCCCCAGCATCCTTTTCAGCTAAAGAACTCCCTGAAGTGCTTCACTTCAAGTCTGCACAGTGTCCTGCATTGCACACACAGTGCAAGCATAAGATACCAAGTGATGATTGGATGCGCTTGCTTCCCATCATCCTTGGCAGCCCTCACCGGATCTCATGGTGAGCTAGCGCACCAAATCACCCTTTCTTACCTTAGCTTGCATTGTGTGTGCAGGATTGAGGTGGAGTGTTTCATGGTACACATGGTACACGTAGGGGATACACGGTGCCTCGGCCCTAGGTATCCTCTTTTCCTCAAATATAGTGGGGAGTGTCTTCACTGCTTGCGTAGTTTTTCTTTTCTTTCATGGTACATTCTGACTAATGAAAGGATGCTCATGATAGCTTGCACAATGGCCGCATGAGCTGCATTGTTGGGCTGGATTGCAATTGCACGTTCATGGCGCAAAAGGCTTGGCTTGGAATGTCTGAGAGCAAATCTACAACCTTACCCAGTGAAATCCACGTTTACAAAGCAGTTCCCATCCACAAAGCAATTATGTTCCTGTAATTTTTATGTGTGTGTGACTGAGCTGGCGAGTAATGATGAAGAAAATAACAAAGAGAGAAAAGAGCTTGTAACATTGAAGGGCCCCCTCGCTGCCTGCGGATGTCACCATGCAGGTGGCAGCATTGAGGAACTGGAAGTTATTGGTGCTCCAAATGTTATCATTCATAAGGGGCTATTTCTCCTGCCTTCCTCGCTGACATGCCGCTTGGTGCCTTATTGAAATTGGTACACTGCAAGATGTTACTTGTTGGAAAAGGACGTTCCTTGTTGGAAATGGTGCACTGCAGGACATTCCAGAGATCAGCATCAAGGATTATGAGTTTGTGGAAACATACAGCTTGGAGGGCTACGAGGGCCCCATCATGTACAACAGCGAGGAAGTCTCAGCGGTGGTCTGGATTACCATATCAGAGGTGGCACAACGCATGAGGGAAACGCCTGATGACTTCACACCATGGTTTTTGCATGAGGCTTACACCCTGGGCTGGCTCAACAGCTGAAGGCTCCCCAGGAAATCGCTCTCTTTTTGGAAGGTACAGGGGCTGAGATTTTGCAGGCCTGACCCTGTTCACACTGACATTTGCAGGCCTGACACATTCACACTGACATAACATGAAGCTAAAACTATAATTTCAGTCTGTAAAGAATGGATAGATCCACGTGTGCAGTATGCACATACCAAGCTGTTTGGCATAGGCCTTGTAATGCTAGTCCTTGAGTTGAGTAGGCTGGAGTGCAATAAGTGTGCATGGTCGACAATGCTAGATCAACATAAGTCTGGTTGCTTTTTTTCCCTCTTCTGTTGATGAAGCTGTTTTCCTTTCACCTCTTTTCAAAGCTTTCTTAGCAACGGATCAGCACCTGCCTGAACCCCCTAAAAAAGAGCTGTAAGTTTCTTCCACCAATAAAGCTAAGGACAGAAAAGGCTAGTGGGACCTGGAGGGTTGCTGGAAGCATCCGGCTACCAGAACCTATAACGATTTGGCTTTTGTTGAGATGGAAAAAAACGCGCCAGAGAATTTATCGGGACTCATACGATTAGTTTGCTTTGGTTCACATTGGGGTTTGGCCTTCAGCCAGGTGGTTTGACTGCTCAGCCTGCTGGTCTCTGCCAGCCAAACAAGAAACTACACATAAGATCCAGGTTTTTTCGTGTCACGAAACAATAGTACAGCTCTGCCAAAACTTTGCTTCAATAAATCCTGGTTGGGGACTGCCTGGACAATCGGGTGGACCTTGCACCGTGTGGACCCCCCCCCCTAAACCCCTACCCCCTAAACCCTAAACGTCGGGGGGAAGCCCCTAAAAGTGGGAGGAAGGCCCTAAAAGGTAACTAGGGTTTAGGTCCACCCGGTGCTAGTTTCACCCGATTGTTCAGGCAGTTGGTTGGGGGCCAACTTGGCTTTGAAAGGACTCTTGGCCAATTTTTTGGCCAGCCTCATTTTTGGCAGATCGGCAAAATTTCTGCTAAGTTAAATCTCTTGTTGTGGCTGTACATATTCCTGCGTCTATTCCCTGTGTCCGTTGCGGACATCATCCTTGTGTCCTGCCTGTGTTATAAAAAAGGAAGAGTTGTACTATATTACTGTTTAGATGTAATGCACCCAACCGCAATGCGATCCCACGCGGAATGGGCATACGTGCAGCACCGTTCGCTGTTCGTGCTCTGGAGCTGGGTGCTGAGCATTTACATGGCCGTGCACTTGTGCAAAAGTTTGGTGGAGGACCAGCAGCTAGGGGTGGCATTGAGGTTGGGCACAATGGCCTTGACTTGTTGGTCCGCAACTTGGACACTCATGCGCGGGAACTACACTGTGGTGGGTTTGTCAATCAATCAGGAGTTCCTAAACATGTTGGAGCATTGTGTCGAGGTGCATGCATTGACATGCACACCACCTCACATGGTTTTTCATATGGTGTGTATTGAGCATATGCAAGCTCGGCTGGCAAGCACACCATTCGCTGGTCAACCGTCAACCATCCATGTGGCTTGATGCTTCACCAAATCCCACATGTGTTGCCTTCTTCAGAGCAGGTACTATGCTCGTCAGCAAGCCAATGGCTTTCCTGTGTGCTTTTGAACAAATTATCCTGCACGCTACCTCTTGGATAAGGGCTGTCCTTCAGCTGCAGCACGCCATGATCTTTGATGATGCTGGAAGCCCCATCCACCTCCGTTACAGGCTCACCTTCCAAAAAGCACTGCCTTTCGTGTCCCAGCTCTGCATGACAGAGTACCAGTCGAAAAGCAGGCAGCCCTTTGTTTTATAGGGCTCCTTCTTTGTATGCGTGCATGTCACATGCCTGCAGGCTCGTATTGCGCTGACGGCTTTTGTGGCAATGAACATCCTCGCTTACTATGCCATTGGGTTTGGCGCTTCTGAAGCCAGCCAAACTTATGAAGATTCCATCCCCTCTCGCTGGATAGATGTCCTTTTGCACCTTCTCTTCTTTGCTCCAATTTTGGTAGGTGCTGTGTCCCTGCAGGCCTTTGCCTCAAGAAGCCTGCCGGCAGGCCTGTTCAACAGGTTGAACTCAAGCTGACGCCAGCATGCTTTAGTTCGTGCCGTGTGGTAGAACAGCATTGTAAAATGGAAGGCTCACCCAGTTGGCAAGTATTGATTGCTGTTTACAGTGCCCTCACCCAAAAAACAGGAATGGTTAGCACAGCTGCCTTTGGTCAAAAGGCGGTCACACATGGGGCTCAGCTGGGGAAATAACAGGCGAATGTTATAATAACCTAGCCAAACCGTGTTTGCACAGGCTTTGCTCAGCTCAGCTCGGCTCTGGAAAAGTGAAAAAGATGAATCAAGTCAGCAATCCTCCCCAACTCTTTCTCCAAGGAAAATCAATTTGACTTTCAAACTTCTGCGGTCCTTTCCAGAGGGGGTCAGCTGAGCATGTGCCCAAATATGCCCCTTTTTTGCATGTGAAGTGCGCCCATTCACAGCCACCCCAAACCTGATTGGGACATTTTTTGCTCAGAAGTGTAGCTGGTGTTACAAGCTATCAGAGTATATGCTCAGATTTGTGTAAGCCGCCCCGTGTGCTTAGACAGGCTTGGTTAAAGCTCACATAGGGCATGTTAACCCTATTTCGTCTATTTGGGAAAATGGCTGAAATCGCCATAAAACACCAACCATTGGGTCTTTTCATTCCAGTTTTCTTTTCAACGATGTTCTTTTGTTACAAGGACCCAGAATCACTGAAAATCACCCCATTTGGTGCAGTGGGTGGTCAGATGTGGAGTTTGGTGACAATAAGGGTTCACGCCGCAGCTAATAAGGCATGTGCGCCATAACTGGGAACTCTAAAATCCTAGTGCTATAGAAAGCTACCGCATAGATCCAAGTTTTAAAGTTCCCAGTTATGGCACAAACATGCAAAGGAGCGTGCGAGAAACACCTGATTTTGGGCCTCAGCTGACCCCCTCTAGGTTCTTTCTGGAAATTTTGAAGATGTTGGGGGGGGGCAGTTCCTCCAATTCTACTGGGCCCTTTTTTGTTCCAGGTAGTGTCTGCCTAATGTGTTCAATAAGCTCTTTGAGCTTCGCAGAGCCTGGCCTTACAAGACCCTGTGCGAGTTGGCAACCCAACACTAAGCAAATCTGCAGGTTAGGAATGGTCAGTGCAACGTGCTGGAGCAGCAAATCTGCAGGTTAGGAATGGTCAGTGCAACGTGCTGGAGCAGTAAGTAGGCAATAGAGTTGCAGCAGGTGACAGCTAAAGGCAACTTGTTTCTTTCAAGCATCACCTCCCTTGGTGCTCCCCTGCTTGGGGTATGTCATGCTTGATGCCCTCAGCTGAGGGGAGGTGATGTTCAGAAGGCAAATGTATAGAGTTCACTTAACGACGCAATTGACAAAAGTCAGTGGAATCCTGCATATAAGATGCACCTGCATTCCTGCTTGTGTGCAAAGCTGTAAAAGGTAGAACAAGTGCATGTTGGAACACAAGGCTGCAATTAAAGACTGGCAGACCACTTGGAATGCGTGGTAAGCAAGGATGCCCCTCAGTGCCCCGTCAAGGATGCCAAGGATGCCTTCGGTGCCCCGTCAAGGATGCCAAGGATGCCTTCGGTGCCCAGTCAAGGATGCCAAGGATACCTTTGGTATTCAGTCAAGGATGCCAAGGATGCCTTCGGTGCCCAGTCAAGGATGCCCCTCAGTGCCCATCAAACCTTACCTTCAAGCCCTGTGGGGTTGCTGCGTTTGTCAGGGCTGGTGCGAGTCCATGCCCCCTGTCATGCTTTTAACCAACACATCAGCCTCCCCTGTTGCTGCCCTGTTGACCCATAGGTGACTGAAAGGAAAGAAAAGGATTACATAGCTGAACCTGCCTACGAAGGCAGCCTAGCTGTAACAAAAAAAAGGTGCCTGTAGCCAAACCAGTCCAATCTGGAGAGTAAGAGCAGTACAGGTGACTTAGTGACAGCATTTCAGGCAAGCAGACGTAACCTTGGCTAATCCTAGGACATCAGCCTGGTTCATGAAGCCTCAAAGACTTGGCGCACAACCTGGGGGTGCAGAACTCAACTGGTACTGGAACTGAGTGCGCAGGTTTGTCAGATGATTGCCATTGCCCACTGCCTTTGCCTGCCATGGCTCATGGAGAGTCCATGCACCTCTTATCTGTTCAACAAACACACCTGCGTTTGGTGTCGCTGCTCTGTGCCCTTTTGACCCTCAGGTGATCGCCCACTTGCCTTTGCTGGGGACGTGTGGCCTGGTGCTTGGGATGGCTTCTGGAATGGTCCCCTACTACATGCAAACCACGGGCTGTGCGTGCCTCCCAGCAACGATGCGGGTGCGTGTACGTCCATATGCACAAATGCCTTTGATCCGACATTGCAGGGTGGCACCTGCATGCTGCTAATTATAAAACTTAGCTTTGACCTGGGGAACCTGTCCTACACCGGAACCTGCAAGCCAGCTGGCCCTATCTGGCCAGGGCCATAGGGCTCTCAAGGAGGCTCTCAAGAAAGGCCCTACCGCTGAGTGCCTCTCAGAGTTCCACAACGTTGTCCCCGTGTTGTCTGACTGAGTAGAGAGAGAGAGAGAGAGAGAGAGCCACGTCTTGATGCGCACAAGATGATACACACACACACACACACACACACACACACACACACACACACACACACACACACACACACACACACACACACCTGGAGCTTTGTGATGCATGCTAACAACGTTGTGTATGTCCGTCATGGCTCACAGGCCCTGCTGGTGTCCGGCTCGTCGTTCCTGTTGTCTTGGTGGCTTGTTCGCACAGATGCAGCCAACTACCGTGCAGCGTGCGACCGTGCAGCCCAAGAGGCCCACCTCTCTGCATCAGGCAAGAGCAAACAAGCACACCTCACAGCAGGTAGCACATCAGATAAATGGCACGTGCGTGCCTGCAGCAGCAGCCCTTCAGAATTGGGCACGACTTGCGTGCCCGACATCTTGCCGCCCTCAGAGTACCACAGCCGCCTGCGACGGACCAAGGTGGGTGCCTTGATTTCGAATGCAGACCATATGCCAGCCAACAACGAAAAAAGTCGAGGAGTGCTGCCATCGTGCATGACACCTCTGCTGCTCGGCCTCTGTTGCCAGTTGCCTATGGCTTCCCATGGATGGCCAGCCATGGATGCTGCTGAGCCATGGGTGGCTTCCCATGGATGGCCAGCCATGAATGCTCGGCCTCTGTTGCCAGTTGCCTGTGGCTTCCCATAAATGGCCAGCCATGGGTTCCACTGAGCCGTGGGTGGCTTCCCATGGATGGCCAGCCATGGATGCTGAGCCTCTGTTGCCAGTTGCCTTAGGTCTCCCATGGATGCATGCCCCCATGCTGCTGTGCTTACCCCACTTTTTTGTGAGTATGAAGTGATCATGCGTGGATTTCGCGGTCAAGCCTCGGAGCAAGGTGAACAATACAAATGTCTGTGTCAGGCAAGTGTGTTTGTGCGCGTGTTTGTGTGTGTATATATGTAGGTACATACGTATGTATAAATGTACATATTCATGTATGCAAGTATGTAGGTATCAGCATGTAGCGCTATACGTCACATCTTCCAGCACTAAATAGCGTTGTATAGCATTATAAGAGCTCAATTCACCAATGTCGCTCCCTATAGATCAGCATATAGCGTTACATGAGGGTCTTCTATAGCGCTATATAGCGCGATACGTGACCTAGCGCTTTAGGCCAACGCCGATCCCTATATGTATGTGCATTTAGGTATGTATGCATGTATGTATGTATGTAAGTATGTATGTATGTATGTATGTATGTATGTATGTATGTATGTATGTATGTATGTATGTATGTATGTACTGTAGGAACTCTTTGATGTAGCGACCCTAAATTTTTGCGAGCCCCCAAAAGGAATATGTTATGATTAATAAATGTCTTTGCAAACTTTACTACTTCGCGAGGCCCTCCAAATCATCATTTTTTACCAACTTTTACAGTACAGTTTGACGGCAAGTCCAAATGAATGATAAGTCCATCGGCAAATTGATCCAGGCCTGCACACGTCTGCACTGTCATTGCTGGATATCCTCTGTGTGCCCTTAGGACTTTTGCTGCCACCATGAGTGCCACCATCAGTGCCACACTTTCCTCATCTGCTAGCTCTCTGGCAGACCTGGGCACCCCCCCCCCTCAATCAGTACGCCTCTGCCACTCTGGGTGCACCCCCTTTGCTTGCCCACTCCCCTGCTGCCTCTCTTGCTTGCACTGCTGCATTAATTGCTGGAGTTCTGGTTAAGAGCTGCAAGGTCGCACTGTATGCATGGGCTGACAGCTGGACAAGGACAGGCAACCTTTGTGGCTCTGCGGTCGATGCTTGCACATGAGTGCTTACACGGGGCCTGCCCACTCTTTTGTTAAGGGCAGGAGCTGGGTGCCTTGCTGGAGCCATGCGCAGCCTGTCCACATACCTGACAGCTGGGGCATTGGCTATTTCAGCCTCTGCCCTGAGCTCCATCTCCTGCTCCTGCTACTGCATTCCTGCTTGCACCTCTGGTTTGAATTTGCTTGACACTAAGCAGGAGGCCATCCCCCTCAGTGCGGGGCCTTTTAAAAAAGCCACACAAAGCTAAAGACCTTTGCCCCTGCCAAGGTAAATAAGGATGGGCCTCAATTTATCATTTGAATGCTTGCTATCATTTTGCGAGGTCCATCTGGAATTTTTTCCTTCGAATTCCCCAGTTCGCGAGAGGGCCTTATAATTGTTGAATTTTTTGCAAAATGGAAAAATCCCTTTGGTATGTATGTGCGTATGTATGTATGTATGTATGTATGTATGTATGTATGTATATATGTATGTATGTATGTATTTGTGTAACGTGCTGTGTTAGGAGCTGCAAGTGTGACTAATACCTGGAACGCTGCTGCATCCGTCAAATGCATTCACCGCCTGCCCCGCCCACTCTACCTGTTGTGCCCATGACTGCCAACCCTGGAAGTGCACGTATGTAGTAATAGACAATGGAAGGAAGGAAGAGGTCATGCAGCTGTACCTGCCCAAAAGGGCTACGTACTGAAGCAAAGCATGGCACACCCACCATTCACACTCACCGCCTGCCCCGCTTCCCCCACGCCTGTTGCGCTCGTGACTGTCCCCCTCCTCTGCAGGTGCAAGTCCGGCTGGACATGGATGTCGACTTCCACGACCTCCCCAGCATCACGGCGCTTCAGCAAATGCTAGCAGCCAGGTCGGTGTGCTTCTTCCCCTTATTTATGCATGCCCACTGCGCTGTACTGTACTACGGCCGCCTCACTGCCAGTGTTGTTGCAGCACCCTGTCCTGGAAGGCTTAGGGCCCCAAAAAGGCTCCACGCTAATCAGCCACATTACATCTGTTTTTTGAAGTGGCAGTCCTTGCTGAGGTTGCAGCATTTTGTTTCACATACCTGTGTGAGGGAAGCACCTTTCCCATGCCATGCTTCTCACCGCTCAGCCTGTGGCTGCTGTTTCCTTTTTTTAAAGCATGGCAATGCACTTTAACCGCTTGCGTTGTAAGTGGAATGTTGCCCCATGCTAATGACTCTGCGATTACACACATTTCTCCGGTCCTGCACTGTCCACGACAACATGGAGCTGCTTCTTGCAAAGAGTGTGGGGATGGCTCTCTGCTGCCTTGCACTTAAAGAGCACTATCCAGCCCACTTGAGCTTCTCATTACAACCTGCAACCAGCTGAGCGCATCCTTCCCCCCATGTTCTGCTTGCAGATTCAGCATCTCCCACTGTATACTTGCGCACAAATCACACCCGCTATCAGCATGTGCCATCCCTAAACTTGATGTAAACCCCTAGACCTCAACAACCTTCACTCTTTTATAACCGCCCCCTGTCTGCTTGCATACCATCCCCCACTCTGCTTTGGGCTCACATCACCCCATGGATTGCTCAAACCCCTTCCCCATGAATGTCCCCGATCTTTTCCATCTGATCATCCCGTGGATCTCTCAATGCCCCATAGTGAACAACACCCTTCTCCCCTTGCCTGCCTGCGCAGGCTGCCGGGCTGCTACGTAGCCGACGCTGCTGTGCGCCACGGCTGTGTGCTCTTGTCCCTAGAGGTGGTCTTGCCTGTGGAGGCCCTACCTGAGGGCTTAGCCCACTTGGAGTCATCCTCCACACTTTCATCTGCCAAGCTCTCTGCAGAGCTAAGCGGTCCCGTGACGAACGCTGCCGTAGATTGGACCGCCAAAGTGCTATTGAGCATGGATCCCCAGATGCAGCAGCTCACCCCCCGGCTGTCGTTGCAGGTGTGCCTGTGTATGTTCGTGTTTTTGTGTGTGACTGTGCGTGCGTGCGTGCGTGCGTGCATGTGTGTGTGTGTGTGCGTGCGCGCGTGCCCATCCTGCTTACACGTGGCATCAAATGCCCTGCACATGATGGGCACCAGGGCTCATACTAAGCCCACGGTCTGAGACACGCAAGGGATGTTGAAACTCATGGGGAAGGACGAGAATGTTGTGAGCACGCGCTCACCAGCTTGCAGGTCAATGACCTTGCCCAACTCACCGCCGTTGTTCACCCTCCCCAGCCTGCTCTCTGTGTGCCTTGTGCCTGATCAGAAACCACGCATGAGCACACGGACTTGCACGCACGCCACAGTTTTTGGCACAAGCGGAGTTGAAAATGATCATGAATGCTGAAGTGTTTGTTGTGCAAACATTCATATGCATGCTCCCAGGTGGATGATCACAAAAAGGTTTGGTTGCTGGACCACCACCAGCGTGAGTGGTGCCCAGGGCCAGACCCAGCCCCTCTTCCCCCTCCAGGCATGTACCAGCTGCGTGTGCCCCGTCTAGCCCTCACTTGGCCACAGCAGGCTCCTCAGCAGCAGCAGCAGCAGCAGCAGCAGGGTTTCCAATGGAGGGCAGCGAGTCAGCAGCCGGCAGCAGCAGCAGGAGCAGCAGCATGTGTGGTACACCCTGTGCGCTTTGAAGCGTGTGTAGAAGCACCTCTGGCAGCTGCGCAGCATGGGCTGCATGGTTGGCAGGACACCCCTGCGCTGGATGACCCGGCGTGGGCTGCTGGACGGCTTGTGGTGTTGGTGCGGGAGGCATGGGGCAAATTCCTGCCCGTTCGGCTGGAGTCGCTGCACATTGAGACCGTCGGCAGTGATGCCGGCCACCAGACGGCATCAGCACAGCACCCGCGCGCTGTGTGCCGCTTTCAGGTGTGCGGGCATGTCGTATTGGTGTTGGGAATTCATGGATTAAGAGCTGCTGGTTGGGGGCAGTTAGGTAGGGTCTTGAGGGTGTGTCGCTTGTGTGGTGCATCATGTTGCAGAGCAAGCTGCTGAGGATATGGGATGACACATTCATGAGTGTGTGCACTAAAAATGACTGGCACCACCACATACCACGCCCCAGAGATGAGCAAGCTGCTTGCTCAAGACTGTAAGCATCCCCCGCACTTGGCTGGATGACCGGGCCGCTTTTGAACCTGGCAAGTGCCTATCCAGCATCAGGGGCACTGCTGCTTGTATGCAACAATCCTTTTCTGTGTTGCACAGCGCATGCGTGCACCTTACACGCTCCTTGCTGTTTACCCTGTTCAGCTTGTTTGCCCTGTCTACCCTGTTGACCATGTTCACCCTTCACTCTAAACTTTTTCTGTACGCAGGTCTGCGTCTCCATCCCCGCACATGTGCTGGAGGACAGCACTGCGTGCCCTTGGAGCCTGCTGCACTTGGAGCTGTCTGTGCGCGAGAACCTGCTGGGAAGCTGCCCTGTCATGCTCGTGCCTGCCCAGCATGCCGACATTGCTGCAGAGATGACTGCGGTGGACCCAGAGCTCGGCATGGACGCCTTCCTGCGTGACTTTGCGGAGTGGCTTCACCTCCAGTGCAACAGCTGCATGTCTGATATCGCCCCCCAGCCGCAGCTGCATAGCCAAAACCTGGCAGCACTGATTCACGCCGTTGGGCAGGACCTGCTGAGGTACGCGCAGAGCTGGGACATGCCTGCTTTGGTGCGCTTCTTGCGTGCGGGGCTTGCTGAGCAGGGGCCGCTGCGCACGCACGCAGACCAGCAAGCTGCTGGCCAGATGTTGCCAGCAGCAGCAGCAGCAGCAGCAGCGGCAGCAGCAGCAGCAGCAGCGTCGTCACTGCCCCTGACAGGAGGTAGTAGTGCACCCATGTCATGGCATGCTGCCTCAGTTGTGGCAGCGGCAACCTGCATTTCGCAGGCAGCTAATGGGGAGGTCACCGCCGGGCATGGGGGCAGAGGTGTGTGCTCACATCCCGCTCGGAAAGCAGTGGGGATAAGAAAGCCAGCACACAGTCGTGCCAAGGGGGAGCTGTCACTGATGCAAGCTGTGCTCTGGGGGGGGCATTTGCTGGCTGCCGTGGTTGTGGCAGCCATTGCTGCGGCAGTCCTGCATTTTGCAGCAGCAACAGAATAAGTGCGTCATGTAGGGCGCATGATGATGGGTCGCCAGCTTCGGCATCTTGTAGACTTTTTAAAAAAACAAGGCGCCGCTAAGAATGCTGTCTTGAAGCTTCCTAGGAATGTAACGCAAGCCCCCAGGCCCTTGATGTGGCCGAGGCATCTATGGTAGTTTATATAAAATTCTCAACTTTTTAAACACATGAACTCAACTATTCTTTCTTACATGCCAATGCATGCATTTGTATCGTGTAAGCTTTGCACACAAGAGTGTCTGCACTTCTGATACTCACGTGCAATGCAAAGCTAATTTCCTGAGGTGGAGGCCCTCCTTGTGTCCAGCCAGTGGCTACTTTCAAACCAGCACTGAGGTAGATGCTTGTAGACTCGAATTGAAAGGAAGTCATGCTGAGCGTGCTTTGGCTGAGGAAATGGCTCGTTTATCATGACTTGGACAAAAGGGGAGCGCCCTTTTTTGTCTCAGCTTTCGGGGCAGTAATTAGCTTGCATGTTGATACGTACAGAGTGCTCATGAACCTCTATCCTTTTTCCCTTGGCTTTTGGCGCTCACTGATGCCAATCCTTGTTTTGTGGGGGTATAGAAGCATACGCGAATCCACACCCTGATCATGCTAAGCACAGGGATGGAAATTGCAGAGCAAAGTAGACCTAATTTTCGCCAAGTCCGAAGTGTGTGCGACTTTGTTTGGTTTCAGCCTTTGAGCAATCATTGAGGGTAATACTCTGATATGGTTGGCAGAGCAAATGACAGGACATGCAGAAGTTTGCTGCATCAGATTACTGCTGCAAGCTTTTCTGCATGTTGTCTTGTCTGCTTTTTTGGGATGACAACATGCTTTCCTACGGTTATGTATTATGGAATACTTTGTAATCTTGTTCGCCTTGACTTACTTTTTCTTGCATCCTTTGATTTTCATGCTGCTATCGTGAACATAGTTAGAGACACAAGAGTTTATGGAACACTGTCACAAGTAATGAGCTTTCTATGTTTTCCTCTTTCTTCCATGTTTCTGGTCTAATGCTACCTACAGCAACTTGAACATCACTGGTTGCTGTTTGCAAGTGTTGTGATGGATGGAGGTTGCGAAGGCTTTCATTTGTTGGTTGCAAGGTTTGTAAGCGGATTGAGAATCAGTTTTCGGTTTGGCTGCTCAATTTACAGATCCAGATTGATCTTACCAGTCCATGGTCACAATCATTAAGTGTATGACAGGGGTGACTTCCAGCCCTCAGGAAAGGCTTTCGTTACATAAATCAGCTGTTGCTACCGTAGCAAGTGACTCTACACAGAGCTTAAGATTCAGATTTAGATTTACACGGGAGGACCTTCAGCCAGACTGTTCGGCTGATCGGCCTGTGACTGGTCCTCGCCAGCCAACATAATGTCCATCAGCTCAGAAACAAACGAAAAAAGCTTGTTGTTGTGTTGCAAGAGGAAATCAGAAACATCCTGGACACTGACTTGTAAAAAAGGGTGCTCCATTGAAAGATTTAGATTTAGATTTACACGGGGGGACCTTCAGCCAGACTGTTCGGCTGATCGGCCTGTGACTGGTCCTCGCCAGCCAACAGAATATCCATGCGAAAAAGCTTGGTCCAACTAGAGCACAATAAGAGGACGGAGGTTCATCTACAGAAGGAAGACAACTGCAATGTCAGAGCCATGCAACAAGCAAGTTGAGGTCTCAATGTGCGGTTTCTGAGTAAGCTCCGTCGGAATGTTGGTGAGGTAGATAGTCTTTCTCAGAAAGCGTGGCCCTCGCTTTCCAGGGAAAGCGTTAGAAAGCCAGTCAGAAGTGCTCACCAACATTCCGACGTCCATTGTAAGATCACCAGAGAAACAGTTGAACAGGTAAGCTTACTGTCTTCTCAAAGCACAAACATCTGCGTCTCTGCACACCAAAAGGGCATGAGCCTCATCTTGAATCTCATCACAAGAACAGCGATCACACAAAAGAGCGTTCTGAATACCCCAAGCTGCTGTCTCCACCTCAGTGTGTGTGCCCTGCCAGTGAGTCTGAAACGGCTAACATTCCTCATGACATGTGGAGACAAATCCAAATGCATGTGCCTTGGTAAACGGGTAGGGGCACGCACATTGTGGTCAAAAGGCTGCAAAAAAAGATTGGTAATTCGCTAGCTTACTATATGTGTCCCGCGGGTTCACTCCCTCAACATCTCTCCACACTGCCCGCAGCCTGTGTCTGAGGTCATCAGTAAACTTTTGAATTGGGATAGGAGCGCCCTGCCGCAGAGCTTGCACAAAGGAATCACAGCGCCGTAAGCCTTGAAAAGCATCTAAAACTTGAGCAGTCCAGCAGGCTGGCTCACGCGAATGAATATTCAAATCTGCTTTCAGCACTCTTCTCAACGTCTCACTGCTAGACCTCAGCATGCTATTATACATCTTGACAATAGACCTAAACCAGTAAAACTGAAGTGGCTCGTGACCACACTCCCTCAGGACAGCCCAGTTTGTAGTGGTACGCTTAACAACCAGCGTGCTCTTAAGATAACACAGAGGTTAAAATCGAGAGAAACTTGTCAGCCACGCTCCGTGGACTGATAGGCATTAGTATTTAAGGCAGTATAAGGCTATTTGCGGCGCAGAGAACAAATTGATCAGTACAAAACAGCAGGTGCTTCGCCTTGAGTTTGATTGCAAGAACACCTGCCACACACAGAGGTGCCATCTTGCCAAACAGCCGATTCAACTTTCAAATGAATGAGCACAAAGCCGGAACCTGCTTGCTGAGGTTAATCCAGAAAAAGATACCAAGGCAGGGGTACATGGGTTTACATTGGTAACCTACAGCCCGAATCTCTAGCTAATCGGTTGCTGGTGAAACATTCTCACCAGCTTTCACAAGGTTAACAACAAGTAATCAAGACAGTTTCTACAAGTGTTTGTACCTAGCACCCACTAGAGAATATTAAGGCAAGGCAGGGATACATAGGTTTGGTGAGCGTTGCATGTGAAAGGAGTAGTAAACCAAGCTTGGTAGGTACATGGGTTTACATGGTCACCATGTCACGGTGACCTACAGCCCGATTCTCCAGCTGATCAGCTGCTGGTAAAACATTCTCAACCACTGGTTGGCAGCTTTCACAAGGTTAGCACTTGATAGAAGTGAAAGAATTGATTAGATTTACATGGGGGGACCTTCAGCCAGACTGTTCGACTGATCGGCCTGTGACTGCCAGTGGTCCTCGCCAGTCAACATAATGTCCATCAGCTCAGAAACAAACGAGAAAATCGTGTTGTTGTGTTGCAAGAGGATATCAGAAATGTCCTGGACACTGGCTTGTTGTCAAAAGTTTTGTTTCCTCTGCCCACGTTTCTCTTTGTGAGGGGTGTAGATGACCCCACTCACGCTTAGCTGATATCTATAGGCCTTACTTATGTTGAACATAATGGTATGGTAGATAACTGCAGCTTAAGGCAGTCAAATAGTGTCGCGATTGGTTGTGTCAAACGGGTAGGCTGAAGCATGCTTTTGTGGCAAAGATCTGTCATGTTTAAAACACTTTAATCTGCTCGATCGGGGTGTTGTTAAAAACGCCAAAAGGCTGATTTACTATTTGTGGCGGGTTTTGGCCACATATCGTTCCATCAACAGACAAACTGCAAACTTTTATTAGGGTTAGTTGAGTTTGGGATTTGAAAGGTTAAGAATGCAGAAAGACAAGTACATCATCGTGACGGGTGGCAATCGAGGCATAGGTCAGGCTCACACACACACACACACACACACACACACACACACGCACGCACGCACGCACGCACGCACGCACGCACGCACGCACGCACGCACGCACGCACGCACGCACGCACGCACGCACGCACGCACGCACGCACGCACGCACGCACGCACGCACGCACGCACGCACGCACGCACGCACGCACGCACGCACGCACGCACGCACGCACGCACGCACGCACGCACGTACACACGCACACACGCACACACGCACACACGCACACGCACACGCACGCACACACACAGACATGTAAACATATACATACACATAAACACACACACGCACGCACGCACGCACACGCATATGCACACGCACACGCACACGCGCACGCGCACGCGCGCACACAGACAAGTAAGCATATACACACACATAAGCACACGCACGCACACACGCACGCACGCACGCACACGCGCACACACACACATACACACACGCGCACGCACGCACGCACATGCACGCACACATGTTTGGTTGCATGCATTTTTGCACAGAACACTGGCTGTAGAGTTTGAGAAGGCATGCAAACACCTGTGCAGGATTTGAGGCTGTCCGTGGTCTCATGGCAGAAGGTGCTCATGTGGTGATGGCATCAAGGGACCAAAAGACATGTCAGGCAGCTGCGGAAAAGCTGCGAGAGCAGGTACACTTTTGTGGATGAAAAGTTCAATGTAACAGCATTAGGGCTGAATACTGTCTTGATGTGGGCTTGCGGACAGTGAGTTCATCATTGATGCGTGTTGTCTGTCGAGCACGGCCAAAGGAATGGTGTAATGTGAGATGGTCATTCTTGACCATTCTTGCCTTGTCAAGTTTTTCCGTTACATAGACCCAAAACTGTTCCAAGCGCTGACATTAACCTGAAGAACATGTATGCAGAGAAAAGAGCAAAATATGGGAGGGGAAAAAAGAAAGAAAGATGCCCCAAGATGCAGCCAGGCCATCTGAAATGCACATAAAGAACTTATGCGCCCAGCAGCCTTGTGGTTATTTGTAGCCTTGGGTCAGCCAGTTTAGGAATCAGCACGTCAAGTTCATTTGCCACCTGCTTCCTTCCGCCATTTGTAGGTCAAACAAGGAATGTGTATGTTCCATTCAAAATGGGGGGGAAAGGCTCCTTGCACAACTTTAACATGGGTTAAGGGTGTGCGATTATGGCAGCTGCTGATCTGCTGAATTGGAGTGTTGATAAATTCTTCTTCTCAACGCCTCCACCAGTTCAGATCAGCTTTCTTTGTCCGATTTATTTTGCCTTAAAAATTGTGACGGTGATGCAGACCGTCCCCCCAAAAAGATTTTCTGCCGTCGACTTGACTACTGTAGTTGGAGTGCACAAGGGGGAATAATGCCTCGTGTTGGCATATGTTACTGCTTGGCTCTCATCGGTAAACTGTTTGGGAAGGCTCTTCCTCTTGGATGCTGTGCAGTCCCGCATCCCCTTTCATCGACTTACAATACAAGATCTGTGCCCTCTCATCAAGCTCCAACACAAAACCTGCGCACCGCAAGGGTAGACAGGCCCAGCTTTGCGCTACAATAAAAATGTGCATGTGCATGCATGGACATTGATAACCTGTTCCTTCAATGGTTCACGAGTGGATGCATTTGCTCTTTTCTGCATCCCTGTGCAATCGCTGCAAGACCATCCAACCATTTATGCAGCATGACAGGTTTTCTGGAGGGATACTTCCTTTTTTTCAATTTGCAATTTTTTTCCTGCTGGAGGACACTGTTGCAGATGTGTGCCTGTTGTGCCTGAATTTCTGTGGTTTCAATGGTTGAACAATCTTGGGGTGCCTGAGCATTAATTCCATTTTTTGTGTTTCGCCTTTCGTAAAGGCCAAGCAAACCATGCCAATGAGTTGATGCCCAACTGAGGATGCACAATGCGCGAGTCTGCATAACAAGGGTTCGACAGAGAGAAGCACTTCTTTACAATAGGTATTGCCCGGGCAGCTTTGGGCATGCTCATCTTGTACTTGCAGGTCACACAAAGATACACATGCTGACCTCTATGTTCTAAATGCTCCTTGCCGTCCTTCTTAACCATTTTGCAAGAAAGTTCTTGCACCCATCCCATACTTTTGGTTGAAGCAATGGTTAGAAAAAGACAGAGCATTAACATAGCAGCCAATGTCATTAAAGAAATCCCTCTTTTTCAAGAACAAGTGAAGATATATTCATTTTTTTCTCTCCCTCAAATGCCCAGTCTGCAGAAAGCATGACCAAAGGAAGCTTGCCACGGTTGCTGTGTGATTTTCAGGGTTTAACAGGATCGTGTGATTGCAAACCCCTGGACCTGGAAGACTTTGCCTCCGTGCGTGCGTTTGCCGCCAGCCAAGAGAAAGAGCTCAAGGCCAGGAGGCAGGCCTTGGCAGTGTTGATAAACAATGGAGGTGAATCTCAATTTAAGAAATTAATTTTGCAGAGAGGGGTTGATAAGGACCAAAAGGATTTCTTTTGTATGCTCCCTGCTTCACAAGCTTGGTTGTATTATGTTTTCAATAGCATTAGAGCTTGACAGTCACAAATATTGGCCCGTTTACCCAAGTTGCTTTGGGATGAACCCAATTATTTACCATCAAATCTCCTTCCCAGCTCACCCACTGCACCAAATTGGGTGGTTCCTAATGGTTTGGAGTTCTTGTAGTAACGGGCACCATTGTCAAAGAATTGAAGTGAAAAGACCTAGTGTTCCAATGAGATGTGCAACTTCAGCTTTTTCGTATATATACATATATATATGAAATACATGATATATACATACATATATATCATTTATGTATGTATTATGCATACATACATATATGTAATATACACAGGGTTGGGTCATATGCAAGTTTGGGCTTAACAGTACGCGTATATAGATGAAAAATACGCGTATGCCGCGTATATACGTGAATTGGGAGGGCTGTTTTGGGCCGGGAGGGTCTTGGGTGGGAGGGACCCGGTGGGAGGGTTCCGACTACCCCCCCACCCCACCCCACAAGGCCCGCAAACACTTACACATGCCCAAATAGAAGGGTCCTGGGTGGCAAAGTGCGCAGCAGCTCTCTCTGGAGGTCTCTCGAAGGTCTGTCAAGGGTCTCACAGGGCCTGTCGAAGCGATTTTTACCTACGTATTTTCTGACGTTTAGCAAAAAGCCATTGTTATGGTACGCGCTTTTTCATCAATTTTAACAATGCGTGACAATACGCGTATTCACATATGACCCATCCCTGATTATACATATATGTATAATACATACATACATACATACATACATACATACATACATGCATACATACATATACATATACGTATACGTATACATATGTACGTATTGTTGTTGTACATATATGTATTATACATACATACATATATATGTATGTATTTATGTGTGTGTATGTGCGTGTGTGTGTGTGTGTTCTGCAAAAGCAATGCCGACAAGTGAGGGAAGCGTCGCAAGCGACGCTGAAAAATTGGCGAAGCCAGTCCTTCCTGGAACAGAGGTGGCATTGATATGCAGTTCCTGAGACAACAACAGGACTTTCCTGCAGACCATGCCTTGTTCACGCATGCATGCATGTGTAGCTGAGTGCGCGCCATGCAAGCTGCTCCTGCCATTCATTGCTTACTTCAGGCTCTCCTTAGACAACAAAACTTACACCAGAGGCTCCCTCATCCACACATCAGGGCAGGTGGTGCAGGTCCTGCTCCACATCGCATCAGCAAACTTCTGTGCCTTCACCTCTCTATTCACGCAGCAATTCACACCATCATTAGAACATAAATTGAACATCCCATCGCAATTAAAATTATGCAAATCCGTTGGCTCAGTGGCATGCTGGAATGGTCCGCAGGTTGACTGTGAACCCCCCAAAATGGGCACCCCCAGACCCCGGACCCAGCAAGTGCATCAACTTGAGTATGCTGATGAATGTTATGCCCGCTGAAGCTGCTCCGGGGGCCTGGCTAGGAACAACTGCCCAGCTTCTCTCAGCTGCCAAACATAGAAGTGGTCCATAACGTTTTGCCCAATGCACCAGAAGCCACCAAAATTTGGAATCCTTGGTAACGAGTTTTGCTGGTCCTACATGCCGGGTGGCAGGGCTGGCTGGCTCAGGCCAAGCACTGCCTTCCAAAAATTTCCCCAAAATTTCTACAGCACCAGCTACTGCCTCCCACGTCCCACTGACACTGCAGGCTACTAAGAAATTTTGTCTGGGAGGGTAGCCAAAGTTTTCATGGTTAAGGGGTGTGCTGGGTGGGCCAGGGCAGCAGGTGTGAACTTTACCGGGAAACAGGCAAACCTAGGGGCTCATGCCCCATTAATGGGCCTTCGCCAAAAATGGTGCAAAATTGGAGTGTTTATCCCACTGGTTTCTGAACATGCAGGAATTCTATAAATGGAGGTCATAGAAGTAAATTTTGAGGTTGTAAGTCATGATCCTATCCCTGTATAATATCCTGCCATTTGCCAGTGAGCCGGCCTATGCCAATTCTGAGCATGCACCTGAAAGCCTGTTATGATAACTTTTTTCCAGCGCCGAGCTGGCAAAATTTGGTGAACTCTGCTGTGCGCTAGGGCTGCATGAATGCGCGTTCTGCCAGCCAAATTAACCCCCTAAATGCCCTATCCCTCCAGCTGCATTTCAAGCTTGCAGGTGGACCCCAGGATGTGCATTTCATCATCACTTGTCGCTGCTGATATTTGCCTTGCATCAATATAGCCTAATCAAAATTGAAACCAAATTAATTTAAGGAGAATGCTGGGATGTCTGCTGTCAGGTGTCATGCCTTACATTAACACATTGTGATGGCTCTACAGGATCACAGGTGTAAGCTTCATCCCCCGAATACATCTGACTTGCTCCACGCTGTGCCTCCCACATGCCTTGCGGCCTTTTTGCCATGGTGTCTGTTGCACAGCTTATTTTCTTTACAATGTTGACTGCAGTTAGATCAAGGTTTGTAATGGCTCTTGGGACGTGTGGCTGCAGGGGTCATGGGTCTAGACAATGCAGCACCTTCTGAGGGGGACGGTGGCTTGCAAGACAGGCACATGCGCATCAACCACTTGGGAGGATTTCTGCTCTCAAACCTACTTCGACCTTCCATGCAGCCTGGTGAGTGGGGAGGTTAATAAGCAACAGGTTGAGGAGGCAGGAGCTCCTGTTCTTGCGGCGTGCATGCAACTGTGAGATCACACACGCGCATGCGCGCGCGCGCACACACACACGCACACGCACACACACACACACACACACACACACACACACACACACACACACACACACACACACACACACACACGCACACGCACACGCACACGCACACACACACACACACACACACACACACACACACACACACACACACACACACACACACGGCTAATGTAAAACAATTTCATGTTCAAGGAGTGACCTGTAGGTGTTGCAGTAGGGGAGAAGCCCTTACAAATGAGTTGGCATGTTCATCAGGATGAAGCAGACCATTTTTTTTCCTGAGTGCTCTACTTATCTTCATCAACTTTTAACAGCAGTGTGATATGTATCCTGCTCAGAGTCAAATTAAGCAAACACAATTTACAAGGGCAGCTTGACATTTACAAGAGTGACTTAAGTTTTACAAGCTCATGATTTTGTACCAAAGAGTGCTGCTTCATTCTCTTAATCATTGTAACCTTTTTCAAACGCATGCACTTTGTACCCTTTCAGCTGATATGTGACGGTACAATTGATTGGCTGAAGGTTGATGGCCTACCTGTACTCAAAGCCCTCTTTTGAAAAATCCATTTGGGGATATATACCTTTGATCACACTTTCTTCTTGTCTGCCATTTGTTTGACAGGGCTCTTTCCTAAAAAATATTTAGGCCTGCGCATAGCCAACTTGCCCAGCCGTGCCTTTTATGGAGGATCTCTCTTGCTTAATCCTTGCTTACTGAATGGCCTTGCACAGGCTCACGCATCGTCAACTTGTCCAGCCGTGCTCACTATGGAGGCTCACTGAAGTGGGGAGAGGATGGGCAGCTGATGCAGCATCCCACGTGGTGGTGAGCTGCCTTGTCACGAACAGCTGCTCTGCTGGCTGTGCCGTAGCAAAGTCATTGTCTTCAGTTGCTGTGCATGCCATGTAATGCTGCGACGCACACCATTTGCTGCAGCTCGTTTCAAAGTAACATGTGTGGATAAAAACTGGCCTCTGTGCAAGGGTCCTCTTAACAAATGCCAGTGGGACGCTTGGTGAATCTTGATTTTCATATCAAGAGGCACTCTTGCAATGCGTGATACATATGCTTTCTGATCAAATGAGAGTGCAATGCAACCCCTGCAGCAACAACAGTGAAATAGCGTGTCAAAGGGGCAGGCGTTCTGTTGGTAATAGAGGGCTTCAACTTCCAAAGTAGTTTAGTGCAAATGTAAATGTGGTAAGGCTTGCATGAGCACGCAAGGCAAAGCATGGGCACGTTTGTGTGTAACGCACACAACATTTGCGTGCAACACACACACACGCACACACACTGCATGAGCTTACTTTCAACGAGTCTTGGTTCCTACACTGGTACAACAGCCACACGATGACCACCACTTGCTGCTTATGGATAACAAACTCCTGGTCAGGTTTCCACAGTACTGCCGATCCAAGTTGGCCAACACAGTCTCCACTGCAGAGATGCAAAGGCGATGGGCAAAGCCGTATGGCATCATCGCTACTTCAGGTGCTTGCTGACAGTTTGGACACAAATAGAACACACAGGCGCTAGGCACAGTTTGAACACAAACAGAACACACAGGCGCTGGGCACGGTTTGAACACAAACAGAACACACAGGCGCCTGCATGGTATCATTGCTACTTCAGTTGCTTGCTGACTCACGCGCTGTCATTCCCTGATGCACAATTGCATCAGGGAATCTGCATCCTTGCTATGCACGGATGAGAAAGCAAGTCAGGTGCAGCAGCAAGCACACAAGCATGCGCTGGCTATGTGGGAACCTGTGCTTGTGCAAACAGCTCTGCAGCAGCATCCTCCCTTCTCTTAACGTGCATACGGCGTTGAAACACATTTTCGACAAATGCATGACAAAAACATCCCACTTGGCCTCTGGGCTTCCCAATGTCAGCGTGCACCTTCAGGCAGCACTGAATGCATTGTCCTGTACCCAGTTTTATGCTTACATCTGTGCTTATTGATTCATGTCATTAGGAGCTGCGTACTATCCCACCCTGCATGCAGTCAGCCCTGGCCTGGCTTATTCATTTTCATGTCATTATAGGCTGCGTACTATCCCACCCTGCATGCAGTCAGCCCTGGCCTGGTGCAGACAAACATCTTTTCATCAATGCCGTGGGGTATGTCCTACTTATCACAACCATTCCTGAGGTTTTTTGCAAGGAGCCCTGCACAGGTGCGTGGATGACAAGCGTGCTTTCCGGCATTTCATGTAAAGGATGTACGGCTGTATGCAAGTATCCTGGCTATCTTGCTCTGTGCGACTGTTCCTGATGCTGCTAGCATGGAGCCCTGCATCGGTGCGAGCAAATGAAAGGTGCGCTCAGGGTGCCCAGCTTGTCAAATACACACAACCTTATGAAAGGTGTGATCAGGGCACCCTCTCTTTTTTTTACCCTGGGACCTTGCCA
Organism: Dunaliella primolecta; assembly: GCA_914767535.2. Taxonomy (NCBI): domain Eukaryota; kingdom Viridiplantae; phylum Chlorophyta; class Chlorophyceae; order Chlamydomonadales; family Dunaliellaceae; genus Dunaliella; species Dunaliella primolecta. Next base: position 15,172,658 of record OU611754.1, on the reverse strand, counting down.
GCCTTCTCTCTACTGTGCTCAGCATGCCACCTTGCCACTTCCATGTGGATGAGTGTGTGCTCAAAGCAAATCCGCTGAGAAGGAAAAGCCTGGCTGACCTGCCAAGCATGTTACCTATCAGTGCTCCTTGATGCCTGCTGCCTGAGGAAGAGGCTCAAAGACTTCCTCCTCCCAGGGCCCTCACGTCTGTGGCCAGCAGCTGGCAGTTTTAGACAAGTGCTTGGCAGGGCGCTCTTGCCATGCATTCTTTTCGGGTCCTTTTCACAGCAACATGCAGCAAGTCCTGGGCCTTCATTCCTACACGTGACAGCTGTGATGCTCGTCAAGCACGTACTCCTCGTGGCAAGTCTGACCACATCTAGGCTTTTTATAGGGTTCGTTGTTGAGAGGTGCGTGCGGCCATGGATATGCCTTCAAAGCTGAGTTGCCAGCTGAGCCACGCTAAGGGGCCATGCTAATTTCCTCTGCAGTATTCCATTTTCAACATGTGTCCTGTCCCCCCGCCAAGCCAAGCATACTTGGTTCTAGAGGAGCTTGGCCCTGGGGTTGGGTAAGCAGTGTGTCACGTTGTGTATTGGCGCACAGAAAGCTTGGGAGATCATGCAGATTACGGCTCCCCTTACTTTGTGGTTGCAGGGCGCTGAGACAGTGATTCATGCAGCCATTGCCCCAGAGTACAACGATCCTGAAAAAGTCCCCTTGTTTCTGCATGACTGCAAGCCGATGACTCCCTTGGTGCGTGAAAGTTGAACCTGGATCAGAAGTAAATGGTCATGTGCCCATGACTGCTTCCAGCAGCCAATCAAATGGATTCAGTGGAAGTTTAGTGTGAGCTTGGTTGTATCAAGAGCTCTGATGAATTCAATGAATTATAAATCCAGCACCTTGTGATTCTGTAACCGCGGTGATTCTTGAACGAGCACTAAAGCACTTGAATAAAGAATGCTCAGGCAATGGTGGTGGTTGCTGCAAACCCAGCACCATGCTTCCTCGATCATTGTGCTGCCAACTTCACTTCCACTACCAACACAAACGTCATGAAGGGTGCATTCCCGGTAGCTAACAAAATCTAGAGTCTGTAAAGGTGAGCAGATTTACCAAACTGGTGCCCTTGCTTTGCAGGCTGCTTCTCACGATGAAAAGAATGGCAAGCTTCTTTGGGACTGGAGTGAGAAGATGGTGGGCCTCAGCAAGTGATGCTGATTGCTGCAAACTTTGCTGTAAAGCATTTATACATACTAATTTGCAGTCAAATGCGAACCTCGGGGACTCCCATGTTCACACTCGAATGCCTTATTGCGCACACTTATACGTGTAGAGCATATTGGCAGTTTGCATTGGGTCAGATATAATGTTTGGCCATCCTTTTCTGTTGCGTTAGCTGCTTTAGACTGGGAGCAAAGATGGGGATCATGGGCCAGGCACCAGCGCTGGCTGGCATCCATGGCTTTTAGTTGCAAAATCCAGCAACGCATGCCCTCCTACGCACCCGTTCCCCCCATTCCCCTCCACCACAGGCTGTTTCATATGACACAAATTGTTTGAAAACCGTATGGTGCACTGGGTGACTTGCAGCCTGTAAAGAAAAATGACATCAATGATACATGCCAGAAGTCCTGGGTTCAAATCAGATCTGGGGCATGAGTGGGGACAAGTACAGCGTGTTTTTCCCTGAATGCACTTAACAGGTGATGGTTTGACTGGCCCTTGTAACTTTCGATGTGCGCTTAGAAGCTTTCCAAATTTTGGCAGATCTCCTATGAACATTCTGTGCATAGTGCAGCTACAATCACAGGTTGCTTAGAGGCTGAGGTGCACATGTCGATGCATTTACTACAGTGATCTTAAAATTGTTTAGCGCACAGCCGATTTTGATCCGCGCACTTCGTTGCACACTGGTTCCACAGCTATTTTGTTGCTCCTGGATTTCAACTTGGTGGGCATTGCTACCGTCAGGGCTTCCTTTTATTTGTTACAATTTATGTTCCCTCGTAATTTCCCTGACAAACAAAGGCTCACTTCTAGTCGCCCTGATGCAATATTAGTTATTCCAATGAAAAGAGTGCCAAGGACCAATCCCCGGTATCTGTTGAGAAGTAGAAGGGGGCGCAGGGGGAATAGGGAGCACTGAGTGCCAGACATAGCCGCTCCACCTGCTTCCAAGGTCCGTCACCCTAGCCAGCTTCCTCCAGGACAGAGGTTATCCATCTTGTGGAGGTCAAACATTGTGAAGACACCTGGCCCAAGATTCAGCTTGAGGTTTCCAAGCAGCAGCACCGCAACCTCTGTCACCATCTTTCTAGGGCCTCAGCTCAACCCTCAACACCAATGTGTTAGGTATTGGCGGGGCCGAACAAGGTTTACAAGGTTTACAAGGATAAGGCCTTCAGAAAAGAAGTGTGACTGCTAGCCTGCTCATAAAAGGCAATTGATTCATGAAGGAAATAAGGAAGTTTGTTGTTGTTCTGGTTCAAAAAAGCAGACACATCATGAGATTGTGCCTGTGAGAACAAGGGAGCATATTTCCTGCGGAGAGAGACCACCTGGGGATGTGTGCAATGCAAGAGGACATGTTGTTCATCCTGGACATCATCATCAGCCTCACAAAGGGGCCGTACAGCTATGTGACCCTTTCCTTCCTTTCCTACATCTCTCACGCTTTGGAGAATCTCAAAGAGCTTGATCTTGACACTCATATAGCCACCATGCTTGCTCTGAAGCTTCATACTCGTCCTGTCCAGCACGCATATTAAGTATCTAGCACCAGGCGCTCAGAAGCTTCTTCAACTCTCATCAACAACTATACTGCTAGTAGACCTCCTGATCCTCATTAAACCTTTCCCCCCCTCTTGGTGGAGGGGATACGTGGTGTTTTGGCCCTAGGTACCCTCTTTTCCTTAATTGGTGCGGAGAGTGTTTCCCACGGTCCAAAATTTCTTTCTTTCAACTTGAGTGGAAACCCAACGTCATCATTAAAACAGGATTGGATAGGATAGGATAGGTCACCGGATACAGGATAGGGTAGGATAGGGATAAACAGCTGTACCAATTTTGAGTACAATTTTGTACAATTCACTGAATGGCATTAGAATAGATGGAAACACTGAGGCCTGTGACCAGATCTGGCCAAAATATGCCCAATTCATAGAACTTAAACTTGAAAGATAATGGTTACAAGGGGGAGTGACCTTCAACCAGATCATTTGGCTGATCAGCTTATGGCTGGTCTCAGCCAGTTAGAAAGGGTTGCAAGGGGTTGGCCTACAGCCCGAGGCTCAGGCTGACCGGCTGCTGATGGAACATTATCATTTAGCATCAAAAACTGAAACCAACTCTGACAAAAAAAATGGAAATCTACAGTAAGAAAGCATTGATCTCAGGATCAATTGTAATGTGAAAGCATGCTAAGCGAGAAAGTCTGTTCGGAAGCCAGGCAAAAGTATGCAGCGGATTAAAAAGATCAATGAAATGAAGATCTTGAAATTATCTGTTCTGTTTTTTTTCGCAGCTCACACACCTTGAAGCAATCGCAATAGAAGAAAGCATGTTTCTTGTCTTGGACTTCAACACACTCTCACTTATCACAAACATTTGAGCCACCCAGCCTTTTAAAGGATTCAACCTTCAAGCCGTGGGCACAAAGCCTAAACCAACTCACATTCCTCACGACTTCTTGATCCAGATCCTTAAATAAATATGATGAGATACAGAAGGGTTCCCGTGCTATTTGATTCGATGATTTTCCGCACCAACGATGGTCAGTCACTGCTGTCCTGTTCACCTCTCAGGGACTGAGGACATCCACTTCCCTCCAAACATTCTGCTGCCTGTACCTAAAATCCCCTATGAAGTCCTGCATGTGAATTTCAGAAGCTCTCAGCATTTTCTGTTTAAAACATATCCTCATTGCGCATGCCACTAAATGCCTTAGACACATCTGCAGACCTCTTGGTCGACCAACAAGACTCGCCCCTATCAGTAAGGTGTAAATTTGTTTTAATGAAACTGCTGGAATTGCTGGTAAATTTGTTTTAATCACTTGAATGTCATGTCTCATTGTCTGAATGTCTCATTGTTTGAATCAAGCATACTGTTGAAAAACTTGACAATAGCCCTAAACCAATATAACTGCTGGAATTGCTGGTAATGAATGTGCAGATGCTATTGCAGAATATCAGGCAAGTAACCCCAAAATACTGGGATCCCAAGCACAGGTCCCGCCAGCAACAAAAATACACAACGCGATCTATTTTCACAAATCTTCGTGCTAACTTTACGCGCGCATAATTGTCAGCTGACTGCACTGCAAATGAACAATTATAGGAATTAGGCCCTAAAACTTTTGGTCCTGCAGGATATCTTTACGCTTGTGAGATATGCATATCCATATGGCCAGATCAGGACCAGTTGTAACTTTATGCAAAATTTGGAGTTCTCCCAACTTTAATGATGCGCATCATGCATGCAGAATGTACTAGTGCATGCTCAGGCCTCAAGATGGAAGCCGTTTGACCCCACTCACACACCCCAGCATACAGGAATCTCTCTTCCCCTCTCTCATACACACACAATCACATCACGTCATGTCACTTCACACACCACTGTCCCCACAGGACCCGCTTTTAGTGCGCTTTCACCCGTAAAAGCACAAACGCTGCCACGCGGGGGCGGTCAAAATTTATTTTTAGATGTTTAAATAGCCATGGATTTGACCAATTTTGATCGAAGGGTACCCGGTGCACTTAGGCGCTTGTAGTCACCTCGGCACTCGAGCTCGTTGAAATTGTGCACATGTAACACTGAGTGTTACACTCATTGTTACAAAAAGGGAGGCTCTATAGACTGGTAGCTACCAATGGTTGCGACCTGAGGGCTTCAACACTCCGGGGATCGATGGGATATCCCATCTGATATGCAAATGTTTTCATTCCTTTACCCTAGTGACAAAGTTTCGACCAAATCCAGGCAGCCCAATTTTGGGGCTTCTGGAATTTCAATTGTCTAAAAACGTCTAAGTTCCAGACGTCGGCACAACTTGCTTTCCTTGTTTGACGTCATCGTAATCAATGAAAAATACTGAATTTAATTGTTTTGGGATTTTGAGCTGAGGTGCAGTGCAGGCAGAGGCATCTCATCTCTGCTTTTCGATTGACCCTTCTTTGGTTTGGAGTTAGGCAGGATGTGGGGGCAGATGGGGCGCCCTCTGCCTTCGAAAGTCCTTCCCCAGTATTTCTTTGCACAGTACCGCTCACTGTTCGTTCTCTGGACGTGGCTCCTCAGCATCTACATGACCACGCACCTGTGTAAGAGCTTGGTGGAGCAGGAAAAGGTTGGGGTGGTTTCCAGGGTGGGCACCATGGCCTCCACATGCTGGGCTGCAACGTGGGGGCTCGTGCGCGGGAACTTCACAATGGTAAGTGCAAGTTGAAACTGTTTTGAAGTCACACCTTCACATGCAACCGTTTCAACAGACCTGGAAGGCAAGTGAACCCAATTGGCACCTCGATCCCAGCTCTGCCCAACAGTATAGATCTATCTAGACCAGCCTATTACGGTACAGAGCTGCACCTCCATCAGATCCCACGTGTTGCTTTAAAGGGAGGTGTAGCACGCTTGCACATCTGTCAATGAGAGTACCCCTTGAATGCCCACCTGTGCTCCTTGGTTGATTGACTTTTCTGGATGCACCGTGCATCATTTGAGGGTTTGCTCTTCGCTGCACCCTGCCGCAACACTGTGCACCGCATCAGCGCTGAAAGCCCCATGCATCGCCCGATGCATCCTCCTCCTCGGACACCTCCTGGAGGAGCCCATCACCCCCAAGACCACTGCGTCCTGTGGTGTGTCCATGCCCTAACATGAGCAGCTGAGCATACTCAGTGGCACTCCCAGGCAACCCAACACTTTGCATGTTGCAACTTCTGTACACATGAATACACTTCGCCCCTGCAGGCTCGTGTGGCGTTGTTAACCTTAGTGGCAGTGAATATCCTCGCCTATTTCGGCATTGGGTTTGCCATTGAGTTCAGCTTTTTTGAAGCCAGCCAAGTCTACGAAAGTTCCATCTCCTCTCGCTGGATTGACGTCCTTTTGCACCTTCTCTTCTTTGCGCCAATTTTGGTGGGTGCTGTGTTCCTGGCAGGCCTTTGCCTCATGACCCTGGCCTACTTCTGCCTGCAAACCTGTTTGTCTGGTTGGTTTCAAGTTGGCGCCAGCATGCTATATTTCACGCAGTGAGGTAGAGTGGTGCTGGAAGAAAGAAGGCTTCCCTGGCTGGCATGTGTAGATTGCTGACTGAAAGCATCCTCACTCAGAAATGAGGAGTGGGTAGCACAGCTGCAGTTAGTTAAGGGGCAGCAGGCACATGGGCCCAGCTGAGGTAAGATGCGCAGCAAGCGTTTTCCGGGCAGGGCGGATCGGCTCGGCTCAGGAAAAACGAAGGAAGGTGATAAACCATGTCAGTGCCATTCCCCCTCAACTCCCTCTCCGGTAGAGTTACAGAGAAGTGGTTGTCACTTTACCATGATGGCCTTGATGAGGGTCTGCATTCCCTCTCTATGAGAGAGTCGTCGTGGGGTGTTAGATTGTTGGAGAGTTGCTTTTTTTGACAGAGGCCTCCATTCAATGTAATCATTTGCAGGCAATGTCTTTCAGGTGAAAATGGGTTTATTGATTTAAAACAGACTGCACCTTGCAACCCAGGTCTCACACTGCTTCCTGTCCCTCACAGAGAGGTGGGCTCTCGCAGCACCTCCTTCAGGGTCATGCTCGACATGCTCCTCCTGCTAGCTGGTGATATCGCGCTGGCACTTGCGCAGCACCAGCCAGCCATTGCCAGACATCCTGTTGTTCCATGTTGCATAAGAGTGTGCTTGTCATCCAGTACAGCGCATTCCTCACTGCGATCCCGGGGCTCAGCATCACTGTTTCATTCAAATGTTCTGTGGCTTTCTGTGAAATTGGCCACTTTTGGTTGTTCTCCAACCTTAATGTGTCCTTTCGGGGCTCAGCATCACTGTTTCATTCAAATGTTCTGTGGCTTTCTGTGAAATTGGCCACTTTTGGTTGTTCTCCAACCTTATTGTGTCCTTTCGGGGCTCAGCATCACTGTTTCATTCAAATGTTCTGTGGCTTTCTGTGAAATTGGCCACTTTTGGTTGTTCTCCAACCTTATTGTGTCCTTTTTGTTGTGTCTACCTGTTGTGCCAAACGTGTGCCCCTTGAGCTACACCAAGTTTTGCCTTGCAAGACCCTGGGCAAGTCGGCTGGTTGGCTACTGCGAGTTGGCAAACTATGAGAAGTTGCAGGTTAGGAGTATGAGTACTTTCTGTTGGGGGCAAGAATTTGGAGAAAGGGTCGACCTTCAGGTGATTGCCCACGTGCCTTTGGCTGCCACAGCTGATGGAGAGCCTGTGCACCTCTCATCTTTTCGACAAACACACCTGCACTTGGCGTTGCTGCTCTGTGCCCTTCTGACCCTTAGGTGATCGCCAACTTACCTTTGCTGGGGACATGTGGCCTGGTGCTTGCGGTGGCCTCTGGAATGGTCCCCTACTATATGCAAACCACGGGCTGTGCGTGCCTCCCAGCAACGATGCGGGTGTGTGTAAGTTCCGTGCATTAAGCGGCTTCTGCTTCTTGGTTCGCACCATGCGTGGCCTGCACGTGCTCAATGTTCCCCAGAATGTTCCCCAGATTGACTTGCTCAATGTTCCCCAGAATGTTCCCCAGATTGACTTGCTCAATGTTCCCCAGAATGTTCCCCAGATTGACTTGCTCAATGCTCCCCAGAATGTTCCCCAGATTGACTTGCTCAATGCTCCCCAGAATGTTCCCCAGATTGACTTGCTCAATGTTCCCCAGAATGTTCCCCAGATTGACTTGCTCAATGTTCCCCAGAATGTTCCCCAGATTGACTTGCTCAATGTTTCCCAGAATGTCAAGGCTGGGAGCTTTTGGGCATCCAGCGCGTTCGGACGCAATAGTAGTCACATCAGCTGGCCAGGTTCCAGATTTTTGAGCAGGCTGTCCTTCCATTGCACCCGCTGACCTTCCGAAGCTATGGAGCTCTTAGCACACATGCCATTGAACTGACAAGCGCGGAGCATCACTTGCATGCTTCTGTTACACATCTGAATTTGGAGCTTCTGACCTGGAGGACGTGTACACAGACCGGGACTTGCAGGCTGCTGGCCTTGCCTGGCTGCGGCCATAGCCTGAGGCCCAAGGGCTTAGGGCTCTCAAAGGGGCTCGCAAGGGCGGCCCCAGCGCTGAGCGCCCTCCAAGCCCCACAAAGCTTTCTGCCCTCACATGAATAATAAGAAACTAAAAGCCATGGTTTCAATACAACAACATCGCGCTCAACCTTGAATTCAAGTGCTTTCACACACACACACACACACACACACACACACACACACACACACACACACACACACACACACACACACACAGCTGGCGCATGGGTTGCTGTCCGTGCCATGCATGATTCGCAGGCCCTGCTGGTGTCTGGCTCGTCGTTCCTGCTGTATTGGTGGATCATGCGCAAGGACGCAGCCAACTTCCGTGCTGCATGCAGCCGAGCAGCCCACGAGGCCCACCTCTCTGCATTGGGCAGGAAGAAGGCTAGCGCGGCAGGCAGTGACTTAGAAGCGCGCACTAGCAGCAGTGGACGCTTAACATGGGGGGGCGTGACTTGCTCGCCCGCCAACAGCTCGCAGCAAACCCCCCAGAGCTTGCGGCCCTCTCTGTATCACACCAACCTGCGACGGACCAGGGTGGGTGCCTCGAGGAATAGGGGCATTGTGATGGGGAGCAGTGTGGGGCAAAAAGAAAAAACTGCTCAAGAAGCAAGGCGACAACATCAACGAAGGAAGGCCGTTGCCACCCACCATGCATTGCACCTGCTGCTGAGCCTGCATGCTTAGTGTTGGCCAATGCCGTATGTATATGCCGTGCATTTCCACTTTTCCTGCAGGGGAAATATGAAATATTTGGCACACACAGATGGAAATGGTGAACCCGGGGTGACTTAACTTGAGTCAACCTTATGCATATGCTGCGTGATCTCTGTGGCAAGCCACTCGCCTCCCATGAAGTCGTGCCCCCATGCCTCTGTGCGCTTCTTGCAAACATAGGCTTATGTTTTGGTAGGCAATTGTCATGCAGCGCACCCAGGCATGCCACCTGTTCACCTATGCCCGCGCCCTCTTCGCCCCCAAGTACTCCTGACACTGCCTGCATCTCTTGCACAGCCATTCTCTTCCCCTACGCACCACTGGATGCGCCCTCCTTCAGCCCTTCAGTCCCATTGCTGCGCGCTCCTACAACCTCCCTGCGGGCCTGCCAGGCCCACACCACTGCACCTGCCAGACTCACACCACTCCAGGCTCACATCCCAACTGCTGGACACTCCCTGTTGCTGCACGCTCCTCGCTACCTGCCAGGCCCACACCACTGCACCTGCCAGACTCACACCACTCCAGGCTCACATCCCAACTGCTGGACACTCCCTGTTGCTGCACGCTCCTCGCTACCTGCCAGGCCCACACCACTGCACCTGCCAGACTCACACCACTCCAGGCTCACATCCCAACTGCTGGACACTCCCTGTTGCTGCACGCTCCTCGCTACCTGCCAGGCCCACACCACTGCACCTGCCAGACTCACACCACTCCAGGCTCACATCCCAACTGCTGGACACTCCCTGTTGCTGCACACTCCTCGCTACCTGCCAGGCCCACACCACTGTACCTGCCAGGCGCGCGTCACAGCCAGGCTCACATCCCTGCTGCTGCATGCTCCTTGCAGCCCGTCCGCAACTGCCTGGCTTTTTGGCTGTCTCCTGCCTTCCTTCCTCCGTACCTACCTGATAGCAATGGAAAAAGAAAAAGCAGAAGGCCCACATGTGAACACTGCCTAACGCACTAAGGATGCTCACAGGCTGCTTTGACCCACTCTGCCTGATTTGCTGGTGTCTGTTCCCCTCCTCTGCAGGTGCAAATTCAACTGGACATTGACGTCGACCCCGACGACCTCCCCAGCATCACGGCGCTTATGCAGATGCTCGCTGCCAGGTAGGTGTGCACCTTTTCCTGTTGTAATCATGCCCACTGCGCTGTATTGTACTTCAGCCGCCTCACTGCCAGTGCTGTTGCAGCACCCTGTCTTGGAAGACTGGCAGGGCCCACAAAAAGGCTCCACGCTAATCAGCCACATTACACCTGTTGTTTGAAGTGGCAGGCCTGGCTGAGGTTGCAGCATTTGGTTCACATAGCTGTGTGGAAGCACCTTTCCCATGCCATGCTTCTCACCGCTCAGCCTGTTGCTGCTATTTCTTTCCTTCCTTCAAAGCATGGCAATGCACTTTTACGGCTTGCGTTACAAGTGGAACGTGAAAACCCGAACAAATGACACTGCGATTACACACTTTTCTCCGGTCCTGCACTGTCCACGACAACATGGAGCTGCTTCTCGCAAAGAGTGCGGAGATGGCTCTCTGCTGCCTTGCACCTGAGGAGCACCTCCTCCAGCGCACTTGAGCTTCTCTTTACAACCTGCAACCAGCTGTGCATACTTTTGGCCCCTCAAACTGCTCGCAGGTTTGCCTCTCTCCACTAGCACATAGGCCACAACCTCAGTAAGACCATCTCATCCTAAAATCATTTGTACCCTTGCTTTCTTAACCCTAAGCCCCCATGTTTCAACCTTATCTCAAACTCCTGCTTGCATATAAGTATTGGCATATAGCGCTTTACTTCACATTTTCCAGCGCTATGTAGCATTCCCGTGCAAACTGGGACTCATCCCGCGCCCAAAAAATTGATTAGTTTTGCAACCACGCATTTATCACGCTGTGGCTTTTGCCCCATTTTGCCCCAAATGAGTGTAAGGGGCATCAATTTAAAGCTCCTTCATAAGCCAATGAACAATAAAACATGTCTGGACCACGGATAGGCGCAATCCACTCAGAGAAGTCAAGCTCACTTGTTCCCACCACGCCCGCCACACCCCTACCTTCCAACCATCCCCCTCCCATTCTTCACCTGTCATCACTGCTGCCCTCCCCGCTGCCACCCTGCCCCCTGCTGCTAGTGCTGTCTTCCTCACTCCTGCTGCCACTGCTGCTACTGCTTCCATGGCAGCGAGCTTGGCCCTTGCGCAAGCTTGCCCTTCTGATGCTTATGGTGCAGGGTGCTTTGGTGCAAGACCTGAGGAACAGCTAGCAAAGAAGGAACAGTTGTGGAGGGGGGCTGCTGCCGGGCGGGGGGGGCGGGACAGGGGGTGCTCCTGACCACTCATACCTTTGTCCTAAGAACAATTAAATTACACAACCGCGCACCCTTAAGATGAATATATGTTTCACTTGCGCGCAGTCACCGCGCAGGGCAAAAAAGATATGTACGCACGGTGATATGAAGTTTGCACCGTATGAAGCATTCTATTATAACAGGTCTATTTACCAATGCCGTTCCCTACAGATCAGCGAATAGCATTTACATGAGGGCCTTCTGTAGCGCTGTATAGCGCTGTACAGCGCAGTACACAATGTAGCGCTGATCCCTACTTGCGTACCATCCCAAACCCCTATATGCTATTATTGCCTCAAACCACTCCATATACTGCTCAAACCCTACCTCATGGTGTGCATCCCCATTCCTTCCCTTAACGTAACCTCATGGATGCCCTATTCCCTATGACGGACATATTCACCAACCTTCTCCCCTTGCTCAATTCCCCATGGTGTACATCGCCAACCTTATCCTCATGCCTGCCTGCATAGGCTGCCGAGTGGCTGTGCATCACAGCTGAGTGCTCGTGTCCGTAGCAGCAATGTTGCCTGCGAAGGTTGCCCACCTTTCAGATTTCCCATGATGTACATCACCAACCTCCTTCCCCTTGCCCACCTGCACAGGCTGTCGAGCGGTTGTGCGCTAGAGCTGAGGGCTCGTGTCTGTGAAAGTGTCTGTAGAAGAAGAAGAAGAAGAAGAAGTGTTGCCTGTGAAGGTTGCCCACCTTCCACCCCCCCATGACATGCATCTCCAACCTTCTTCCCCTTGCCTGCCTGTACAGGCTGCCGAGTGGCTGGGTAGCCGATGCGGCTGTGCGCCATGGCTGCGTGCTCGTGTCCGTAGAAGTGGCGGTGCCTGTGGAGGTTGCCAACCTTGCAGAGGGCCCAGCCGACAGGGTGTCCTCCTCCACGCTATCCTCTGCCGAGCTCTCTGCAGAGCTGAGCGACTCAGTGCGGAGCTCTGCTGTGGATTGGGCCAGCACTATGCTCTCGCGCATGGACCCTAAGACACAGGAGCTCACCCCCAAGCTATTGTTGCAGGTGGGTGTGTGTGGAGGGGGGGGGGGGGGCGTGGGTGTATGCACGTGTCTGTGTGTGTTGTGTGGGTGTGGGTATGGGTATGGGTGGGTGTGTACCGCACGCGCATGTGCGCTTCTCACCCTCCTCGGCCTCCGCTGCCCACTTCGCTCTGCCATGCCAACCTCACTGCCATCCTGCTTGCATGTGAATGCTGGCATGTGGCATCTCTGCAAGTCTCTGCACATGATGGGCACCAGGGCTCATACTAAGCCCACAGTCTGAGACACGCAAGGGATGTTGACACTCATGGGGAAGGACAAGAACATTGTGAGCACGCGCTCACCAGCTCGCAGGTCAATGACCTTGCCCAACTCACCGCCGTTGTTCACCCTTCCCAGCTGCTCTCTGTGTGCTTAACTCTAAGCATTAAGGTGGCCCTTAAGATACCATGCACGGTGAGCACAGGGCTGTGGCACACACGCCACAGTCCTGGGAAATTTTTCTTGAGTATAAAGGACTTGCATTTTTGCCTGCATGCTCTCAGGTGGATGACCACAAGGAGGTTTGGTTGCTGGACCGCCACCAGCGTGAGTGGTGCCCGGGGCCAGACCCAGCCCCTCTTCCCCCTCCAGGCATGTTCCAGCTGTGTATGCCCCGTCTAGCCCTCACTTGGCCACAGCAGGCTCCTCAGCAGCAGCAGCAAAGTGTTCAATGGAGGGCAGCAAGTCAGCAGCCAGCAGCAGCAGGAGCAGCATGTGTGGTACACCCCGTGCGCTTTGAAGCGTGCGTGCACGCGCCTTTGTCGGCTGTGCAGCATGGCTTGCATGGTTGGCGAGGCACCCCCGCGCTGGATGACCCTGCGTGGGCAGCAGGGAAGCCAGTGGTGTTGGTGCGGGAGGCATGGGGCAAGTACCTGCCTGTTCAGCTGGAGGCGCTGCACATTGAGAGCCTTGGCAGCGATGCCGGCCATCAGAAGGCATCAGCACAGCACCCGCGCGCAGTGTGCCGCTTCCAGGTGTGCGGGCATATCGTATTAATGTCGGGAATTTCCGGACCTAGGGCTGCTGATTGGGGGCAGATAGGTAGAGTGTGGATGATGTGATGCTTTTGTGGTACGTTACATTGCAGAGCAAGCTGCTGAAAGTCTGGGATGACACACTCATGAGTGTGTGCACTAGAAATGACAGACGCCACCTCACACCACACCTCAGAGGTGGGCAAGCTGCTTGCTCTAGACTTGAAGCACCATTGCGCTTGATTGCATGACCAGGCTGTTTTTGAAACTAGCAAGTGCCTGTGCAGCCCCAGGGGTGCTGCTGCTCACATGAAATTATCCCTTACTGTGTTGCACAGCGCATGCGTGCACCTTACACGCTCCTTGCTGTTTACCCTGTTCAGCTTGTTTGCCCTGTCTACCCTGTTGACCATGTTCACCCTTCACTCTAAACTTTTTCTGTACGCAGGTCTGCGTCTCCATCCCCGCACATGTGCTGGAGGACAGCACTGCGTGCCCTTGGAGCCTGCTGCACTTGGAGCTGTCTGTGCGCGAGAACCTGCTGGGAAGCTGCCCTGTCATGCTCGTGCCTGCCCAGCATGCCGACATCGCTGCAGAGATGACAGCGGTGGACCCTGAGCTTGGCATGGACGCCTTCTTGCGTGACTTTGCGGACTGGCTGCACCTCCAGTCACATGGCTGCATGCCTGGCATAACTGGCCAGCTGCAGCTGCCAGGCCAAGACAAGGCTGCGCTGATGTTCGAAGTAGGGCAGGACCTGCTGCTGTCTGCGCAGAGCTGGGACATGCCTGCTTTGGGGCGCTTGCTGCACGCAGGGCTTGCTGAGCAGGAACCCCTGCGCACGCGTGCAGGCCAGAAAGCTGCAGCCCAGCCTTTTCCAATGCCGACAACAGCGGCAGCAACAGCAGCAGCAGCAGCAGCAGGAGGGTCCCTGCCCCCCAGCGGCAGCAGCAGCAGCACACCCATGTCATCGCACGCTGCCTCAGCAGCAGCAGCAGCAGGAACCTGCATTTCACAGGCAGCTAATGAGGATGAGGGCCAGTGGGGCCCTGGGGGTAGCCCAGCGGCAGAGATTTGTGCTCACATTCAGGCGGGGAAGCAGAGGCGGCAAGAGAGCCAGCAGCACCCAGCTGCTGCCAAGGGGGAGCTGTCGCTCACGCAAGCTGAGGCCTGGGTTGGGCATCTGCTGGCTGCCATGGCTGTGGCAGCCGTTGCTGTGGCAGTTCTGCACATCATGACAGCAGGATAAGCGCGTGATGTGTGGTGCATGATGATGGGTTGCCAGCTTTGGAAATTAGGTGTTAGGTATCTGTAACTAAATGAATTTACCTAGCCATAATTGTAATTTGTCTTGAACGTAACAAATCAAAAGGGCCATGAAAGAAAGACCTTCCATCTTTGTATGGCAGCAGTGCTGCTCATGAAGCTTCTTATGGGTGCAACAAAGGCTTCCAGTCCAACTTGCCGCGCGTCATGAAAATGTTGAAACAGGGTCGCTGATGCACACAGACCCTTGAGGAAGTCTAGGGTTTAGGGTGTATATAGAGAGAGAAGAAGGCATCACTCAAGGCATCACTTATAGTAATGTTCATGGTACATTGTGTACATAAATCTTAATGTATGGTAGGCGTACAGGCATGGCTCCATGCTGTTTTCTCGTGGTGATGCCGAAAGGTGCATCACAGGTCACAGGTTCACCAAGAAGCCATCGGCCATGACTCAAGACTGTTGGGATGAGTAAGCAATGCCACTGCATCGCATGAATGATGGGGGTTTGCAAAAATTTGGCGCTTGTATGTACCCTGCTCCTGCGCAGCAGGGTGCAATTGTTTTTTAAGGGTATACTTTTTTTTGGATGGCCGACGCCTTGTGTGTCCAGTCACGTGCAAATCAGTGACTGGGCATGCGCAGGACAAAAAAGCAAAGCTGTGTTTCAAGTGGTTGTGGTTGCATGCTGTTAGGTCAGGGGTCTTCAGGTTCCCGTGGCAGGCTACATCTGGCCGTATTAAAATCCTCAGGCTGGTGAGGGGAGGTGCACACCATGTACTTTGTTCGTGAGCACGGGGTTGATGCTTGAAGACTCTCGGAGCAAATCATCTGTGCTACACGTTTGGATTTGTAATTAAGTTCTGTGTAGTTGTTGGTGTTTCAAGGCCGTCACTGCCCCGCCCGATGAGCCTGGTATACCCATAGGCGCTGTCACCAGGTTGGGGAAGGGGGAAGGAAGTGAATGGGTGATGTGGACAAGGAGAGCGCCATTTCTTAGCTCACAAATCAGCAATCACTGAGTGCTTTCGATGTTGTGATGGATTTTTTCCCCTATGATTTTAGCACTGGCTGATGCATGGGTGTTTTTTGTGGAAGTACCGAATGTTTTTTTCCAATCCTGGACCTTGCTTTGCACAGTGGAAGAATTGAACTTTACTAATGAGAAGCTCGGGTTTGTGTTTGTTTGCCACAAAACTTGATGCTCAGGTAGGTGCAGTCCGAATTGAAAAATCTCTGCAGACTAGGTTTGAGTGTTGTTTAACTGTTTGAGATTTGGTGGGCAACATTGTAGCATGTCACTCTTTTCTGGTCCAGGGGGGGGGGGGGGGCGCTTGGAAGAAGTACGTCTGCTGCACTGAATACTGCTCTTTTATGATGGAAAAGTATGTCTGCTGCACTGGATGCTGCGGTTTGGGCAAATGAAGCTTATCTTGCCTGCATTGCTTTCTTCATTTGACAGCATTTCGTTCTCCAGTTGTGCACTCTGGTGCACTGGGACTGCATGCTTCCAGAAACCCACCAGGCCCACACTAGCTTCCCTCTTACCCTCCGGTGAGGGAGACTCACGGATATTCGAGCCAATGTGTCTCCTTTTCCTTAATTGATGTAGGGAGTGTTCTCACTGCCTACGTAGTTTTTTTCCTTTTTTTCTTTGTGTGGTTCAGGGATTTTCCCAGGGTGTTTGCATACCTTGGTGGCCTCAGTGTGCCTGCCTTGTGTTCTTATTTTTTGCTGCTTCTTGAGTAATTGTTGTAAAAAAAACTAATTTTGAAATGTCCCATACATCATCATTGTAAATCAATTCAATTTACTGACAAGAAAAACCAATTGGACTGAACTTACGTACACACAACAGCATGCTATCAGTCAGTCCTCTGATTCTGCATACTGCCCATAATGAGGTGCTATGGACGACACGTTGGATGTACAGGTAACAGGTTACAGGGGAAAAAGAAGGCCGTCAGTCAAAGCGATTGACTGCTAGCCTGTTCATAAAAGAGAAGAAGGTCATGTAAAAAAGGAAAAGCTTGTTGCTCTTTTGATTCATGAAGGAAAACATATGAAGACTGTACATGGTGAATGGCGGCCCGCGGCCCGGGGCAAGTAAGGAGCCACCTGAGTGGAAGGGTGAGATAGAAAGAGGGGCGGGCCAGAGAACAGGGAAGCATATTTATGCCGGAGAGACCGGGGGGTGCGTACATTTGAAAGGGTTACAAGGGGTTGGCCTATAGCCCAAGAATCTGGCTGATCAGCTGCTGGTGAAACATTATCATCCAGCATCAAAAATTGAAATCAATTCTTACAAAAATTTTGAAAACCTGTATGAGTCTTGATTTAGGATAGCATTGACCTCGAAATCAGTCAAAATGTGAAAGCTCGCCAAGAAAGGAATAAAATCAGTGTTTGGAAGCTGGGCAAAAGTATGTAATGGTTTAAAAAGATCAATGAACAGGTCCTTGTATTTACTGCGCAGCTCACACACATCACAGCAATTGCAGTAGAAAAGAACATGTTTCTCGTCCTGGACTTCAGCACATCCACACTTATCACGAATATTTGAACCACCCAACCATGTACAGGACTCGACTTTCAAGCAGTGGGCACGAAGCCTGAACCTGCTCACATTCCTCATGACTCCTTTATCCAGATCCTTAAATAGATATGATGGGATACAGAAGGGTGTGCGTGCTGTTTGATTTAAAGGTACTCCACACCAGTGATGGTAAGTCACTGCTTTTCTGTTCACCTCTCGGGGACTTAGGGCGTCTGCTTCCCTCCAAACCTTCTGCTGTCTGTACCTCAAATCCCCTAAAAAATCCTTCATGGGAATCTTGGAAGCAATCAGCAATTTCTGTTTAAACACCTCCTCATTGCGCATGCCATTAAATGACTTAGATACATGAGCAGACCAACAAGACTCATCCATATCAGCAAGGTGTAAATCTGCCTTCAGCACTTGGCATAATGTTTTACTGTTAGAATTGAGCATATTGTTGAAAAATTTAACAGTAGCCCTAAACCAATAAAACTGTAAGGGCTCTTGACCACACTCTCTCAATACTGGCCAATTTGTGGCAATACTCTTCACACCTAGAAAACGCCTGAAAGAGCATAATTGCCATTTTTGTAATTGGCTTTTGAACTCACTGTCTTCTCGTAAGTAATCTGTACCCCACACTTGGCACGCGTACATCCCAGCCGGAATGCCATACACCTTAGAGAGCCAATTCAGAGCATGCGGCCTATTCCTTAGGTCATGTTCATGCACAAACTCCTTAATCCTTTGCTGGGCAGCCATGTAAGGCCACACTGCATGCTCCTCAGACACCTTCAGATTCATGTGCTTGTCCACAAGCATATCGAGGTATCTAAACTGCTCTCTCTCTCTGGAAGAGCCACATCTCCATACATGAAAGTAGGCAGATAAGAACACGACCTACTATAAAAATGCATGACCTCTGACTTTGATGTATTGACAGTCAGCCCCTTTCTCATTGCATAAGCTCGTAATCTATTCAGCATAACTTGCATTTCACCTGGATCATTGGTAGTTAAACTCAAGTCGTCTGCATATAGCATGTATGAAACGCCATTCATTCCATCCCCTGTCACAGCACCTCTGATACCTTCACTAATACCTCTGCCCATGTCATTGATGTGTAGAGAAAACAGGAGAGGGGACAGGGGACAACCTTGCTTGACTCCATTTGTTGGACGCACACGTGCCCTTTTATCCCCATCCATCAGAATATATTCATCATCCAGGTCCTGCCTGACAGTCATGTCGTAGGTCCCATGGTGGAGGCAAACTTGCTGATGTAGACTTCTGTGCCACCTCTTCCTCTTGGTCTATGTGGTGGGGCCCTGCCTTTCAGGTGACCTTCCCTTAATGCACACGGCCAGACTTGGCAAGCATAGTCTTTTCTTTCCTTTTTTTCTTCTTCTTTCTCTTTTCTTTTCTATTCTTCATCCTGGTACATTTCCTTATTTGCCTGGAGAAGTACCAGGTAGTGCAGGCGTGGCAATGCGTTGTAGATGGTCCCAAAGTTGCAGGCGAGGTACCGTATTATACGCTTGGAAGAAGTCAATGAAGGCAGCATGCAGCCTAGGTGATTGCCGTGGCTTGAGCTTTTTTGCAGCATGTTTTGAGTGCCTCAGGATGAAGAGTGGATGCAGAGTGCTCCTACCCGGGTAAAAATTAAATTGGATGTCTGGGGCCTTATTTTTCTGGATACACCAATCCGTCACCAAGTCTTTCAGCACGCTGGCATAAATGCGGTACATCAACCCACTGACAGCAATCATCCTGTAGTTCCCAGGATTTGTTAAAGCTCCCTTTTTGTGAAGGGGGTCAGTTCCGCCACCTTCCAACATGCAGGGATCCTAGCTTTACTCAGAAAAAACCTGAACATGCGTGCTATCAGAGGCACCAGCACGTTAACATGATCCACTCTCCGACCACGCTCAATGGGCAAACATGCATATTTAAGGAAGGGTATATGAATACCGTCCAATCCAGGAGAAGCATCTGCATTTAACTGCTTGATGTGGGACCCAACCATTCCTTCCAAAACTGTTGTTCTAGGAGTCTCCAAGCAGTCAGGTTGAGGAACCCACCCAGATTCAGCACCTTGTCTCAAGAGCACCTCTGGTGGCGCGTGGTTCCTACCTAAAGGCACAGCCATATCTCTTCCTGGCAAGCAAGTTAATCTGGCAGTCCTTGTTGAACAACCATGCCCTCCTTCTTGCGGCACAACTGTCGGTTGTACTCGAAAGTGGCTTTGCAAGTGCTGGTTCCATGCTGCTGTTGTGACTGGAGTAATGTGTGAGGTCTGCCTCTTTTGTAACATGGCATGGACTTGGGGGTCCTTCTCAAACAATCTATCCAGGAAAACAGCACGCTGTTGCCTCTTATAACTGCGCTTTGTTGCTCGGTTGCACCTTCTGCTTTCCTTCTTCAGGAATTGGCATGCATGCTTTGCTTCACTGCGCTTCTCTGCCTCGGTAAACATCTTCCGCTTCATTCGGCATTCTTCATTAAATCAGACAGGGCTCAAAGGCCCTTTCTGCTTCCTAGCACGTACAAAAAGCACACTTTGCCAAGGATGTCATGCCAACTGCCCTATTGCTTGCAGCTTGCACAATTAGAGAACGCACACAAAAAGCAAGTTTGTCAACATCACCAGCGGACTTTGCTTCTTAAGTAAGGGTGTCACGTCAAATCATGGTTGTTGCTGAATCATGGTTATTTGGGTTAGTTATTCGGTTGGAGGTTATTATTGCTGGAAGGCTGCATTGTGCCTTGTTTTAGAGGACTCTCTCTGTTTCTGGATTTGATAAGAGACGTGCTCAAAACCCTTTTGTAAAGTGCCCAGGGTAAAATAAAAATTGGGAACCTGCTTCTGCTTTGGAAAGAGTGTATATGTATTTTGTGCGTGTGAAAGCCAGCTACCTGCCAGCAGCGTCCCTCCCCAGGGATTTATTTAATGATTGGAAGATTGAACTCAGGAGCTCCCGCATTGTAGGGAATACAAGAGATCAGCAAGTTAATACACCTGCAGAACATTTAGTACGCGTGCCAGTGATATGCCTAGGCAAAACAATAAGACGTGAATGACGCTGATCTTGCATGACAAGGGGAATAAATGACGTGCGCGTTCTTTATTGGAAGTGCACACCAGTGATGATAGGTGAATTTTTGCTGTTGAGGTCTCAAGGATGGTAAGAAGAAAATTGTCACCAGTATGTCAGATGACGAGACCTGAGATCCACTAAAAGCTGACTCAAATCCAAGGGATACAAGGGGGCTGGCCTACAGCCCGAGACTGTGGCTGATCGGCTGCTGGTGGAACATCCAGCATCAAAAATTGAAATCATCTCAGACAAAAATATTGAAAAGCTGTACGAGTCTTGATATAGAAAAGCATTGATCTCAAGATCAGTCAAAATGTGGAAGCTCGCCAAGAAAGGAATAAAGTCAGCGTTTTTTCTTTTTTTCCTCTTCTTTTCAGTGTCTGAAAGCTGGGCAAAAGTATGAATTGGTTTAAAAAGATCAATGAATAGGTCCTTGTATTTTCTGCGCAGCTTACACACCTCAAAGCAATTGCAATAGAAAAGAACATGTTTCTCGTCCTGGACTTCAGCACATCTACACTTATCACAAATATTTGAACCACCCAGCCATTTACAGGACTCGACCTTCAAGCAGTGAGCGCAAAGCCTAAGCTCCTCACATTCCTCATGACTCCTTTATCTAGATACTTACAATTTTAAAGATTTAAAGATTTGAATGGGGGAACCTTCAGCCAGACTGTTCGGCTGATTGGCCTGTGACTGGTCCTCGCCAGTCAACATCATGTCCATAAGCTCAGAAACAAACAAAAAAAGCTTGTTGGTGTGTTGCAAGAGGAAATCATATACAGCCTGGACACTGGCTTGTTGTAAATAAGGTTGCTCCATCGAAGAATCACCAGAGAAACACTTAAGCAGGTAGGTAGGTTCTCTGCCTACTTAGTTCTTCTGTTTCTTTTTTAGTGCACCTGAGCAGAGTGCGGGAAGCTGATTTAAGTGTGCCACATAAAGAGGTGCCCCCTGCCACGACGAGAGTCTGCTATGCCGAGAGTGTGCTGCAAGTTAGTTGAGTTAGTTGGACAATGGTATTTATCCTTGTGGCAACACAGCTGAGGGTGTGTTGAGAGAACTATACTTCACGTAGGGACTCGTAGTAACACCATCTTGTTCTTATCATCTTTGTGAACCCAGTCAAGCCCCTTATAAAGTAGCCCATGTGTGAGTAAGCTCACCTAGCCCTTGAGGAGGAAGCCAGCAGTGCCACGCCAGTTAAGTGCATCTCCTCCTGAGCCAATGTGTCTCCTTTTCCTTAATTGATGTAGGGAGAGTTTGCCTACGTAGTTTTTCTTTTCTTTTCTTTCTGCATCAGTCCAGCACACAAAGTTCAGCCTAATTACCAATAGCATTATTCAGTAACCCAAGCAAGCAAGAGTCAAGCCGACTTTCCAGAATCTGTATCATATCTGTCAGTAGCTAGAATCTCCAGCCAAACCCGCTTGTTGCTGTGCGCCACAGCATCAACATCTATCTTTTCTCAACACCATCTGATCATGGGATGTCAAGACACTGTTATGGCTGTGTCACTTTCTCAGCCTGACACCCCAGGGCCAATTGGCTGTCGAAGCGCCCGGCATACTTTCGTTGCAAGGGGTGCCTGTTCTATGTACGACCACACTGACCTTTTTTTTAGGGTGCCCGTTTTCATGTGCCAAAAGGCATAGCTGACCTACCTTAAAATTTTTACAACCCATAGACTGCTGGACGTTTTCAGTTTCACGTGCAACAGTCACAGGGTCCAAAATCAAGTGTGAAACTTTGAATGCTGTAAATTTTGCACCGGTGACTCACACCGAAATAAAATTGAGTGCGCTGGAAAGCTTTTGTTAGGTTACACAACTGTCGGATGCCAAACCACATTGTCTCTATCCTGAAAGACTTATACCATGCGGATGAGTACACGCTGCAGGATGGGGACAAGAGAGCAAATGTGCAGCCATCATTTGGGGTCAAACAAGGGTGCCCTCTCTCCCCTTTGCTGTTTTCAATTTACTTGGACAACATTGACTGTCTGGCTGAAGGGGTGCAGGGTGCGCTCACCGGTATTCTCAATTTCATGGTGACTCACTTACTGTTCGCTGATGACCTCTCTCTCATGTCCAATGACCATATCAACGTGCAGACCATGCTAAACAAATTGAGAGCTTATGCTGAAAGGAAGTCGCTGACTGTCAACACATTGAAATCTGAGGCGGTGTGCTTCAATTCCAGGTCTGATTATCTGCCCCCACTTTACTTTGATGGTACACAGCTCCCCTGCACAGATACTTTCAAATATCTCGGCATGGTGTGTGACGAAACAATCAATCTGGATGTTGCGGTTGATGCAGCGTTGAGACCATTCACAACTGGTACTTTCCGAGTCAAAAAGTATGTTCAGGAGCACGACCTTGACAACAGATTACACGCCCAGATTTGGCTCCTCAAGACGTATGCAATCCCTGCTGGCATGTATCCAAGTCAGATCTGGGCTCCCCCTTACCTCCGACAAGGCAAAGAGATGGACAATCCCATACAGAAGTGGCTGCTGACAGTGCTTAAAAGAACTCTAGGGGTGAGGGACACTACTCCCTCTTGGTGCATCATGCGGGAATGTGGTCTGGAGCCCTTACAATTCAATTGGTTCCGAGCAGCAATGCGTCTTTACAACTCCTTGACCGATGCAACAGCACCACAATGAAAAACATTTTGCACGCTGACATGCGGCTGAGCTCGAGATCTGATGATTGATGGTCTTCCCATATTCTATCAGCCATGGATGTTTTGGCACACTCCCATATTTTCAAACAGAAGCTGCTGAACTGTGAGCCCATTGATCTCAGTCGTTTTGTTGTAGATCTCAGGACCAGGCATCTACAATATTGGGAGCCTTTTTCCAACACACACCCTAGAGAGCGCAACAGTAAACGCTTGACCTACCACCAGTGGTGCGCTCCTCCTACTAAAAGAGCCTTGGTTGTGCATTCTCCTTACAGTCTCCCCAAAAACATGTTCCTTGACCTCCCCGTGATGTCATTCGCAGCATAGCTCGGTTTAGACTCCGCATTCACACCCTTCGCTATGAGACAGCAACTTGGAATCACAGCTCTTCCCCAAACTGACAGGCTATTTCGGACAGGCTATTTCAGAAGGATCCGGCAGTGCACGCTTTACTAAAAAAGCACACCAAGCCCCACACAACCCCTGTGCCTGCTCCAGCTTGGCATGATCACTTACACAAACACTTCAGAGCAAAGAGGACATTTGAAGAGTCTCGCCCATCTGCAAGGGATATGGCTGTGCCACTGGGCCGGCGCAACCTTCCACCTGAGGTCCTTCTCAGGCGGGGCGCGCAGTCTGGGTGGGCTCCTGAGCCAGATGAGTTTGAGATCCCTGATGTATCTGTGTTAGAAGGTATGTTGGGTAGTGAATTTCAGAAGTTGAATGTTGGTGCCTCTTCAGGCTTTGATGCGATCCCGATTCCTTTTCTTAAGCATGCGTGCTTGCCAGTGCAGTGTGGGAATAAAACCAAACAAGTAAATGTGCTGGTGCCTCTGTTGGCTCGTCTTTTTAAAGTGTTGCTGACTGAAAGTAAAGTGCCTGCGTGCTGGAAGGTTGCCAAGTTGAGCCCCATTCACAAAAAAGGGGAAGTGCTGAAACCTGGGAATTATAGGATGATTGCGGTTAGCGGTGTAATGTATAGGATTTATGCTAATGTGCTGAAAAATCTGGTGACAGATTGGTGTATGAAAAAGGGAAAGATTCCGGACACGCATTTTGGCTTCTTTCCAGGAAGGAGCACTCTGCATCCTCTGTTCATTCTGAGGCACCTCAAGCATGCTGCGAAAAAATTGAAGCCACGGAATTCTTCCAGATTGCACGTTGCTTTCATTGACTTTTCTCAAGCTTATGACACCGTGCCCAGACAGCAGCTTTGGTCTCACTTGCAGCGCAATGCAATGCCGACTCCTCTGCTCAGTGTGATCAGAGACATGTATGATAATGATGAGTACATTCTAATGGATGGTGAGAAAAGGGCGCGCGTGCAGCCATCGAACGGTGTTAAGCAAGGTTGTCCTTTGTCCCCCCTTCTTTTCTCTCTGTACATCAATGATATGGGCAGAGAGATAAGTGAGGGCATTGAGGGTGCTGTGACTGGTGATAGAGTGAATGGTGTGTCCCACATGATGTACGCTGATGACCTTGGATTAACTACGAATGACCCTGGTGAAATGCAGAAGATGCTGGACAGACTCCGTGTGTATGCCCAGAGAAAAGGGTTGACTGTAAACACAGCTAAGTCTGAGGTGGTGCACTTCAACAGTACGTCTGTCTCTCCTCTGCAGAATCCTTTTACGTATGATGGAGTGGTCCTTCCAGAGAAGGACAGGTTCAAATATTTGGGAGTGCTGTTGGATAAAAAGATGGATTTTAAGGTAGCTGAGAAGCATGCGGTGCGGCCTTATATGGCTGCACAGAGAAGGATTTCGGAGTTTGCCAAGGGTCATGACCTGAAAAACAGGCCTCAAGCTATGCTCTGGTTATCTAAGGTGTATGGCATTCCTGCTGGGATGTATGCGTGCCAGGTGTGGGGAACTCATTACTTGAGAGAAGGCAGTGAGTTTGAGAGTCAATTGCAGAAAAGACATCTGTGTTCCTTGAGGCGCATTCTTGGAGTAAAGAACAGTACTACAAATTGGCCGGTGTTGAGAGAGTGTGGCCAGGAGCCTCTGCAGTTCTTCTGGTTCCGTGCCTCCATCAAGTTTTTTAATAGCATGCTTGACTCCAATAGTGAAGTCTTGCGTCGTGTGCTGAGGGCTGATTTAAGTCTGGCTTCTTTTGATTCCTCTTGCTGGGCTGCTGAAGTCTCTGATGCTTTTGGTGGGATGCGGAATGATGATTCGTCCAAACAGAACATGCTGAGAGCTGAGAAAATCCCCATGCAAGAGTTCATTGGTGATTTGCGATACAGACAGCAGAAAGTGTGGAGAGGGGCCGATGTTTTTTGTCCTCGTGCAGTTAACAAGAAGGCAGTGACGTACCATAAGTGGTGTGGGAATTCTGAGAGTGGTCCCAGAGGTGCTCCTTTTTGTATCCCCTCGTATCTGTTCAAGGATTTGGACAAGCATGTTTTGAGAAACATTAGCAGATTTAGATTGCGTGCTCATCACTTGAGAGTGGAGTCTGGTAAATGGCTTGGGGGTTCAAGTATCTGTGATAAGTGTGAGTGTGGGGAAGTCCAGGATGAAAAACATGTGCTTTTCTTTTGCAAATGTACTGAGGTGCGTGAGCTACGCACGAGATACAAGGACCTTTTTGAGGAGATGTTTAAGACTTTGCGTGTGTTTGCTCCGCCTTCAAACGCTGACTTTATTCCATTCTTGGCTTGCCATCATACTATCACTGATTCTGAAATCAATGCTTTCCTAAACCAAGACTCATACAGACTTCTTAGATTTGTGTCAGACTTGGTCTCAATTTTTGATACTGGTTGAGCTTGTTTCACCAGCTGCCATCAGCCAGAGTCTCGGGCTGTAGGCCACCATTGTAAACCCTTGCAAGGACCTTTTTGAGGAGATGTTTAAGACTTTGCGTGTGTTTGCTCCGCCTTCAAACGCTGACTTTATTCCATTCTTGGCTTGCCATCATACTATCACTGATTCTGAGATCAATGCTTTCCTAAACCAAGACTCATACAGACTTCTTAGATTTGTGTCAGACTTGGTCTCAATTTTTGATACTGGTTGAGCTTGTTTCACCAGCTGCCATCAGCCAGAGTCTCGGGCTGTAGGCCACCATTGTAAACCCCTTCCCCAAACTGTGACCTTTGTGAGGCTGATGATGATGTCCAGGATGAACAACATGTCCTCTTCCATTGCTCACATCCCCAGGTGGTCTCTCACCGCAGGAAATTATGCTCCCTTGTTCTCACCGGCAGAATCTCATGATGTGTCTGTTTTTTTGAACCAGAACAACAACAAACTTCCTTATTTCCTTCATGAATTGATTGCTTTTTATGAGCAGGCTAGCAGTCGCACTTCTTGACTGAAGGCCTTTCCCTTGTAAACCTTGTTAGGTTACAGGTTAGCATTATTCGTGGCCCTGTGGGTCCACCAATCCAAAATTTCCAAAACTTTTTTTGCAAAGTTATCTTCATGTTCATAAAACCATTTCTTGTGCAATTTTGCTAACATTTGCTCTTTGGAACAAGTATGCTCATCTCTTCTTTGAGACTTGTCCACAGACGAGAGTTTCCATTGGTCCTGCTGTTTTTACCTATTCCGACTGTTTTTTTTTACCTATCCTGAGGTTAGGATGCTCGTCGTTTTCTTGAGCAAGACTCGAAACTCGAAACATATGTATTACTTTTTCTTTGAGGTCATGGACGTTTTTGTGTGGCTGTCAGAGACCCACAGGCTAAGCAATTAAACCACCTGACTAAA
This sequence comes from Dunaliella primolecta, assembly GCA_914767535.2. Taxonomy (NCBI): domain Eukaryota; kingdom Viridiplantae; phylum Chlorophyta; class Chlorophyceae; order Chlamydomonadales; family Dunaliellaceae; genus Dunaliella; species Dunaliella primolecta. Next base: position 15,146,014 of record OU611754.1, on the reverse strand, counting down.
GGCCAAAATTCCAGGGTAAAGTTACCTAAACTAATTATAACATGACTGCATTGAAGATCTGAGGAGAGGCAAAGCCAGTGAGGGGCTCAGAGAATTTTCCTGTCGCAAAAAGTTTTCTGTCGCGGTGACAGAGCCCCCCAAAACGGCCAAGTTGTTAGGATCCTCTGGGCAACAGTGCAGCCCCAATTTAGGCGCCACGTAAAAGCTATACAAATTAATTGTGCAATTCTTGCACTGGGCCACACCATGATATGCACAGCAAACAGAAGGCAGCATGCATCAGAGAAAGGCCGATCCTGCACACCAGGCAAAGCCCCCTTCATCCCTCCGTTATCACACAACTGGAGGGCTGTTCAACAAGCATATTTGACAGCCCTGGCGAGTGAGAATGACCTTTTCCTGCCCACTCTTTACATTACAAAGAAAAAAGAGCTGCTTACATACTTTCGACATTCACAGAGGCACGGGTGCAGCTGCATTGACAACAACCACAATCCGAGACCATGAAAACCAACTCTCACACACAAGAGGAAGAGACACATGTTCATACAAGCCAGGATTTTCTTGCATCTTGATTGTGTTCATGCCTCCAACCTATCTGAGGTCACGGTTGTGTATGGCACTCCTCTTGGCAAAGGGGTGCATTTCTCCATTCCTACTCCACCTGCAATCTTCCAATTCCACCAGCCCCACCAATCCAGAGCTTGCTCAGCCATAAGTGAGGTCCTCCTGTAAGGAAGGCAGCGGGCGGGTTGGGCAAGAATCAGGCATCGGGCAAGGCTGGATGACAGAGCAGCATTGGGCAGGAATGAGCGACGCAGCACAGCAGCGACATCTGGTAAGCACAGGTCCAGTCAAGTCAAGCGTCAAGGATTCTCATCCAATGTGCCATAAGCCTCGACATGTGAGGTCCGCACACTGTGCAGTACACAAAGCACAGCAACAGAAGACCTTGTGGTGCTGGGCACAGTGACTGCTGAGGAACTTGCATCTCATAAGCCAACAGACAAGTTATCTGGAAAAACGATTGCGCTCAGAATTACCATACTCATCAGGGCACACAGTTACAATGCTTCATCGACAGAGTTCCAAGCACAGCATATCTTTTTAATTTGCTGACTCATGTAGCTAGACGCACAAACAACAGCTGCTCTTGAATCATACACACAGAAGGTTGGCTGAATCAGAATGTGTCTCGAGGTGTGTGAGGGTGTGTGAGAGCGTGTGTATGTGTGTGTGTGTGTGTGAGAGTGTGTGTGTATGTGTGTGCCTATGCGCGCGCACTTGGGCTTAAGCGTGCTAGCATTCCTACGCACACACGCTCACATCATGCCCCACATTGCTCCTCTCCGCCATGGAGTCTTCACACACCCTGCTGGCACCCTACATTCCGCGCACAGGCACACACAGGTGTGCATTGGCCAAGTCGCATGCCCACCTTATCGTCCACACTTGAGGGGTTTTCACGCGGGTTCTGGGACCGGTGCAGGCGCAGCAGATCCTCTGGGATGGGCATGGCCGGAGGGGGGCCCACCTCCCTACCCTCTCCCCTCCCTCGCCCTCTCCTCCCTCTCCCCCCCCCCCCCTCTACTACTATTGATTGCAGTCTCCACTGGCTTTGGCATGCCTTCCTCCCCAGCAAGACCACTCGTGCCTCTACCCCCCCCTCTACCCATGCTCCCTGCAGGAGACGCCGTCGCCACGCGGCGCTTCATGCGCTGCACCAGCTCGCTACGGTAGCTGCCAGCTCCGTCGCCATTATCGCCTGGGCCTGGAGAGGAGCTCTTGCTAGGCCTGCCACGCACAGACGCGCCTGATCTAGTGCTTGGGACGGGCGATGGGCTCCTACTGCGCCTTCCGCTGGGGGTGGGGTCGGCGCTGTAGTCAGGTTCACTGGGCTGCACCCTGCGCAGCAGGAAAAGAGGATGAGGCAGGAGAGATGCAGCGGGGGCCAGCTTGGTTGAGTTGGGTGCAGGGGCTCAGCTGGATGCAGGTGGTGAGGAGAGCAGCTTGATTGAGTTGGATGCAGGCGCTGAGGAGGCCAGCTTGGTTGAGTTGGATGCAGGTGCAGAGGAGAGAAGCTTGATTGAGTCGCGTGCAGGTGCAGAGGAGGGCAGCTTGGTTGAGTTGGATGCAGGCGCAGAGGAGAGCAGCTTGATTGAGTTGGATGCAGGTGCAGAGGAGAGCAGCTTGATTGAGTTGGATGCAGGCGCAGAGGAGGCCAGCTTGGTTGAGTTGTGTGCAGGTGCAGAGGAGGGCAGCTTAATTTAGTTGGATGCAGGTGCAGAGGAGGGCAGCTTGATTGAGTTGGATGCAGGTGCAGACGAAGGCAGCTTGATTGAGTTGGATGCAGGTGCAGAGGAGAGCAGCTTGATTGAGTCGCGTGCAGGTGCAGAGCAGGTCAGCTTGATTGAGTTGGATGCAGGCGCAGAGGAGGCCAGCTTGGTTGAGTTGTGTGCAGGTGCAGAGGAGGGCAGCTTAATTTAGTTGGATGCAGGTGCAGAGGAAGGCAGCTTGATTTAGTTGGATGCAGGTGCAGAGCAGGTCAGCTTGGTTGAGTTGGGTGCAGGCGCAGAGGAGGCCAGCTTGGTGAAGTGCCACAGTGGCTTCCCCACAAAAGCCATCAAGGACATGGAGACGCATGGAGAGAAGGTTTGATAAGGTTTGACCAGCCTGGTTGAGGTGGGAATGCAATTTTGGGAATTGAAAATGGATGCAACTGGTTGCTCGGGGGTCAGTCACATGCGTCCAGATTTGCTGCAAACAGTGTACGATAAGTACGTTGGAAACCCGCATGCTTTTGGTTCCTGATTGAGCAGCACAAGGGAGATGGACACACATGGAATAATATCAGGTCAGGCTACTTCAGCTCACATAGCATTACTTGGAACAAGGAACAGAAGACATAGACATGCTTTCAGGCAGAGCCCTGAGGAAAACATGGCCCTGACCATGTTGCTGGTTGTGCAGCAGCTGTAGAGGAAAGCCCCACATACTGCCACCACAAAGCTAATGCCTGGGTGTTCAGCTGTGCACTCAGGTCCATCCTGCAATGACTAACTCACAGCTGCAAGCTCGACTCTTTTTCTCATTGCCTACAGCAAGGAGCAGCATGCTGACATGCACAGGGATAGGGGTGCTGGTTTGACCAAGCTGCAGCCACAGCCTGCTCCACTGTTTGCACGTCTGTTCGCACACTCAGCTGTCTACACTCTCTGCACTGCCAGCACAGTCCACTGCTTGCAATTCTGCTTTCTGCCTGTCTTGCTGTCTGCACACCTGTTTGTGCTGCCTACAACGGAATGACACAGGCTAACGGTCAGCCAGCCAGCATGTCTCGCCGCATGCTTGCCTGTTAGCACTCATGCAAACCCAGGCCTCCCCACTTGCTTGACCACCTGTGTGTGTGTGCTTATTTGTACAGGGGTGCTCGTTCCCTGAACAGCTGGGGAAAGCCTGTCTGCCTGCCTGTGTGTGATCCCTCGGACAGGCTGCTGCTGCTGCCAAACAAAACCTTGAACCCTGTCTTTTTGGATATTGTTTCGCTCACCTGCTAGGCGCTTGCCTCCTGGCTGGCTGGAATTGCTGCTGCTGCTCCCAAGGTGCTAAAGAGCGTACGCCCTGGGCTTGGAGCTCACCTGCGCCAAAAGGCCAAAGCCAACAAAAATAATTGGCTTGAAAGTGAGAAATGTACTTGAGTACCAAAGAGCGTGCGCCCTGCGCTTTGAGCTTGCAAGCACCAACAGAGGCCCAAGGCGAAATAAGGTTGACACAGGAATAGAGAGTTGTGAAAGAATGATTGGGTGCAGACGAGCGGACGCCCTGCCTTGAAAGGTGGGGAAGTGTGATGGGTGCAGACAAGCGCACGCCCTGCCTTAGAAGGCGGGGAGGTGTGATGGGGTGCAGAAGAGCGCACACCCTGCACTCGCTTCGTGCACAAAAAGTTTGAGGGCCCTAAAGGCGAGAAGAGAAGGCAATGCTTTTATGCTGTAAACAGCACAGTCGGAGCACAACCTCAGATGTGTAATTTTTTTCCTGGACACATTTGCGCATTTTGTTCCTCCTCATTGCAAGGAACCATGCATGAAAGCAAACACCATTTTGAAACAGGAGCTAATAGACTACATGCTGGTGTGATGACCAGAAAGAAGATATCAGCAAGCCTGGACAAAAGTCCAACAACACCAGGGCTGAGCGCTGGCAGCCTATTAACCAAGCTGCTGCACCTTCTGGTCTCGCCACCATTCTATTTAAAATTCGTCCACACTCACTCTCCCAAGCTGGTGCCAGAGACGCTCCCTGTTTACTACGCGGGGCTCTGAGGGCACCCGACCTAAAACCCCAGGAGCGTTGCGTGGACGAGAGGATGGGATCCCCAAGGTGATTTGTTGGCTCTCTTTTTGGACTGATACCACATGCACTGCCAAACCTTGGCTGGTTGGTCCAAGACAAGGGGCCAGGAATAAGCATTCAGAAAACGAGCACTGAGACCTACGTGAGCCACCAGGGGCGCGCGACTGGTAGAGCTCGGAAGCGGTGCGAGAGCGGGGGGCTGCTGGGGGAGGTGGCCGCCTAGAGGCTGCCACGGCCGGCATGTGGGCCAAGCGGGGGTTGTGCTCGTGGGCGATGCAGATGACCTCGGGCCTGTAAGTGGATTCATGGCAAGGCCAATTGTGAGGGGTGTGGGGTGTGGGGTGTGGGATGTGGGGTTGTGCTCTCAGGTAGTGTATTGATGACTTCGAGCCTGCAGGTGGATTTATAGCAAGGCCGATTGTGAGGGGTGTGGGGTGTGGGATGTGGGGTTGTGCTCTCAGGTAGTTCTGGTGACTTCGAGCCTGCAGGTGGATTTATAGCAAGGCTGATTGTGAGGGGTGTGGTGTGTGGTGTGTGGTGTGTGGGATGTGGGGTTGTGCTCTCAGGTAGTATATTGATGACTCTGAGCCTGCAAGTGGATTTATAGCAAGGCTGATTGTGAGGGGTGTGGGGTGATGGGTGTGGGATGTGGGGTTGTGCTCTCAGGTAGTTCTGGTGACTTCGAGCCTGCAGGTGGATTTATAGCAAGGCTGATTGTGAGGGGTGTGGTGTGTGGGGTGTGGGATGTGGGGTTGTGCTCTCAGGTAGTATATTGATGACTTCGAGCCTGCAGGTGGATTTATAGCAAGGCTGATTGTGAGGGGTGTGGGGTGTGGGGTGTGGGATGTGGGGGTTGTGCTCTCAGGAAGTATATTGGTGACTTCAGGCCTGCAGGAAGATGTTCCAAGGTTGGCACTGCGGGCATGTGGGCCAAGCAGGAGTTGTGCTTGCTTCACATTCAGATGCACATGACTCCAGGCCTGCAGGTGGATACCTGTGCCGCACGGCTGGAGCTGTGGGTATGAATAGTGCAGAAGAGTCGTGATCGTTGGCGATGCCACTGATCACTGCCTGGGCCTGCGATCGTTGGCGATGCCATTGATCACTGCCTGGGCCTGCACAGGCGAATTCCTTGGGAGGCAGATATCATGGGCATAGAGCCACTCAGGGTCCAACCTCATGTGTGCAGCGTTGAACTGCCGTAACTTAGCACCGACCCCTGGTGCCACGATGAAAAATATAGCGCATCAGAATTCGTGCGCACCACTTCGCATCTTGGCACAAGGGGTTTGGGGTGACCTCTGCCAGGATGAAAAATATAGCGCATTTGATGTCGTGAGCACCACTTCCCATCTTGGTACAAGGGGTTTGGGGTGACCTCTGCCAGGATGAAAAATATAGCGCATTTGATGTCGTGAGCACCACTTCCCATCTTGGTACAAGGGGTTTGGGGTGACCTCTGCCAGGATGAAAAATATAGCGCATTTGATGTCGTGAGCACCACTTCCCATCTTGGTACAAGGGGTTTGGGGTGACCTCTGCCAGGATGAAAAATATAGCGCATTTGATGTCGTGAGCACCACTTCCCATCTTGGTACAAGGGGTTTGGGGTGACCTCTGCCAGGATGAAAAATATAGCGCATTTGATGTCGTGAGCACCACTTCCCATCTTGGTACAAGGGGTTTGGGGTGACCTCTGCCAGGATGAAAAATATAGCGCATTTGATGTCGTGAGCACCACTTCCCATCTTGGTACAAGGGGTTTGGGGTGACCTCTGCCAGGATGAAAAATATAGCGCATTTGATGTCGTGAGCACCACTTCCCATCTTGGTACAAGGGGTTTGGGGTGACCTCTGCCAGGATGAAAAATATAGCGCATTTGATGTCGTGAGCACCACTTCCCATCTTGGTACAAGGGGTTTGGGGTGACCTCTGCCAGGATGAAAAATATAGCGCATTTGATGTCGTGAGCACCACTTCCCATCTTGGTACAAGGGGTTTGGGGTGACCTCTGCCAGGATGAAAAATATAGCGCATTTGATGTCGTGAGCACCACTTCCCATCTTGGTACAAGGGGTTTGGGGTGACCTCTGCCAGGATGAAAAATATAGCGCATTTGATGTCGTGAGCACCACTTCCCATCTTGGTACAAGGGGTTTGGGGTGACCTCTGCCAGGATGAAAAATATAGCGCATTTGATGTCGTGAGCACCACTTCCCATCTTGGTACAAGGGGTTTGGGGTGACCTCTGCCAGGATGAAAAATATAGCGCATTTGATGTCGTGAGCACCACTTCCCATC